>CM058240.1:32409067-32760237 GCA_030180135.1 Orychophragmus violaceus
AATTTCTTTTTTTTCGAAAAATAAAAAAATAATTTAAAATAAATTATTATAAATATACAGTATTTTGGACTATTTTATATTCGCTTTTACATTCAAACATACATTTTAAACTGCTATATCCACATTCATAATATTTGATCTACAATGTTGATATTATCTCAAGTTATCGGTTCGGTTCAAAAAATTTAATATAATTTATATATATATATATATATATATATATATATATCGATTTTTTTAAAAAATATGTTAGTCGGTCGATTTGGTCGAACCAAATTGATAACCGATAACCAAATTGATTTAAAAAGTTATCTATAATATGTAGTATTAGTATTATTAATCTATTTTAATTTTTAAATATTATTATTCCGCATCATTTTTCACTTTTACCATTCAACATGTATTCTTCACCGCATGTTGCAGTTTTCACCATTCAAACATTTTATTGAACCGCTTGTTCCGCACGATGCATTTTTCAATTGTACCGCACTTAAACTATATTGCACTTTCAAAACCGCTTTTTCTGCACCGCCCATACCGCTGTTACCACTCGAAGTATTAGATTTTAGGCATAATATCTTATAATTATAATAATTAGGGCTAATTTAATATATTAATTTTTGGTTTAGAATAATATTGTATCTCATATAAAAAATATAGTTTCATACTATTTTACACCAATTTTTTTTACTTTTTAATTATTACATGATTTAGTAACATATTATATTGCTTCTTTAAGCGAAAATGTTATTATTTACCATATTATCTTTTACATCTTATACGAAAATACTATCTTAAATTTTATATAGTTTTTTTCCGACTGAATCTTAACTTTATTAATCAACAAGAAACATTGTTTGTTTCAAAATCAAAGACTTATGCTGAATTGCATCAACTCACTTATTACATACATTTATATATGAGTCATATACTGATAAAATACAGCAGAAGAGAGATTGACGATGCTTTCCGAGGATTGGTCTTACTCGCTAACCGATCATAAAATCGGTTATTGTTCAACTTTATATTTGAATTTTCTCTAATGTGATTTATATTCATCATCTTTTGGCTGAACATTCTTTGAACAAAACGCATCGGGAAACCTGATGTGTCGCAATGAAATTCTGAAGAAAAGACACATTGATACCAACACTTCCGTATCAAGGTCTTTGTGGTGAAAATCGTCTCTTATATTTGTGTTCTTGTTGAGAGTGTCCGACTTCGTTTGCTTGTCAACTCCGTAGAGATGTGAGATACATCCGCGATGATCGAATTCCAAGGAGGTTTCTGAGATGGTCTTCGTCTTAACAAATCCGTATGGATTTGTATAAGCCATTGAGAAGTCACAGAGAGATGACTTTCAGAGACAATCACAAATCCAGAGACTAGATTTGACATGAAAACAGCATGACTTACCAGAATGATATTGGCATATCCGCCGGACAGATTTCCTTGAACTGAGCAATGAATCAATCGGACATGTAGACTATGATGAAGATGGCAGTGATGGTTTTGATGGATCCAACCACTCGGAGATTGCACTCGAGATCAACTCATCGGAGAAGTTAGCCGGTAGTTATACAAAAAAAAAAACATAGATGATGGTATCGTGAAGCAAAAGCAGAGGAAATTGTCCAATTAGCCATCAATATCCAAAAGTTTGGTATAATGAACCGGATTACACCGACGACCCTTCATGACGCGAGCATATGGGATCAATTGGCGATATACCGGAAGACTAAAACGGTACCCATGTTTCTTCCGTGTAGATTCCAAAAAATGCATCTCCATGCCATGATCATTGATGTATATACAAAGTGAAATAGACAGAAGAAGAGACCGACGCCGGAGGAGCCGGCGCCGGCCAGAAACAATGGTGAAACTTCATCGGTTGTGAAGTTGCACCTTTTGTCGTCACGCGAGAGAGAAGCGGTTTTAGTTAAATTTTATATAGTTAAAATACTATTATTTGCTTAAATCACTCGGTTTAGAGAAATCATTATATTTTAAGATTTTTTTATCATGATGTACAAATTTCTATTCAGAATATCTTCTAAAACACATTTACAACTCCTTATTATTGTGTTATATTATGCAATTCATGAATCCATTATGCTTTTACTATTAATGATGTAAATTTTCATAATATACTAATGCAAATCTTTAAAATTTATATATTAAGATATATATGTATATATATATATATATATATATATATATATATATATATATATATATATGAGGAATAAAATTAATGGAGACTGTTTATTGCAAAATAAATTAATCTACATTGTATCAATTTAAGTTTGTTTAAATTTTTTAAGTCACAAATACATTCAGAAATTTAATTGTAAACCTTTTCTCAAACATACCAATATTTTACTTTTTCCTAATCAAATTAAATTTTAATTTTACTTTAAAATAAAAAATTACTATCACATTATTAATGATTTTTTATTACTAGATGTAAATGATGAAATAAATTTTAAGTTAGGTTTAATAATTTTATTATATTAATATAGGTGGACATCTTCTAATAAGAATAAATCAAATTTCAAAATAGATTTCATATCAATATTTAATGTGAAATAGGTTTCTTTTTGTTTAAAATTATATAAATACACTTATCTAAATTTATTTTTATTATAGTAATTAAAATATTTTAAAATTCATAAATAAACTAGCATTTCAAAAATGCGCATTCATATTTACCAATTTCAGTTGAAATTACTACTAAAATTTAAGTATATTATGTTGGAATTGTGTCCAGTAATCTCGGTACTGTCTCTAGAAAGTAAGAGTATGTCAATGATCAGACATAAGTCATATAATACTGGGGGTCATGATGGCTTGCTAGAGTCCGCTCATGATCTATAAGTCTTGGACTTATTGCCTTTATTATATGATCCCATATGGGTCACACGCCTAAGCTAACAGGAAAATGTGTAGGAACGGCTTAGCAGAAGTACGGTAAAAGTGCTAGGCATTTGTCGTACTTAGAGAGAGATTAATGGGTCTGATTAAATCTAAGGGATTTAATCAGATTGGTATTTGGGCCCAAAAAGCCCAAAAGGAACCAGACAAGTTTTATAATTAAAACTTAAGTCTGATTCTCCTCCTAACCCTAGCCCCCTATGCGATTTCTCTCTCTCTCCCTGCGCCTCCTCTCTCTTGGTCTAGCAGCCTTCTTCCTGCTTGGTGTGCGTGTGTGAACCTCTGGAGGAGTTATCACTTGGTGGCTCTGCTGATCTCTGACCTGTTCTTCATATTCCGCTCCATAAAACAGGTATAAGGTGAGATCCATTAAGTTTCTATTCAAGAGAACCTAGATCTGCATTTTTAGGACTGTTGAATCTGAGAATTGAATCTGGATTAACACTAAACATTCCTTCAGTGGTATCAGAGCTATTGGTTCTGTGGTTTTTCTTGTTTAGAATCTGTTTTAGGATTGTTTAAGAAGTGTTTTGAATCTGAGTATTGCTTGAATCTGATTTGTAAAACACTTAAGAAACAAATTATAAACCTAAAACCCTAACTATGAAATCGCATGGACCAAACAAGGTTTGGTATGCGTCGGCCGATCGTTTTGATGCACGGATCGATCATGGATCGATCGCGTGATCATGGCCGATCGATCGCTTGCGTGCGAGGATGGACCGATCGGATCGATTGGATCGATCACAAGGATCGCGTCCCGTTGCCTCGTCGTCCCGCTCGCGTGTGTTGCTGTCCCGATCGCTCGGCGATCGTGTGAAGCCAACGACCCGACTCGACGATCACGCTCCCGTCCCGATCACAAGCCGAGCTCGTCCGGTCACAAGGCTTGCGGCTGTCCGGATCATGCACGATCGCAGTATGCTTGCGGCCATGACCTAATGGTCGGTTCGTTTTGGTTTTTGTGATGGTTCGGTTTAAGTCAATTAAAATTTTAACCGTCACGGTTTAATAAACAGACTTAATAAAATTTATTAAGTTCTGGTTAAACCGGGATAAGAAATCCAATGTCGAAATAATTATTGGATTTAGTGCCTAAACCAGTGGTTTTCTAATTTGATTTGGTTGGACCAAATAAATTGAGAGAATCCGGTTTAGTAAATAACCGGTTGACAATTGTGGTCATCGTAGTAATTAATTTTGGTTAAGACCAATTTTAATGAACCAGACCAGTTATGTCATTTAATTGGGCAATTGGGTTATGTCTTGGACATGGACCAATTCTTGGGCCTCGGGCCAAGAAGTTAAAACAATTGGGCCAATTATTTGAGTCTTTCTTCAGATTTAATTTAAAATTTATTTTATAAAATTATAAATCGATTTTAAATTAAAGTTTCCGAAATTTTGAAATTAGAAAGTTTCTTAAAATAGAAGTTTCTAGATTTGCATGTTTTGGATTTTAAGAAATTTCTAAAGTTAGAAAGTTTCCGGTTTTAGAAAGTTTCCAATTTTAGAAAGTTTCCAAAATTAGTAGGTTTCCCAAAAAGGAAAGTTTCCCAAAATAGTAATCTTCTATTTTGGGATGAATTTTTAATAAACCTACAAACCTCAAACAATATCAAGCGTTGGATGTCTTGTCCAGTCTATGTCAGCTGTCGAAGCCCATTCAATTGTATTCATGGCCTTACAGTGTGAGGGTGTCTACTTTTGCGTGGATAAGACGGTTTGTGATTCATAAATGTCATTGGGAGTCCCAGACATTAATGATTACTTGACTGAATAGTCTGGTTTTCTTAACTGGGCCATCGGGAGTCCCGGGCCTTGAGACATCAGAGTGGATTGGGCCTCGGGCCCAGATTCACAACCAAGAGTTATATCACGGATATAATTAGCCGACATAGGGCTTACCGATATAAGCTAAGGTTGGGTGATGGCCAGTGGCCCACTTTGATCTTAGTTATATGTGGATCTTGGAATCATTATATTCTATTGAGGGTAACTTATGTTATTGAATATAATGCGTGATTAATCATATTAAATTAATACGAGATTAATCATATTGAACATATTAACTAATAACCTTTTTATCTTATATATTTCAGCTATGAATACTACAAGCACTCAAAACACATTCTCAATCCGGTCTGTTCTCGAGAAGGAGAAGCTGACTGGAACGAACTTCCTGACGTGGTCAAGGAACTTGAGGCTGATCCTCAAGCAGGAGAAGAAGGATTATGTCCTTCGTGATCCCCTCCCCGAGAGGCCTCCTAACAATGCTGCCAGGACCCTGCATAATGCATGGGAAAAGCATTCGTCAGATGAAAATGATGTATATTGCCTGATGTTGGCGACAATGACTGCTGAGCTGCAAATGCAGTTCGAGAGTGTGTTGTCACCCATCGAGATAATGGCAAGCCTGAAATCGCTTTTTCAGGAGCAAGCAAGGACTGAGAGGTTTCAGACAGTTAAGAACCTCTTAGACTGTAAGTTAGCTGCAAATGCGGCAGTGAGTCCTCATGTCTTGAAGATGATGGGTTATCTCGATCATCTTCAGAAACTCGACTGCCCTATCAGCCAGGAACTTGCCTGCGACATCGTTCTGCAGTCTTTACCTGCAAGCTATGATCAGTTCATTCTGAACTTTAATATGCATGGCTTGAGTAAGACATTGCCTGAGCTTCACGGAATGCTCAAGACTGCAGAGCCCAACTTGAGGAAAACCGCCAAGGACCCCAATGTGCTTATGGTGCAAAAGGGCAAGGGGTTTAAGAAATCCTCTGCTAAGGATAAGGGAAAGGCTAAGGCTGTCCAAGTCTCGGACAAGGACACGCCAAAGCCCAAGCCCAAGTCTAAGGCTGGGCCTACTGACATCTGCAGGTTCTGTAAAGAACCAGGGCATTGGAGGAGAGAATGTAAGAAATTCCAAGAAGGTCTAAAGGAATTGAAGAAGAAGACTCTCGAGACTTCTTCATCAGGTATTTTTGTTATAGAAGTTAATACAACTACTTCTGATAATACCTCATGGGTTATGGATACTGGTTGTGGGGCTCATATTTGTACTAATATGCAGGCACTCAGCAACAGTAGAAGGCTGAAGCAAGGACAAGTGGAGCTACGAGTTGGGAATGGAGCGAAAGTTCCTGCACTAGCTGTAGGCACATACTTGTTGTCTTTACCTTCGGGATTGATTTTAGAACTCAATAATTGTTATTTTGTACCTGCTATAAGCAGAAATATTATTTCAATTTCTTTGTTGGATTTGGAAGGTTATGATTTTTCAGTTAAGAATAAATTATGTTCCTTCAATCGCAACAATTTGTTCTATGGTTGTGCCCCTCTTACGAATGGGCTTTACATACTTGATCAATCCGCGCCAATTTATAACATTGATACCAAACGGTTCAAACCTAATGAGGAGAACCGAACGTTTCTATGGCATTGTCGTTTAGGGCACATCAGCGAGAAACGCATCAAGAGGCTCCATTCGAATGGACTTCTTGGCTCATTTGACTTTGAGTCATGTGAGAAATGCGAATCCTGCATGATGGGCAAAATGACACGGGCCCCCTTTAATAAACCTAACGAGAGGGCCAGTGACTTATTGGGCCTGATACACACTGATGTGTGTGGCCCAATGTCCACAAATGCAAGAGGAAACTATCAGTACTTCATTACCTTCACTGATGATTTCAGTAGGTATGGATATGTTTATTTAATGAAACATAAGTCTGAATCTTTTGAGAAGTTCAGAGAATTCCAAAATGAAGTACAAAACCAACTTGGCAAAAGCATTAAGGCTCTTCGGTCCGACCGAGGAGGAGAATACTTAAGCCAAGAATTCAGTGATCATCTAAGAGAGTGTGGGATCGTTTCCCAACTCACTCCTCCTGGAACACCTCAATGGAATGGTGTGTCTGAGAGGAGAAATTGGACCTTATTGGATATGGTTCGATCAATGATGAGTCACACAAACCTTCCAATATCCCTTTGGGGATATGCTCTGCTAACAGCAGTGTTCACTCTAAATAGAGCGCCATCGAAAGCAGTAGCAAAGACACCATATGAATTATGGACTGGAGTGGCTCCAGTGCTGTCTTATCTAAGAATTTGGGGTTGTGAAGCCTATGTCAAGAGATTAATCTCAGACAAACTTACACCAAAGTCTGATAAATGCTACTTCATTGGTTATCCGAAGGAAACCAAGGCTTATTACTTCTATCTACGTTCCGAGAACAAGATCTTTGTTGCCCGGGATTGTAACTTTCTTGAGAGGGAGTTTCTCTCTAAGAAAGACAGTGGGAGTAAGGTACTGCTTGAAGAAATTCAAGATGAACAGGATACTTCTCAACCTAATGAGGAAGAGCAGCAGGAGGACCTACAAGAAATTGTAGAGCCTGAACCTGTAGTACCTGAAGTTCGAAGATCCGGGAGGATCCGTCACGAACCCGAGAGATATCAAGGATTCCTCGTGACTAACTGTCATGATCTTTTGATCATTGATGGTGATGAACCATCGAACTTCAATCAAGCCATGATGGGCCCAGATTCCTCGAAGTGGCGCAAGGCCACTGATTCCGAAATGGACTCCATGTCGGTCAACCAAGTGTTTTCGTTGGTTGACTTACCCGCTGGTGTAAAAGCCATCGAGTGCAAATGGATTTTCAAGAAGAAGATTGACGTGGATGGAAATGTCCAGATTTATAAAGCCAGGTTGGTGGCAAAAGGTTTCAGACAAGTTCATGGTGTGGATTATGATGAAACCTATTCCCCAGTGGCTATGATGAAATCTATTCGGATTCTACTAGCAACTGCAGCTTTTCATGATTATGAAATTTGGCAGATGGACGTGAAAACCGCCTTCCTGAATGGAATTCTGGAAGAGGATGTGTATATGACACAACCTGACGGTTACATAGATCCAAAGAATGCTGGGAAAGTATGCAAGCTTCATAAATCCATTTATGGATTGAAGCAAGCATCGAGGAGTTGGAACCTTCGTTTTGATGAAGCGATCAAGCAATTTGACTTCATCAGAAACGAAGAAGAACAATGCGTGTATAAGAAAACTAGTGGGAGCAAGATAGTATTTCTTATTCTGTATGTCGATGACATACTGCTTCTCGGAAACGACGTTCCAATGCTAAAGTCGGTAAAGGACTGGCTTGGAAGTTGTTTTTCCATGAAAGACATGGGTGAAGCCGCATACGTTCTTGGAATCAGGATCTACCGGGATAGATCTAGAAGGCTGATAGGCTTGTGTCAAGATTCATACATTGACAAAGTCCTACAAAGATTCAGCATGAAAGATTCCAAGAAGGGCTTCACGCCAATGGTACATGGCACAACGCTAAGCAAGAAGCAGAGCCCTACGTCGGCTGCTGAGCTTGAGCGCATGAAGAATATTCCTTATGCATCTGCAATAGGATCTATCATGTATGCCATGATCTGTACTCGTCCTGATGTTGCTTATGCATTGAGCATGACGAGTAGATACCAGTCAAATCCAGGTGAAAACCATTGGATTGCCGTCAAGAACATCCTAAAGTATCTAAGACATACTAAGGACAAGTTCTTGGTATACGGTGGAAGTGATGTGCTTAAAGTCAGTGGATTCACGGACGCAAGTTTCCAGACAGACCAAGATGATTTCTGGTCACAGTCCGGTTATATCTTTTGTCTGAATGGCGGTGCAATCAGTTGGAGAAGCTCCAAGCAAGACACCGTTGCTGATTCCACTACAGAAGCTGAATATATCGCCGCTTCAGAAGCTGCGAAGGAAGCTGTTTGGATACGAAAGTTCATTATTGAACTAGGTGTGATACCAAATGCGGCTGAGCCTCTGGCACTGTTTTGTGATAACAATGGTGCTATAGCTCAGGCAAAGGAACCAAGATCACACCAGAAATCCAAGCATGTGTTAAGAAGATTTCACTTGATACGTGACATCATTAATAGAAAGGAAGTCAAGATCAGCCGAGTTCAGACAGATGATAACGTCGCTGATCCATTGACAAAGCCACTCCCAAGGCCTAAGCTCGAGTTCCTGACTGAAGCTGTAGGCATTAGAAACATTGAAATGTAATCTAAATTTGAGTGGGAGTTTGAGGGCTTTATTTAGTTATTTGATATGTTCTTGTAAAACATTTTTTTGTTTAATGAAATTATTATTTCAAGATTATTTTAACTGTGATGAAATAATCGTTCCAAAATGATATGAACCATTTTATAGGTCATCGAAGTAAGTGACTTGATCTTGAGTTATCAAAGTCATTTAGCTTGATTATGAGACCCTATATTTGATATATGGCTTATATCACAATGTCCCTAGTCGAAGGTTGTTCAAATTGGAACACCAACAACCGTGTGAGACTAGATTGGTATGTGACTTATGACAAAGTCTCAGTATGTCATGGATGCGCGGCATCAAAGTCAGTACATAGGTGTATGTTGGGAACATACGACCGGACATGACCCGCTTATGAGAACTCTTCAGGATATTTATATCTGTGTCATAAGAGATTCTCACTACGACTATAGAGTATAGTCCTTAGACCTGAGTTCGCATGCATGTGACTGCACATGGACTGATGCACTTTGATCATTGTCTAACGCTATCGTTCTGCGATAGTTATAAGGACCTTGTTTGGGTACATCATGAAATGAGTAGTTTACAGTGATGGAACAAGACGGAATTTGTCCCTCCAATATAAATGGAGTGAATATCTCTAGGCCAATCGGAGATTTCAATACTGGAAAATGCATGGCCATGCTCAAACGGACTTTCCCGAGTCGTTTGGATTGTCAGTATCAAATCAGAGTCCGATGAACAAGATTAGGCTTTATAAGGATGACACTAATCTTGCCTTATGACTAATCGAGATATTGAGACAAAAGGATTATGAATACAGAGATTCCAGTACAAGTGGGAGATTGTTGGAATTGTGTCCAGTAATCTCGGTACTGTCTCTAGAAAGTAAGAGTATGTCAATGATCAGACATAAGTCATATAATACTGGGGGTCATGATGGCTTGCTAGAGTCCGCTCATGATCTATAAGTCTTGGACTTATTGCCTTTATTATATGATCCCATATGGGTCACACGCCTAAGCTAACAGGAAAATGTGTAGGAACGGCTTAGCAGAAGTACGGTAAAAGTGCTAGGCATTTGTCGTACTTAGAGAGAGATTAATGGGTCTGATTAAATCTAAGGGATTTAATCAGATTGGTATTTGGGCCCAAAAAGCCCAAAAGGAACCAGACAAGTTTTATAATTAAAACTTAAGTCTGATTCTCCTCCTAACCCTAGCCCCCTCTGCGATTTCTCTCTCTCTCCCTGCGCCTCCTCTCTCTTGGTCTAGCAGCCTTCTTCCTGCTTGGTGTGCGTGTGTGAACCTCTGGAGGAGTTATCACTTGGTGGCTCTGCTGATCTCTGACCTGTTCTTCATATTCCGCTGCATAAAACAGGTATAAGGTGAGATCCATTAAGTTTCTATTCAAGAGAACCTAGATCTGCATGTTTAGGACTGTTGAATCTGAGAATTGAATCTGGATTAACACTAAACATTCCTTCATATTATTATTGCCAATGAACTATTTATATTATTTTGTTTAGTATTATTTGTGAACTATGAAAAATCATAATTTATGTACATTATAGTTCCTTTTTTCCATTTAAATATTTTAACTACTATTGTTTTATTTTTTCTTTTAATGAGTTTTTCGTTTTCGCTCAATTATATAATCATATTTCATAAATATACCAATTTATATACTATATATGTATTAAATTATTATTTTAAATAGATTTTAGTGTTAGGTGTTTTAGTTTGTTTAAGTAGACATTGTAAAAATAAAGAAAACTCCATAATTATATAGATGAATATGAAATTTGGTTTTGACAAAAAAGTGAATTTGGTATCTGCATCTCTCTGGTTGAGTGGTATCCAAGACGGTTTCACTCAAGTAAAGGACTATAGCCAATTGAGCGGACGCTCTCCCCCAGGTCGAACCTCCTTCGAAAACAAAATTACATTCGTATAGAAATATCTTGATCTGGGTAGAGGCAATCCGGCTACTCCTGTAGATTAGTCGAAAAGAATTCTAAATTCGGGATAAGTAGTATGGTGGTCTTTCGAAGAAAAGTGCATTCTATAACATCTCGGTGTGTTCCGACTAAAACTGATCGGATCAGCCGATATAGTATATAGAAAAATATGAAATTTGGTTTAACTTCAAACTGATGAATTTTGGTTCCATTTTTCGATTTGATTTTAATGTCAACTAAATAATGTTTTAATCTCTTAATTTGTCTAATCTTCTTAAATCCTGTCCATGACTGTACCACAAATGACTCATGCAGTGGCCAATATGACTGAAATACAACTAACAACTAGAAAATGTCGATATGTTGCTCTTCTCCGAGATTTAAGTTGGATTTCATGTCCGGATACAGATTTGAAAAACAAACTCTCTCGACTTCTTGATCGTCATCAAGGCATCAACCTTACCGTGGAAGAAAATATAATGACGTACTGGATTCTCTGACATATTTGATCTTCGCGTAATAATTGGATCTTTTCCTGGAAACCAATATACCCATAACAGGATTGGTTCTCGCATAGCAAATGTTAAGGATTGGCGATCCTGGTCTGAAAAAAAAACAGTCTCCGTCCTCTTCTTGTTACTTGAGAACAAAATCATCTTCACCGGAAACACAAGTCTGGCAACGGCCAGATAGGCATCATGTCAAATGCAATTTTGATGCCGTTTTTGACCAATCCACTGGTCATACCTACGCTGGATGGGTAGTCTGAAATCACTTAGCATCAGTCCTATAATAGGGTCATAGATTTTTTGGAATTTCATCTTCCCCATTAGAAGCTGAAGCCAAAGATCTCTACACGGCATTGATTGACTGTCAAAGTAAAACCCAAGGAAATATTTTTTTTGAAGACGATTGTCAGTTCCTAATCCAAAATATTTTCTCCCAAAGACAAGACTGGAATCTTCTCAACCACACCAAAGATTTACAGAAGATGATTGCGGATCTTCCACAAAGTTCTGTACAATTTGCAAAGCGATCTTGTAATAAAGTCGCCCACTTCATTGCCACGCATCAATCCACATCTTGTTTAGACTCAAGTTCTTTTATGCCTTCGTTTCAATCAGTTGTTACTAATGACTCTGTAAACTCTTTACATAATCAGTGAAATATTTGTTTGGCGAGAAAAAAGAACTATGATTTAGAAATAAGAATCTGAATGGTAACAGCGGATTGAGCGGTGCGGGTTAAGCGGATTGAGCGGTGCGAAATAGTTAAACTGCAGTTTTATAGAAAAACGCATACTGTGGAACAAGTGTGGTTAAAGAAAAAAAAGCGGTGCGGAATAAAGTTTGAATGGTAAGAAAAATAACATGCGGTGCAGAACACAAATTATAAATAAATATTTTTACAAACTTAAACAAATTATAATCACAAAATAATATATTTATTCGAATTTAAAATTTAATTTATAAATACAACAAAATATATTTATGTTAATAATTTCTAAATTTGATACAATAAATAATTATAATACAACACATACAATAAAATTTATCAACTATTTAGATTTTCCCATAGCATATTTGCAATATTGTCTCTTATTCGTGTCATATATTCTAAATCAATTTTATCTGTCACATCTGGTGCTTCCATGTCACCTAAATCATGCTCCGAGTCTGTGTTGTTTATTCTCGACTCCATCATTACTTCTGCGAAATCAGCATCTGAGAAATTAGAAATTTTGATAAAATTATGTAATCTCATTGTAGCCATTATCGCTCTCTTTTGTATGTTAATATTGTATCTTGGAAAATCAGAAAGAATCCTTCATTTCTTCTTCCAAACTCCAAAAGTTCTCTCAATAACAGAACGTAAAGAAGCATGACGCCGATTGAAGAGTTCTTCTTTATTTCTCAGAGGAGGACCGGAATTGAAGTGAGACATATGATACCTCACAACTTTATTACGTGATGGTCTATAGGGAGCCAAAAACCCTTGTTTGTTTGGATAGCCAAACTCGACGAGGTAATACTTGTCAAAAAGGGGCATAGGAAACTAAGAATCACTTTCTTTTGCCATGGTAAGAACGACTATGTCGTGACATGATCTTGGAGCACCATTCCAAATATATGTGAATAACATATTGAAATCACATATTGCCATGATGTTCAACGATGCATTATCATGTTGATTTCAATACATTCCTTGTAACTCAGGTTTTTACTTTGACACAAACATGAGTCACATCCATTGCTCTAACACATCCGCTAAAATATGGATAACGTACTCTGTCTACTAAAAGTCTTTCTGGAATTTGTTGTAGTTCTAGTCTTTACGGAGTTCTAATATAATCACATACAAGTAGTTCAACCGCCATCAGAACTTCACTAAACTTTCTCTTGACCGTCTCTTGGTTTCGTCCAAACCTTAATCCAACATCTCTTTGAGCTTCATTGTGTCCACATATTCGTAGAAACATTGCCACACTGTCTTCAATGCTTATATTTGACGTTGGTTGTAATCCGTAATTTGTTTGTAGAATGTTACACAATGATGTGAAACAGGGAAGTGACACTCGTAGTAACTGAAGACAAGCAGCATCATCTTGTTGTAGTCTACGCCAAATATTTCTCCATCCCAAAACTCTATCAGTTTGAACAGGTGCTCTTTGGAAATTTTGATCGTAATAACTTAAACTTGGTTGAATTACTAACTCTTCAAATTGCTCATTTTCCAAATTCCATAATTCAATTCTCTTCGTAGCTTAGATTGTGCATGCCTTGTGATCGCAACTGATAAATACGAAAGGCTCATCATGCTATACTCGCGGGGAAGGAAAAACTGAAATTGTATAACCAGAAAAAAGAATATAGCATCAGCCAGATTTTATTTTACATGAATTCATATTCATAAATTACA
The DNA here is from genome assembly GCA_030180135.1 of Orychophragmus violaceus. Lineage (NCBI taxonomy): Eukaryota > Viridiplantae > Streptophyta > Magnoliopsida > Brassicales > Brassicaceae > Orychophragmus > Orychophragmus violaceus. The sequence continues at coordinate 32,422,966 of CM058240.1, forward strand.
CAAATAGATAAAAAAAATATATTTTATATCAAAATAAAATGATAAAACATTAGCATATTAAACTAATCTTCGTCTTCTGCATCATTTTGATTTTCAGGGATGTTTCCCCATATGTTGAATAAACTTCCTGGTCTTGGTAGTTGTAAATTTTTTCCAGCGTCTTGTTGGGTGTTAGGTGAAGTTCCTATTGTTACTCCATCTGAAACTTCATGTTGATCTCTTAAAGAAAATCCATATTGAACATTTGTTGGAGTCGTTCCTGATGATGTTCCATGTACAACATTAGGTATATGGTGTCTACATTGAGCATTTGAAGGTGCCCCCCATTGTTGAGCATTTGACGGTGTGGCCCATTGTGGAGCAATTGGCGGTGTGCCCCATTGTTGAGAATTTGGCGGTGTGCACCATTGCTTAGAATTTGGCGGTGCGCACTATTGCTGAGAATTTGGTGGTGCACCCCATTGCTGAGCATTTGGCGGTGTTCCCCACTGTTGTGTATTTGGCGTGATTCCCTACTGTTGCACGTTTGGCGGTGTGCCCTATTGTTGAACATTTGGTGGTGTGCCTCATTGTTGAGAATTTGGCGGTGTGCCCCATTGTTGAGCATTTGGTGGTGTGCCCCACTGGTGAGAACCATAACTTTTGCTCACTGAAGATGAACTCCCATATGATTGTCCTCCAAAATTCTGACTCTGAAATGATTGGCCTGAACCCAATTGTTTTGGAATATCTTCATTGTTCCGAGAAACACCAGTCATAGCTTCTAGCATTTGTAGTTTAATCTTGTTGGTGCTTCTAGCTATATCAAGAAAATACTTACGCAAATTTTTTTGCTCTTGCAGTGTATTAAGGCATGCCCAATAAAATTTAGTGTTTTTTGTAACTTGTAGTTCAAAAAATAATTCCTCTGACTTTTTCCATTCATCGTAATCATCTTGATCAAAACCATCATGTAGAAGTTGCTGCAAATTTTTCGTTGGAAATCTCTAAAACATCACTGTCTTGAACTGTTGTCTCAAATGATTATCTTCGACGACTTCCTCCTTAGCCACTACCAACATTGGCTCATGAACTTCCACCAGATCTATGTGAACTACTCACACGTCTGCCACTAGAATGAGAACTATTGCTATGCCTCCCACATGGTTCACCTCTTCGAACATGAATTTCGAGTGTATCATGGGTGAACTCATTTGACGGACGATTCTCATCGTCAAGGTTAACACGATATACTTCTTCATTTTCTTGTGTCTCAGGAACATGAAATTCAGGGTTATCACAACCGTCGATGTCTGAGTATCCGTGCATGGCATCACCAGCTCGTCCCTCGTTCATTATCTCTTTTCGTCTTTGTCGTGCAGAATGTTGAGGTTGTGAATAAACATCGTGTAATGAAAACATCGTTCCATCACATCCCAAAATTTTGGCATCTCCCGGTTAAATGATTTTATCATTTTACATCCCTATATACCCACACAAATATAATTATCTTAATTCTGAAATATGTATGGTTTTTAATAGTTATTATTATTATAAGTCTAAAGATTATAAGAAATTACCGACTCATGAGCTTCCCACCACTCTGGAGATGCGTAAATCATTGATGTGTCAGAATCAACCGAGATGCCCGTAGATTTCATCAGAAACTTCCACATCTTGTATGCTTTTTTGAACTCATCAAGTTTGTTTTTGAAGAATCCGTAATTTATATTCATGTTAAATGCAAAGTTGAATTTTTCAGCCATGGTCTCTCTACCAAGAGTTGTAGGATCTTTTAGGGTATAATTATTCATGGAAATTGCATGATCAAATAACTCAATCAGTGTTTTTTCTTGTTCGTAAGTCCATTTGAATCTCTCTATGCTCTACAAATTTTAAAAGTATATAAAAATTATTATTATTATTTTATCCAACTATAATTAATATAATATTTAGTTTCAACTTACTCTTGTTCTGGTTTCATTGGAAGCATTTCGATCTCTTTGTCTGGAAGAATTTGTGTTCACCCCACGACAATTAGACGACATTCTGAAAATAATAATACTAGATTCCAAAACTAAATCATACTTACACATCAATTTGATTGTCAGAATTATTATTACAACTAAAAACTAAACATGGGATTCAGTTCTAAAATTATTTATTATTATCTAATATTTATGTTATAAGTCTTTTAATTTTTTTATCATTTGAATAATCAGTTTAAAATTATAGTTTCTACAACATATAAAAATTATCATTTATTTTATTTGTCACCGTTTAAAATTTTTTAAAATAACTTGAAAGTATAATTAGTAAATATAAAAACAAAATTATACTCTTAACTAAATAATATACATATAATCAATATTCTCTTAAACTACTTAACTTAAATTATTATTTTCATATAGTAATTAATTAGATTATTTATTTATTTCTTATAACTAATATAAAATATATATATTTTAAACTAATATTTCTTTCCTTTTTCTATAACGAAAAACATAAATTAATTATAGTTATAATTAGTTTACAATATTTTGACAAAAAGTAGTACACAATATATAAATAAATAAAATGTTAATTATTTATGTGTCAACAATGGATAAACAATATATATTTTATTGAAAATAAATGTACCTGGTTATTATATTCAACTGAAAGAATTTTGGGAATGAAAATATTTTGAATGTTTCGTAACAAAAATGAGAAATGGAAGGATGAATGTGTTGGCAAAATGCATCTAGTTATATAGTATAATTTTGTTTCTTTTTCTTTTCAAAAAATCAATTATCTTCACCTATTTTCCATATCACTTACGTGAGTTATTATATTTTTAGTAGCTGTTGACTTTGCAACAGTCCCTAAACCAGACCCTAGAAATAACTTTTGGCTTCAAGTGCGGTTCTAGTGTTTGTTGGTCCCACACTTTTTAAATTTTTTTAATTTTTAATTTATTTATTTTTACAAAAATCAGTATGTAAAAAGCCACTTGAATGGTGACATGTGTGTTGATACGCACTGCGTTTTGAATGTCCCGTTCTTTACATTGACCTAAGATAGTAAAATTATACTTTTATTTAGATATAGGGTGTGAATGTGGTGGTTACTAAAAAATGCACTACAGTCTTAAATATAGTCACTATTTAGACAAAAAATCATGCTTGTTGTTTCAATTAAAAATAAATTAGAAAAACAAGAAATTATGTTTTATAACTGAAACGCACATAGTGTTTCGTAGAACAAGGAACACACCAAATAAGGTGTGTTTTAGTGTGTATGTTTTTACAAAAAATATTATTTTAAATTGTCTGAATTTATATTATCAATGTATTTTTGGTTATTGATTTGGTTTGATTCGGTTTGATCAAACCGATCATGTATTTATTTATTTTTGAAAAAATTCAAATCAATTTATACCAGTTTTAAATTTAGAAAATAACTAAATCGAACCAAATCGAATTATCTCGAAGTAATCAACTTTACCAAAATTAACCGAATTAACTAAATTTATCCAAAATAAATCAAATTTATTCAATTTTCTTTCTAAAAACTAAAAACTTCATTTGTACGGCAAGATCAAAATATATAACTCGGACCGGATTGAACCAAAATCAATTTAAATTTTTAATAAATTATTTTTAATATTTTTATTCAAATATTTATTTTAATATGTATCTCGCAATACTTTTTATCTTTTTACCATTCAAACATTTATCATGTACTGCTCGTTCCGCAATAACCGTACTTATTCCACATAGTGCATTTCTTCTGTACAAACAGCACTTAAGCTGTTCCGCACCGCTTTATCCGCTGTCACCATTCAGAGTCATAGTGTCATCGTTTTTATGAATGCAGTTATGTACTAACCCTTCTTAACATAAATTAGATGGGGAAGAACAATTATTAGCACAAAACTGTGAATACTTTTCTTTTTCTAGGTCTATATTAGTTATGGAGGTATACTCTCTATATGTAAATAATGAGAAAATTATTCAAGTGATAAATATGGTAATGCGTATTAGAACACATAATTCCATTGTCGGTATATAATTAAGAGAAAATGCATAAAATAGCACAAAACATATCTTATCATAAATATAGCATCAAGGAGGAAAATTAACATTTTTAGCATTATTTTGGATTATAAAAACTTTTATACCCTTATATAATTTAGGGTTTAAGGTTTAAGGTTTATTTTAGAGTTTAGAATTTAAAATGTAGGGTTTAGGGTTTTATTATTTAGGATTTATGGTTTAATATTTGGGGTTTAGAGTTTAGTATTTCGGTTTTAGGGTTAAGGTTAATTTAGTTTTTATCACTTTAATAAATGCTATTTTGGTCAATTTTTTTCTTTGTTGCTATTTTTATCAAATACCCTATTTTGTGTTATTTTTTAGATTTGCCCTACAATTAATACTCTTAACAAATTAAAAAAATCATTAATTAGTTTTTAAATTACAAATCTTGGAAGCCTTTTGTTGAATGCACTTTTGTTTGTGCAACACAAAATTCCAAAAAAAATAACTGAAAACTCTATCTTCTAAATTCACATCATCTTCAACCTCTTTTTCAGCCTCCAAAAGTGAATCATGCTCCACACTTATGCTTCGCACAGTTTCATGTTTCATAAATGAATCAGTCTTCTCCACACAATCATCGGCACTTATTGCGTATCGTTTACTAGACTAGGGCTTAATCTTAAGAATTGAAACCTGCTTGAGCATTGCTTCATGTGAAGAACAATTCTGAACTGAATCAAATTTAGCCAACAGTTTCTTCTTAAAATCAACCTAATCCAGAAATCTCCTTTTGTGCCTCTCTCACATAAACCATTTCGACGCCTCTCCTGTTAAGCAGAAATATACGAGTTCCATTTTTGCTTCATCTCCATACCTCCTGACGTGAAAGAAAATTTCCACTTTCGAGGATCCACACAAACGGATGTGTTCCCTCAAACATAGGCATTTCAAAACTTTGGAGCATACTATCATGATTCTTAACATTCAACGCATTTGATCGATAACCTAATGAATATTCACCCAGAATTTGTTCCAGAGTAGAATTTGATACCTGAGAGTGAACTTTCAAAGATATCGGTGAAAGCTCAAAGAGATCGAGCGTTTGCAAGTGTGAATCAGATGATGACGTGGACTACACAAGTTGTGACGTGGAGTACAAGTCAGCATTTGGAGTCTCAAACAAACGATGGATATCAAAGATATGGAAAGATTCTCAATGTCAAGACTCAAGATATAGAAGATTTCCTAAGAGGAGATACTCGAATATTGAGGAGAGTATATAAGCCTTGTGATGTTGAGGATATTAGGTTAGCCGTTCTAAGAGAGAAAACCTTGAGGAGAATACTTTGAGTTGTGTGTTGAGTTCGTTGGTGAGTGAATAAAGAGAAAAGTGCAATTGTTGTTATACGGTAAGGTTTGGGTAGATTAAGATTTGGTCGGTGTCGTTTCACCGGTGTGAAGACGAGTAAATCTGATTGAACAAGATTACTTTGTAATTTGTTCAAGAGAATTCTAATAAAAGTTGTGCTTTTTGAGAATTGGAAAAGTTGCTTATATTCTAGTATTTACATTTGGTATCAGAGTGGGTAATCTACTTTACATGTTGAGATCTTGGAGATGATATGGAGTTAAAAGAACTCATGGCGGTTTTGAAACCTATCATGCTTGATGAGAACAACTTTGGCCATTGGAAAGTCATGATGAGACACATTATCCGTGCAATTGATGAAACTGTGTGGTATGCTGTTCTGAATGGTTAGGAAGAGCCAATGGAAATCTTGGAAGACAAAACCAAAGTCCCAATACCGTTGAAAAAATGGACAGAGGATGAAAGAAAAGCTTCGAAATACAACTCTAGAGAAATATCTACTATCATGTCAGTTGTGGATACAGAGCAATTCAAGATAATTCAAGGTTGTGAGTCAACTAAAGATGCATGGGACACATTGGTCAATAATTTTGAAGGTGATACAAGTGTAAAACGAACACGTCTTGACTTCTTGGCGTCTCAGTTTGAAAATCTGAAGATGGGTTCAGATGAAACAATTGGGAGCTTTACGGCAAAACTTAGCACCATTGAAAATGAGGCAACAATTCTTGGTAAGAAGTATCATGAGAAAAAACTGGTCAAGAAACTCATTAGGTGTCTTCCCACTAAGTTCTATGCACAGAAGGCGATACTGCAGTGTTCAATGAACACAGGTGAGATGAAGTTTGACAAACTGGTAGGAATGCTGAAGTCTCAAGAGATGGAAGTGACAGAAGTGCAGCCTAAACAGAACCATGGAACTGCGTTTAATTGTCAACATGAAGATGAAAGAGTCAAGAAATTAGAAGAAAATATGGGGCTGATCGCTAAGAATTTTAACAAAATGCTCAAAATAATTGAGAAAGGACAAAACAAAACATTCAATCGGTTTCAGAAAAATGACTGTGATAGGAATGCAAACCGGAACTTCAGATCTGAAGGTGACAGATCGTCAAGAAAAAAGGAAATGCAGTGTCATGAATGTGAGGGTTTTGGTCACTTCAGGAACGAATGTCCCTTGGTGAGAAGAAAAGAGCTGGGGTGCAGTGAATGAAAAGATATTGGCCATACTAAGGTTGAATGCCCGAGTGCAGCTAAAAGAAAAGAAAAATCCTTATTGTGCTTTAGTGATACCGACTCAGAGGAAGACGAACATGATGAAGGACTCATGCTAAACTTGTAGCATTTATATCACAATAAAAGCAAGAAGATGACACAACTGACTCCAAATCTGATGAAGAAGTAGATGTTCATAAGGAATACAGAACATTATATGAAAACTGGACTAAGCTCAGTCAGGAGAATCTTCAACTTCTCAAGTATAAAGCTATGCTGAAGGCTCAAGTGAACATCCTGCAAATGGAACAGGCAGCCCCTGGAAGTAAACTCCCTAACACTGAGGAAGTAAGTGCAATGAAGATCAGCTTGAGCAAGAACTCAGTAAAGAAAGGGAGATAAATCGCACACTGGAAGAGCATGTCACTAAGATGCGAACAACATTTACTCAGGAACATGATAAGTATAACGCCCCTTTCCCATTCTCCGCTGACCGCCGAGCTGACCGGTCAACAATCAAATAAGAACATGACCGATCGAACCCGAGCAAGTCGAACGGGAAAAGTTTGCCACAGGATGAAGCCAAAGTTAGTTCGGTTTGAGACAAAAGGCTCGCACCGATCCATCTTCGACTCCGCTATCCTCATATCCGTAGCGCAAGCAGTACTACTTGCACTACTTCAACGAGTTGTGTCGGTTCAGACTTAAACCTCATATCAGGGAAACAATTTCATTTTCAAGTAATCAAACGTTGAATACAACGTTTAACGGGTTTACAAACAATCATCAATATAAACACATAAACAATCAAAAACACAAAATAGCGCAGCTGCCGAACCGAAATAAAAACATCCCAAAATCCCGAATCAAAACCCATCACAAGCAACCCGAAGCTACACCGAGGACCTCCCGCGTCCGTCGCTGCTAAACCTGAAAAACACAAAAGAGTCTAATGAGCGATCTAAAATCACCCAGTGAATCGGCTCCCCACTAAAGGCTTCTAATCTATCTAAAACTACAGATTCCCGCCCCAAAACCCAAAATAACAATCGGCAGGAAATAAACGGTCGATCACGCACTACCACGTCGTGATAAACCCAAACACACACAATCAATGCCAAGGGTAAAGAGAAGTAATGGAAATCGAAGGCACTGCGGCACATGTCCTCGATTGGACTCGATCTATCTATCGCGCAATGAAAGAAATAATAAAACAACACTGGGCCCTACGATCTCGGTAACTCCCACGGGTTTACATCGTCACCTATATGGTAACTAACCCTCGACTCCTAAACGTGCACACAAGGTCCCACGATTAGGACACCGTTCTCCGTCCATCGATACGCGGTGACTCCTGTTACCCCCGGTAACCTGAGTTTCCATGTGATTCGGCCCTAGGACATGACCCCGTATTCTCCGAATCACACACCTACCGGCGTCATCCGATAGGTTAACACCATAACCAGAATCACCGTGATTCGGTTAGGTAAAACCCGAGGATCCAATCGGGTCGGAAGTACCGGAACGTAAAAGAAACCTAGGCTTGCGGAATCTAACGCACCCTAGAGTCCTAGTGCAGAAAAGTAAACACGCAGACTCGCTGGGACTCTAACACAGATCACGCAATCAATAACAGCAATAATAATCCCAACCATTCCGCAAGCCACTACACTGCCCAACTCACCGCTCTGACTAGGTAAGATACCTAGTCAGCACCACTAACTTACCCGGTCCCGAGACCGGAGTAAGTGTCCACAACAACTGCTCGGCCCAACACCGAGCAGTCTAACAAGCCTGCACACAAAGCTCAACACAGCACAATCATAACAATCAACAAAGCAATCACAATCAATCATACAATCATCACAAGAAGGCCTATTAGGGTTTCTAAGTCTTTTAATATTTCTCATCCGCTACCTTGGTTAGCGGATTGCTAACCCGTAGACGGCTCACAACACACGCCACTTCCTTATTAACCCATCCTAAGTATCTTTTAATAACATTCTCGATCTGTCGGTTTAGAGTTAGTAAACTTACTAACTCCCCGACATATCATTATTAACTAATTGATTCATTACCCAAACCCGCTATTACCTAAACCCAATCCCGTTATTATATTCTATGAGCCCGTTTAGGTTTATATCATATTTTATTATCGTCTTAATTCCCGTATATAGATTCATTAATTATCGTTCTTATACTTATATATATGCATATACGGTTCTATTCAACGGTCTATATGAATGCAACAATCAATCTTTTACTAGCAACCTAGCGGCACACAATCGGTTATTCATTTAATTCTTTAAACCCTAGAATGATTAATTCGGTCCTATTCAGTTTATCATTAAACGTCCGATTATTAATTAATTACTATTCATTTTGAATAACGGGTATGCAACCTAATACTACGGTTTAGTATTTCTCGGTCTAAATGAATCTACGAGTTTTCGAGCCGACTCACAAAAATAGTCGCAGAACGTCAACTCGATGTAAATGTGAATTCCAGAACTTCCGAACCTCGAACTCCGAATCCCGATACACCTGAATCACTGAACCACTGAACCAATGAACCACTGAAATAAACCTAACCAAATTATTCAATTGAACCGGTTTGATTAAACCGGTTTGAGATTGAACCGTTGACCGGTTCAACTCATCTTTGACCCGGTTTAATCAACCTCAAATCAATTCCAATTTCCGATCAAACTATACCAATGGACTCCCTGAAGAACCGGCTTTACTTTGGTGGCGGAGAAGCTTCACCGGCGGCGGAGCTCCGACGTTGACCACGGCGGCGGAGGGTTGACCGGCGGCGGATACTCCTTTTCCGGCGACTTCCGACGGCGAACCACCTACCAATCTGCTCAGAATCACCAGATCTACTCATTTACAATCTCAAAATGTTCAAATCTGATGAAGAAAAGGAAGGATCCCATAAACCCTAAAGAAGCGGTTGCTCCTTGGCCGGATTCCGGCGAACTCCGGCGGTTACTACGGCGGCGGCTGACTGGAAAAGATAGAGGAGGTTGAGATGAAGCTATAGCACTTTGTAGATCAAGATTTGGGTTAATAGAGAGAAAGTTATGAGATTTCTTGTAAAAGAAGGTTTGATGAACAAAGCTAGGGTTCTTGGGTTTTTCTTGAATATTCAAAGGATCTTCAAGAGTTTCTTGAAAAATCTTGCATGTTCTTGAGTGGAAGAGAGAGAATAGAGACCGAGAGAGAGAGGAGTAGTTTGGTGATGAAAATGAGAAGGTATGAGCTTACTTGTTCATCAAGTCATGATGAACATGCAAAGGATTTTTGATGAATCTTCAAGAACAAGATGAGAAGCATGCATGAGCTTAATGTTTCTGGAAAGAGAGAGTGAGAGTGGTCGAGAGAGAGAGCAACAAGAATTGAGAGAGTTGGTTAGATTAATTGAATGTGAAAAGATAGTTTGTGCATGCAAAAGGATTCAATGAATTTTGGCATGCATGGCACTCCACTTAGGCTAAGTGGCGACATGGGTTGAGGACAGGTGTCCTTCTGGGCATTTTTGGTTGCCAAATCACCTTTTAAACCAACATTAACCAACCAATAATCCCATTTCTTCCATTGCTCGGTTTGATGGTTTTTCGGGTTTAATATTTTAGAAACCTTCTGGACGATCCCATAAATCCCCAAACCTCCATAAAAAGATTCTCCATGCTATTTGATGAATTTAACATTTTGAATCACTCCGTTCGGGCTTACGTATCTCCGGATATGAATTTTCAAAGTTTCTTCGGTTTTATTGGTTTCCATTCCCGACAAGCCGAAAAACACATTTCTGCTCCGATTCCTCAAATTCTGATCTTCTAAACATTCTTTATGTTAAAACATAAGAATATTTGGCCCGTCTCGGTTTCCGTCTCGAACTTTGGTAAAATTACTATTTTACCCACGACATTGGTAAAATGACAATTTTAACCCTGGTTGACTTACTGCTGCCCGTTGACCGTATTTTGGATACGGGTTATCACAATAAGAGTCATGATCTTGAAAAAAGTTTGACTGAAAATCACAAAAAGATCAAGATGCTAAATAAAAGAACGGAGAGCCTGGATCAAATCCTTGCTATGGGACAACCACCCAAGGTGAATTGGGGTCTTGGATACTCAGGAGGAAATGAATCAAGCCTAACAAGAGGAAGGATCAAATTTGTGCCAGATGCACCCAACAACACAAAACACAATGGAGATGGAAGTCAAAGATAAAACGTTGAGAGGCTTCAAACAAAGAAAAATGAAAGAGGGTGCTTTGTGTGTGGAAGACTTGGTCATAAGAAAGAGACATGCTGGACTTTTTGGAACAAAATATGCAGAGAATGGAGCTCAAAAAGCTGTTATATAAACCAAAACGCTTCAGGATGGTGTGGATAACCAAGAAGGATTTGTACCCTGAATACAAAAGTAATGCAAGTCAACTAGAGCACACTACCGAGATGTTCTGCAATTTCTCCATGATTAGCAATGTTTCGTATACTTCAGTTGAATATGAGAAAATGGAATCATGGTATTTTGATAGCGGCTGTTCATGTCATATGACTGGGAGTGATGAAGTGTTTGATGAAATATCACATGTCAAGGGAGGCAGCATGACCTTTGGGGATGGTGGACAAGGTAAAATAGCATGCATTGGGAAAATGTATTCTGATGGAAAACCTCAACTCAATAATGTATACTTGGTGAAGGGATTAAAAGCTAACTTGATCAGCATCTCACAATTGTGTGACGAAGGACATAAGGTCTTGTTTACTAAGACTGAATGTCAAGCCATTGATGACAATGGAAGTGTGATTCTTATGGGGATAAAGTCTGGTAATAATTGTTCTGTAGGAATCATCCAACAAGTGTCTGAGGATCTATGCCACAAGAAACTGGGGCACATGAGTGTTAATGGACTTACATGACTAGTCAATGCTGAGGTTGTCAGAGGAGTTCCAAAGTTGGAAACATCAACCAACACTATGTGCAGGGCGTGTTGTCAAGGGAAGCAAGTGAAAGTTCAACACAAACATCTTAGTGAAATCCGATCAAAGAAGATACTGGAGTTGATTCACATTGATTTGATGGGTCTTGTCAATCCTGAAAGTATCACTGGTAAGAAGTATATCTTTGTTTTGGTAGATGACTTATCTAGGTTCACTTTGGTAAGATTCTTAAGGGAGAAATCTGAAGCAGCTGAAAGCTTCAAGATATTAGCACTGGAACTAAAAAACGAGAAGGGTGGAATAGTTCAAATTAAGAGTGATCATGGAGGTGATTTTCAGAATGAAACCTTCAAGAAGTTTTGTCAATCTCAGGGAATTCACCACCAATACTCAACTCCTAGAACACCTCAACAAAATGGAGTCGTTGAGAGAAAGAATATAACCATTCAAGAAATGGCCAGAGCTATGCTTCATGGAAATCAAATAGCTCCAAGGTTTTGGGCGGAAGCAATCAGTACTATTTGCTACATTATCAAAAGAGTCTATGTTAAACCAGGAACCAAGACGACCCCCTATGAAATCTGGAAATGAAAAAAAAAAACAAATCTGAGTTACTTTCATGTTTTTGGATGTGTGTGTGTTGTATTTTGAATGACAAGGATCAACTAGGAAAGTTTGATTCAAAGAGTGATGAGGGAATCTTCTTGGGTTATGCAAATAACAGTACTACGTTTAGAGTGTATAACCGAAGGACTCGTATGATAAGTGAATTTGTGAATGTGGTGTACGATGACAAGAATTGTTACTCCCTTGAAGAAGTTGTTCACGATTCAGACCAAGAGATTGTTGGGTCAAAATCTCCTTGGCGAAAATAATAGCCGAAAAACATAGCTAAGCAATCATCGGACACGGACGTTCATCATATTTCATACAAACGAAGCTTCGTATAGTCAGTATTTTATATGAAGCACTTAGTGTCGATGACTTCGTATGAATAACATTTTATACGAAAAGCTTTGAACTGATAACATTTCATACAAAACGGACAAAAATATTTGCCAAAACATCTGAACGGACCGATCGGACAAATACATCTCTCGACAGAAGCTAAGGATAGACAAACTGTCCGAACAAACAACTTCCAAGCTGAAACAGCTCGGATCCAAGCTAAACCAGCTTGGAATTTTCGAGCTGAACCAGCTCGGACCCTCCGAGCTAAATCAGCTCGGATCCCAACATCTCCCTTCTCCTTTTCCGAGCACAATCCATTCTTTCGGAAGTTCCGAGCTGAATGAATTCCTTGGAAACTTCCGAGCTGGATTTACTTATCAAATTTTCCAAACGGATATTCCACTTAGATCGTATGATCAAACATTTTCCGATAACCCCTTCTTTGGATGCGCAACTAGCCGCAATCCGTCTTCGGTGACATCGAATTATATATTCCTAGCCATTAAACCAAAATCATCGGATAAAGCCATACGAAATACGAATATGGGCCCAACCTACAAGATTCGTATTTCCGAGACTTTGGGATGAATCAAGAAGCATATGCTCAAACGGACTCGGACCACCCTTTTTCGGCCCATTCAGTAAAATTGGTTAAGCCGCGAAAAGATAATCGCCAAAAGAAGAGATAAACTCGAAGAAGGGGAGAAGAGGATATCTCCGAGAAGAAGAGGAAAATCCGAGCTGAAAATATAAATCTTAACGAAAATGGAAACAAACAGTATCATGAAGATTTCTGAATATCTTGCGGACGAAGATTCCCGAAGCCGACTTGCCGCAGCTATATAAGGAGATGGACTTCCTACGACTGAGGCATCTCGAAAAACCCTAGCATTTGGACTTAGTACTTAGCAATTTTCTTAGCTTCTTATGTTCTTTGTACTCTCTTTTCGATCGATTATCAATAAAATATCCTCCGGGTTCCTATTTCGGTGTGTTTACTTTTGAGATTTTTGTTCCCTAAAAGTATAGCTCTACAAGTTTTGACAGTGCGAGTTCCGACTCTCACAGTTTGGCGCCGTCTGTGGGGAATAGAAGTTTCTTACACTCAAAACCACCGATTAACGGATCAGAAGATATGACCACTGACGGCAACAAAACGGATCTCCCGTTGGCAACTGACGGAACGTAAGACAACACCACCACAACTAACATTACTATGGGCAACGCATCAGCAAGCGGCACTGTTCCAAACACGACCGCACCACATGCAACAGTCAATGCAACGCTGTCCGAATTGAAAGAGATGGTGGCTGCGCTAAGGCAGTGGACTGAAGAACAAGAGAAGGCAAATAGTACTCTCACGGAGCAGATCGAGAGACTAAGAACCGGAAACCAAGCGCGGAACACCCGAACAGTGAACTTCGCCCCAACTGAACGCAGGCGGATAGACTTTTCGACGTCTGGCGAATCAGCAAGGAACCCGTCGCAACACCATGTGCAAACCACGGGCGAACGAACTCCTCCAGCAACTAGACCCAACACGATGGATCCTCCCCCTTTGATCCGAGGACAAATACTCGCAGTGCCAGATGGCAAGGAGGATTTCGGAAACGAGAATCCGATTCCGCCTGGAAATTGGACCGGACTGCATTCTGACGACGATGAAGAAAGGATCAAAGCAGATCGATACATCCCTGAAATAAGCGAATGATGAACTTTCGGAAGAAGAAGATGTCCAGCGTACTCAACCGAACGAGTCGACTGAATGACGAAGCAATAGACGTAGCAAACTCGATGAATTCATAGACGCGTTGGCTCAAACAACAGCGAAGATCAAAACCGTACGATCACAGGTTCACTGGGCGACGAGCGCTGCGCCGGAGATCAATCGCGTCTTGGAAGAAACTCGGAATACACCGTTTAAAACTTGAATCACCGAGACACGAATTTCCAATCCGTGCATGCTCAAAATACTAAGCTCAACGGAACGACTAATCCAAAAGCTCACATGATGGCTTTCCATATCGCGATGGGTAGGGAAAATCTCATGCGAAAGGAGAAAGACACCGGTTTCTGTCTCTTGTTCGTAGAACATCTGAAAGGAGCGGCGCTCGAATGGTTCTCCAGACTGGAATGAAATTCCATTGGAAACTTCCAACAGCTATCCGAAGAATTTATGAAACAGTACTCAATCTTCATGGACATAGATACTTTCGACGTTGATATGTGGTCGATGTGTCAAGGTCAAACAAAGAGCCTGAGGAAATTCATCGAACGATTCAAAAATGTGGCGAAGAGAATCGAAGGCTTAAGCGACAAAGTAGGCATCGATGCGCTAAATAAGGCACTTTGGTACGAATCAGACTTCAGGAAGGAAATCTCACTAAATCGACCCCAGACAATGGCAGACGCTTTGCACAGAGCGATAGACTTTATCGTCGACGAGGAGGAAATGAAAGTTCTATCCGAGAAGCATAAATTGATGAAACAATCAAGCAAGGATGCCCATCTATCCACTAGCACGAGCAGCGAGAAGCAAAGCTCCAAACCAATTAGCAGCTCGCGACCCAAAAAGGTAGGCGAATCACACAACTATCAAATCGGCTTGGATGGACATGTAAACGGATCGGTCGAACGAAGGAAGAGCTCATGGAACACCTGGACGAGGAACGCTAACGCGTATGAATAGAAAGAATTCTGCGATCGCCAACAATCATGCGGACATCGCACTGCCGACTGTCGTAGACTGGACATGAAGCTCGCGGCAAAACTTGTAGCCGGGGAACTTGGAGATATGTTAAGCTTGAAGGATTTCGATGATGCGAAACCGGAAATCGGCCAAATAAGCCGAACAAGAACAGCGAAGCAGATCAAGAGAGAAAAGGGCACACCAAAATTGGCAATAACAAGCGAAGGAGAGGAATGACGAAGATCCTAAGGCGAATAACCGACAAAGGATAAATATGATCGTAGAAGAACGGCAAGATCGTCAAAGTACCAGACCATCTGTCAACCTTTATCCGAGGCAGCCATGGAGAGCTGATGCTCGACGAAAAGGATCGAGCAAATGCGTCCAGAGGAGCATGTGGTATAAATTCCCGAGCAACACGATATCATTCGAAGACAATTGGATCCGAGGGTTCGATCAACCTCGCAACGAACCCCTCATCATTGAACTAACCATCAAAGATTGCCATGTGCCAGGAATCCTAGTCGACACTGGAAGCTCCGTGGACGAAATCTATTGCGAATCTTTGATAAGGATGAATATAAGCTTGAACGAGGTAACACCTTTCCAATCATCTTTAGCAGAATTTGCTGGAGACGCCATAGCTACTTTCGGAAAGATCAAGCTACCAATACTCGCTGGAGGAATCACCAAAGTCGTCGAATTTTCGGTCATAGACCGTCCGACAATCTACGGAGCGATCTTGGGAATTCCATGGATAAACTCCATGAAAGCCGTCCCGTCAACTTATCATCTCTGCATGAAGTTCCCAGCCTATTCCGGGATAAGGACGATTTGGGGAAGCCGAGGGAAACGAACCCCAAGTAGCCCCCGAAGCGACAAGTCAGGCTGACAAGCGGACATGCAGGAGAGAAGATATCCGCCTCGCCGAATAGACAATCACGGTCAACGTTTCTCCGCGGGAGATTTGGTCCTAAGGAGAGTATGGCGAAATCCGATACTTCAAAGCACCGGATCGGAATGGGAAGGATCGTGCATGATCACAAAAGAGATCTGCCCCGAAGTATACGAGCTCGAAACCATGAACAACACTAGGATACTGAAGGGATAGAACGCGATGCATCTGAGGAAATTCTGCTACTAAAGACTTCGAAACATCTAAAAAAAAAAATTTGAAACGCTTTGAACTACGGGATGGCTTGATCCCTGAAAGGGGTAAGTAGGCAGCCGGTCTTTCGATCGGTTCAGCTGTCACCCCTCTCAAAAAGGAGGGGAGTGGGTCCGTATATATTTATACTTCCACATCGGAAACCAGAAATTTTTTAAACAATTTTCGGGCTCGTAAGAGGCTTTTCGGACAAAGTTACTCGGAAACATTCGGACACGCAGAATCATCCGCACATCTGATCGGAAGCTTCGAGCATGCCAGCTCGGAAATCCGAGTGGATCAGCTCGGTAAGACCAAATAGCCCAAGCACGTCATTTCAGAAACTCTGGGAAAGCTAGCTCGGAATTCCTGTTCGACCCAAGTGTATCTGTTCAGAATTTTGTAAGCAAGTTAGTTCGGAAATCCGAATGGACCAGCTCGGACATCCGATCAAGACACCCCTGTAGACCGAAAACAAAATCCGTCCGATTAATTTCAAAACGAACTCGGACAGCCTTCATGACTTTCGGATCGCAAAGCCGATTCGTTCAGACGCATTTTTATAAACTCAAGATGATGGATCATAACCACAGGTACAGCGTATCCGCAAAAGTTCAACCCCTTAACCAACACTTGGATTTTTCCGGTAACAAAAAAGAAACCCATTCTCATTTTCATTTAATTTACTTCTCTTAGACCGAAATTAGGATATAAAGCTCGTAACTTAGAATTCGTTTACTATCACAGCATATCTAGTAGAATGCATGTTTTCATGTTTGTTAGGAATAGTTTATATTGCCAACATATCCTATACGGATTGAGGCTTTATACATCCAACAGGCGGATAAAAGCCATTATATAAATTTTAAATACCGCCTAGGTATGTTTATTATCGGCGAAGGGAACATAAGTCGAGCGAACCCCCACACTAGTACTAGAGTCGATAGTAGACCCCAAAAAGCCAAGTATATCTTGGTCCGATATTTCGAAAGGTATGTCATGTGGATATCGGCTCACTTTCGACAACGAAAGATGTAAGACGAAAGTCTCACAGAAAAATGGAATCGGAAGTCCAAACCCAGTAAACACAACACGCTGGTCTCGACAACGTCATTATTGAGTACACGACCGACGACAGGAAGATAAGACGGGAAATCCCCGCACTAGTACATAAGCCAACTGTAAAACTCTGAAACCCAGTAAGACGCTTCCGAGAACACTGGTCTAATCGTTACAAGTCGGCAAGAAGAGTACGTCTCGCCAATCTTTGGACTTAATTTTGAAACCCAGTAAGACGCTTCCAAGCACATTGGTCTAATCGTTACAAGTCCACAAAAAGAGTATGTCTTGCTAATCTTCAGACTTAGTTTCGAAACCCAGTAAGATGCTTCCTAGCACACTGGTCTAATCATTACAAGTTCGCAAGGAGAATACGTCTCGCTAAGCCCACTAATAAGCTCGGAAACTCCGAAACAAAGCTTGGAAATCCCGAACTGACTAGTTCAGAAGTTCTGGGATAATCATCTTGGAAATTCCGAGACAGGGCTCGGAGATCCCGAACTGACAAGCTCTAAAAAAACCGAGCTGGAAAGCTCGGAAAAACCGAGCTGGAAAGATCGGAAATTACAAAATGGAGCTCGGACCTTCCGAGTCGACCATACCATATTTTCCGAATCAATACCATTTCCTCCCCTGAGTAGTTTCCAAGCGTTTTAGGAAATTCTAAGTAAAGCACGACTAAAATGGATCGGACGGCCATCTCAACTTCTCGCGAACGATCCGACGTATTTAAGGATGTTTTACTCAGGTTTGAAATCCGGAAAAGAAAGTTCAACGATAACTTCAAAAGCTTAAAACGATCAAACTTGTTTAAACACACAATATAAGGTAGGTCATACATTGGGACGACCAACCGCCCAAAGAAAAGAAGTTATTACACACAACGAACGCCACTAAGTCCGCGTTTTAGAACCATGTATCTCCTTGAGACGAACTAGCAACGCTGCTCTAAAACAAGGACGGATCGAAGCAACTTTCCGCTTCAGCAATCAACTGACTATAATCAAGAACTTCGTCCTCTCCAAAACAAGCTCTCGATTTAAGGTCCATTTCCTCGGACTCAAATGCGGAAGGATCCTACATCTTCAAGTCGGCAATAAGGTCGAGGTTACTTCTTGCCGCAACAAATCGACTTTGTCTCTCAATGGACGACGACATCTTCGAGAAGATCTTGCGGAATTTGGATAAGCGAGATGCAATCTTCTTAAGCATCCCTCTATTTCCTTTTCGGCTGCGTCATGAAGAGCTGCATGACGAGAAAGCCCTCTTTCCGCAAGTTGAGTCCTCAAGACCTCAGCTTCGATAAAAGCTTTGTTCTTCTCAGTATCAAGGGAGGATCTTGCCAGCTCGAACTCATTTTTCTTGTCCTCAATGGAAGCCTTCAAAGCGGCAACAGAATCCGCCAAGTTTGCATTATCAACGGATGCCTTGCGATACGATCTTGAAATCTCTGAAACTTCCTGTCGGACTCGGCGGCGTGGCGATTGATCGAGGCCCATGCATGTGACAAAATGTTTTACGATCGGATCAGTTAAGTTGCAGGAAAAGAAAATATTGACTTACGTCAAAGGGAGAAACTAACCCTTAGTATGTCTTGACTTGCATTGACGAGAGAATCGCCATAAATCATATCCGCATACTTTGTTGGGCGATCTCGAGAGTGACGGATACCCGCGCAAAAGCTAGAAACTTCGGCGGTGTCGGTATACATAAAACTACCATTATCGCGATCAAGCCGGCTGGGATCGAAATTAGGCTGTTGAACCTCAACGTCCTTTCCATGTCTCTTTTTCGCCTTCGACTGGACTCGGACGTAACAACCTGATCCGACGATTCAGAGAGTGGTAGTTGGGAGATGTTTATCTCTTCACCATCGCATGCGTCGGTACAGGCGACTGGAATACCCTCGCCCAATGTAGGATCTTAACCAGCCCATTCTTTGGGACCGTAATAATCAAAGTCATGAAGATCTGTTCCAGTATTAAGCCATGCGGAAATCAAATCATCATCTTGGAGTAACATTCACCGTCGTCCGCGCGTTCGTCAGTCCTCATCGCTTGACGGATCATGTCCATTCGGCTCGCTCGGATAACACGTTCAAAGGAGAAATGCCTTTTCCAGTTTGTGCTCGCGTTCTTTAACGTCCCGACAAGGTCAATCAAGTTCGGCGGACACCTCAGGCAGATATCTTTTTCTGCAAAGATAAGAAAACAAAAGAAAATATTAACAGGTCGGCCAACAACGGTCACAAACGACGCAAAACCAAACGACCAAATTTAAATCCGCTACCAAGTTTCCTCATTTCGATATCATCAGCGGAATACAATCCCCTTCAACGGATTCCTCGTCAATCAAAACATAGAAAAAATGGTGCCTCCATTGACGATCGTGATTTTCAAAATCCGAAACAATCGTCCGATGCGGATAGGGCTTGAGACAATACTCGGGGCCGCCCTTTATCGGAATCATGAACAACAAGTTCCGAAGGTGTAACACTCGAAGATCAACATCACACTCAAAACTGCGGACTAGTGTACCGATCAAATGCTGCAAGCTATGGGGAGTAAGCTGCGTAAGAGCCAATCTATGACTCCGAAGGTAGCGGACTATGAGCCCATTGATCAGAAACCAGAGGAAGCACAACATGAAGAAATACTCACACACCGAGAAATAACCTTTCGGCGGAGAGCTAACTCGGTCGCTGGAAGATGGCACCTTGATCGTCACATTTTCGGGAATTCCAAAATCACGCCGAAGCTTCTCGATCGACTTTGCCATAGATAAAGTTGAACCAATAGGATCCGGAGTCTGTTTCTTTTTTCTCGGACGAGCCGCTTTCGACTTCTCCGGAGAAATATCCCAATGGCACAAAGCTTCCTCCCGACTAACACGAGTGTCCTCGAACTCTTCCTTGACCGTAGCACCGATGCGTTGACCATTTTCCAGTAATACAGAATCCGCTTTGGCCGAGGAACATGGTCGACTAGCACGAGACCTAGTCGACTGCCAAACCCCGGGAGACTCCCCCTCAGAAGAAAAATTAGCATAGCCATGATTCGACGCAGGATTCGTCATACCGCCATGCACGTCCGCCAAGAAAACACCGCAGAACAGAAGTCCAAACTTGGAAAAGATCCAAGGCTTCAAATTTCACAAGAACGAAGAAGAAAAATCTGACAAAACTCACAAAAGCTAGGAGGAAGTTAGACAGAGAAGTTACCTTTGGGTTATTCTCTTTAGAGTGAAGGAGTGAAAAATGAAGTGGGGAGAAGTGAATACTTATAGATTTTGCAAAGGCATGGAACTTTGGGATGATTACACTTGAGCACTTAAGCATAAGCATGCTTAAGAAAAAGCATGATGAAGCTAATCATGATTAGGCATGGTGAAGGAATGAGCTTGGCTTTTCACAAGAAAATCGATTACGGCCGAAGTACGACGAACAGTACAGACAATCCGTCATCGCGAACGGAAAAGCAACAAAACAAAAACGGCCGAACCAAGTCTTTTGGACAATTGTTTTCGCCTCGAACACTAAGTAACCTCGCCATCATCGCATTCGAGTATGACGAGTTGGGGGCTAATTGTTGGGGTCAAAATCCCCTTGAAGAAAAAATCATAGCTAAGCAATCGGACACAGGCGTTCATCATATTTCATACAAACGAAGCTTAGTATACTCAGTATTTTATACGAAGCACTTAGTGTCGATGACTTCGTATGAATAACATTTTATACAAAAAGCTTTGAACGGATAACATTTCAAACGAAATGGACAAAACTATTCGCCAAAACATCCGAACGGACCGATCGGACAAATACATCTCTCGACAATAGCTACGGGTATACAAAACGTCTAAACAAAAAACTTCTGAGCTGAAACAGCTCGGATCAAAGCTAAACCAGCTCAGAATCTCCGAGCTGAACAAGCTCGGATCCGAGCCAAACAAGCTCGGATCCGAGCCAAACCAGCTCAGATTTCCGAGCTTAACCAGCTCGGACCCTCCGAGCTAAATCAGCTCGGATCCGAACATCTCCCTTCTCCTTTTCCGAGCACAATCCATTCGTTCGGAAGTTCTTAGCTGAATACATTCCTTGGAAACTTCCAAGCTGGATTTACTTATCAAACTTTCCAAACGGATATTCCACTTAGATCGTATGATCAAACATTTTTGATATCTCCTTCTTCGGATGCGCAACTAGCGTAATCCATCTTCGGAGACATCGACTTATACGTTCCTAGCCGTTAAACCAAAATCGTCGGATAAAGTCAGACGAAATATGAATTTGGGCCCAACCTATAAGATTCGTATTTCGTAGACTTTGGACCGAATCAAGAAGCCTATGCTCAAACGGACTCAGACCATCCATTTTCGGCGCATTCGGAAAATAGGTTAAGCTGCGGAAAGATAATCTCCAAAAGAAGAGATAAACTCGAAGAAGGGAAGAAGAGGATATCTTTGAGCAGAAAAGGAAAATCCAAGGTGAAAACATAAAACTCAACGGAAATGGAAACATACGATAACATGAAGATTTCCGAATATCTTGCGGACAAAGATTTCCGAAGCCGACTTGTCGCAGCTATATAAGGAGATGGACTTCCTATGACTAAGGCATTTCGAAAAACGCTAGCATCTAGACTTAGTGCTTATCAATTTTCTTAGCTTCTTATGTTCTTTGTACTCTCTTTTCTGATCGATTATCAATAAAATATCATGCGGGTTCCTATTTCAGTGTGTTTAATTTTGAGATTTATGTTCCCTAAAAGTTTAGCTCTACAAGTTTTGACAGTGCGAGTTCCGACTCTCACAGAGATGAACATAACAAAGGATGAAGCTCCAAAACAGTTTACAGACGATAATATAGTTTATGTTGACAACAATCCTCGGAGAAAAGGTTTTGGACAAGTTAACCGTGATCACTCTATGGTTGATGTCATAAGAGATGTACAAGATGGGAGACAAACTCATAATATACAAATTGACTTCAAGGAGATGCCATACTAGCGTGTTTCATCTCATTTATCGAACTGAAAAATGTTCTGGAGGCCTTAGAGGATCAGTATTGGACACTTGCTATGCATGAGGAGCTTGAACAATTCAACAGGTTGAATTATGGGATCTAGTTTCCTGCCCAAATAATGTTAATGTAGTGGGAACAAAATGGATCTACAAGAACAAGATCGATGAAGATGGAAACGTGGTCAGAAACAAAGCTAGAATTGTCGCTCAAGGATACTCACAAATTGAAGGAGTTGACTTTGATGAGACTTTTTCACCAGTGGCTAGACTTGAGTCAATCCGATTGTTGTTTGGGATAACGTGTAACTTGAGGATTAAGTTGTATCTAATGGATGTTAAAAGTGCATTCCTAAATGGGATGTTACAGGAAGAGGTGTATGTGGCACAGCCAAAAGGATTTGAAGATCCTAAGCATCCAGAGCATGTCTATAAGCTCAAAAGAGCCCTCTATGGACTGAAGAAAGCTCCACGGGCATGGTATGAGAGATTAACTTTTTTTTTTCTCAAGAGAGGCTTTAAGAGAGGAAATGTGGATAAAACCTTGTTCATCTTGGAAAACAAACAAGGCATGCCTATTGTTCAAATATATGTTGATGACATTATATTTGGCGCAACTCAATAGGCTCTGATGCATGATTTTTTTGGGACCATGACACGTGAATTTGAGATGAGTATGGTCGGTGAACTGAACTACTTCCTTGGACTCCATGTTAAGCAAACAGAGGAAGGAATTTTTATGTGTCAGAGTACATATGCTCGGAACTGGTCAGGGGGTTTGACATGGTAACGTCCAAGACTGAAAAGACGCCTATGAGAACAACAAACAAACTGTCCAAGGATGAAGAAGGACATAAAGTTGATGAACGACAATACCAGGCTATGATTGGGAGTCTCCTCTATTTGACTGCATCACGACCAGACATCTGCTTTGGTGTAGGTTTGTGTGCAAGATATCATGCTAGTCTGCGGATGTCTCACCTAATGGCTGTCAAACGAATCATCAAATACATTCGAGGTACTCTGAACTATGGTTTGAATTACACATCAGAAACTAACACCAACCTTGCAGATTTCTGTGATGCTGATTGGGCAGGTTGTTTAGATGATAGAAAGAGCACTTCTTATTGAATTGGAGATCACAAGTTAGACATGTGCATTGTGTTACAAGGAACCAAGAAGGAGTAATGTGCAAACTAGGGTTTCTCACTCTAAAACCTTGGTCTCACCAATATCTCACCAAACTCTCACCAACATCTCACCAACATCTCACCAATATCTCACCAAACTCTCACCAACATCTCACCAACATCTCACCTAAAAGCCATTGGTCCATTCACACTTGCTTAACCTACTTGTAATGCTTATATATACCTTGTACTTCATTAGTTAATAACACATTGAGAGTTATACATCTCTAGTTCTTGCTATCTCTCTTAATCTCTCTCTCTCGGTCATAAACCCTAATCGGGTGCCGAGTCTCTCTCTCTACATTCTCTCTACATTCTCTCTTCATTCTCTCTTCAATCTAAGTTGTGTTCTTGTTCTAAACATCATATTCTAACATGGTATCAGAGCACTAAGCTCCTAGACCTATTCATTTCCGCAAACTTTGTTTCAAAACCTATTTACTCTCGGTCTTATACTTGTTCTTGTAACCGGCTTGTTCTTCCTTGTTCTTGAACTTGTTCTTGAATATTCTTAAGCTCTTAAGAACTTCTACTTCTTGTTTATTGTTGTGTGCATTCTATGTGAGTTGAGAACACACTTGCTTACCTTGAAAACTAACTTTCTTACCTTGAAAACTCACTCCTTGCATTAAACCAGTTTTTAAGCAATGGAGAACTCAAGGAGAACACACTATGGAGGTGACCAGAGAGGAGTCATGATATGTGATTTTTGCAAGAAGAGTGGGCACTTGAAAGATAGATGCTGGCGCCTTCACCCAAACCTCAAACCATCATCTCACAACAACCGGTTCAAGGATCAAAGGGCAAACTACTCATATGGTGGAGCTGGACCAGGTTCTTCTTCTATGCAGCAATGTGATGAAGGGAGAGCAATGGTGGTTCATCAAGCTCCAGCTATGACTAATGATGTGGTAAGAAGGTCAGACCTTGAGGCACTCATCAAAGCCCTCAAGGAAAACTCTGGTATGGTCCTTGGTACTTCACTCTTTGCATCAAATAAAATCAGACATTTGATTATTGATTCTGGAGCTTCTCACCATATGATCAGTGACCCTAAGTTGATAGAAAATGTTAAACCAGCTTTAGGATGTGTAGTGATTGCAAATGGTGATAAAATTCCAATTGAAGGCATAGGAAATTTGAAATTATTTGATAAAGAATCCAAAGCTTTCTTTATGCCTAGTTTCACATCCAACTTAGTATCTGTTAAAAGAATAGCCACTGATCTAAATTGCAATGTTGTTTTCAGTCCTAATGATGTTGTGTTTCAGGATATTAGAACAAGTAAGTTGATTGGGAAAGGTGTGACCAAGGATGAACTCTACATGATTGAAAACACTAATCCCTATTCTGAATTATCCCCTGCTTTATCTACTGCTTTATCTACTTGTGTTGGTGTGGATGACTCTATTTGGCATGCTAGACTAGGACATCCACACTCTAGGGCTTTAGGGCTTCTATTACCTTCTGTTGTGTTTAAAAATGATGAATGTGAGGCTTGTATTCTTGGGAAACATTGCAAGTCTGTTTTTCCAACTTCTAAAACTACTTATGAAAATTGTTTTGATCTTGTTCATTCTGATGTGTGGACTGCTCCTTGTTTGTCTAGAGAAAACCATAAGTATTTTGTCACTTTTATTGATGAAAAATCTAAGTATACTTGGATAACATTGATGCAAACTAAGGATAGAGTGTTAGAAGCGTTTATGAACTTTCAAAGTCATGTTACTAATCATTTCAATGGTAAGATCAAAATTTTTAGATCAGACAATGGTGGTGAGTATACAAGCAATGCTTTCAAACAACACTTGTCCAAACATGGGATTCTCCATCAAACAAGCTGTCCTTATACCCCACAACAAAATGGAGTGGCTGAGAGAAAGAACAGACACTTAATGGAGGTGGCAAGGTCCATGATGTTCTACAGGAATGTTCCTAAGAGGTTTTAGGGAGATGCAGTCATGACTGCTTGCTACTTGATCAATAGAACTCCCACAAGAGTTCTTAAGGATCAATCTCCATTTCAGGTACTAAACAAAACAAATCCATTAGTTGATCACTTACGTGTGTTTGGGTGTATTTGCTTTGTGTTAACACCAGGAGAACAAAGAGATAAGCTGGATGCTAAGAGCACCAAAGCTATGTTCATTGGTTACTCCACAACACAAAGAGGATACAAGTGTTATGTACCTGAAACAAGGAAGGTTTTGATCTCAAGAGATGTGAAGTTTATGGAAACAAGGAGTTTTTATGATGAAAAGAATTGGGATAGCTTGAAGGATCTTCCCACTTCTCAATCAGATAGAGCAGCTAACCTAAGGATGATCATGGAAAACTTGGGTATTAGTATGCCTCAGCAACCGGCCAAGACAAGCCCTACCACTTCAGTCCATGCTCCAACTTCAGAAACTCCTCAACATTCCCATCTTGATCATGAGGGGGACAGTCATGAATCAGCTCCAGAACCGCAAGTAGCTGAATCAGCTCCAAAACCGCAAGTAGCTGATCCTTCTGCACATGATCAAGCTGAAAATGAGGAGCATGAGGAACATAAGGAAGAACATGTTGAAGAAGCTGAGGAGTTGGATCATCAAGTTGAGGAGCCGGTTATGAATGAGCAGCAACAAGTTCAGGTGTTAAGAAGAAGTACAAGGGAGAAAAAGGATCCATCTAAATGGAAGAAGAGGGTTTACTTCAACAGCAATGCAGTAGCCCATCCCACTCAAGCTGTTTGCAGTTTAGCTCAAGTACCATTGGAGCATCAAGTGTTCATTGGGAAGTTGGATCAAGAATATGTACCAACAACCTATGATGAAGCAAAGAGAGATAAGAGGTGGATGCAGGCTGTGGATGAAGAGATAAAAGCAATGGACAACAATGGGACTTGGTATGAAGCTGAACTTCCTAGAGGAAAGAAGGCAGTGACTTCCAAATGGGTTTTCACCATCAAGTACAGAAGTAATGGAGAAGTGGAGAGATACAAAGCAAGGATGGTTGCAAGAGGCTTCACTCAAACTTATGGAAAGGATTACTTGGACACCTTTGCACCAGTAGCTAAGCTTCACACAGTTAGGTCATCTTGTCTTTGGCAACAAATCTTGATTGGGAACTTTGGCAAATGGATGTCAAGAATGCATTCCTTCAAGGGGAGCTTGAAGATGAGGTATACATGACTCCACCCTCTGGTCTTGAAAGCCTTGTTAAAACAGGGAAAGTACTAAGACTCAAGAAGGCCATCTATGGATTAAAACAATCACCTAGAGCTTGGTATCACAAGCTGAGTTCAACACTTATGCAAAGAGGTTTCAAGAGGTCTGAAGGAGATCATACATTGTTCACTCTCCAAGATCAGGAAGGTATCATTGTTATCCTTGTTTATGTTGATGACATTATCATATCAGGGAGTAACAAGTCAGGTATACAAGAAACTAAAGCTTATCTCAAATCTGTTTTTGATATTAAAGATCTTGGTACTCTAAAGTACTTCCTTGGGATAGAAGTTTGTCGATCTAATGATGGACTCTTATTATCTCAAAGGAAATACACACTTGATTTGTTATCTGAGGCAGGAAAGATTGGATCAAAACCAGCTAAGACACCATTGGAGGAAGGCTACAAAGTCATAAGAGAGGGGGAGCTTGAAGACAGACCATTTGAGGACTTTACCAAATATAGAAGGATGGTTGGTAAGCTTATTTACTTAACCATAACCAAACCTGATTTGTGTTTTGCAGTGAACCAGGTAAGCCAACATATGCAAGCACCAAAGATGCATCATTGGGATATGGTTGAAAGGATACTCAGATATCTAAGTGGTGCTCCTGGTCAAGGCATTTGGATGGGTTGCAATCAAAGTACAGAGATAGTTGGGTATTGTGATGCTGATTGGGCAGGAGATAGAGTGGACAGGAGATCTACTACTGGATATTGCACATTCATTGGAGGAAACCTTTTCACTTGGAAGAGCAAGAAGCAGAAGATAGTATCATGTTCAAGTGCTGAAGCTGAATATAGAGCAATGAGGAAGCTAGCAACAGAATTGGTGTGGATCGAAGCTCTTCTTGTGGATTTGGGGATTGAGAAGACAAAACCAATCACCATACATTGTGACAACCAAGCAGCCATTCACATTGCCTCAAACTCAGTCTTCCATGAAAGGACTAAACATATTGAAGTGGATTGCCACAAAGTGAGGCAGTTGATTGAGCAAGGAGTTGTGCTACCTTGCTTCACAAGAAGTGAAGAACAACTAGCAGATGTGTTCACCAAGGCAGCTAGCTTGAAGGTGTGTGAGTCCATTCACACCAAGCTTGGACTCATGGAAATCCCGGAATCCTCTAAGGCCATGGAGTCTACACTCTTTTTCCCTTCATGAAGTTTTATCCCAAGTGGTTTTCTTCATGAAGGTTTTGTAGGATTATGTGTGTTCATTGGTGTAATTATCAGATTACAACCTAACATAATCAACTAGGATCTAGGTGATTTGCAGTTGAATCATAAACATATCAGGATCATTACCTTGTGATTGCAGCGGATTGATCAAAGGAATATCGAGATCTGTAAGAGCTGATGATAACCGGCTCCTCCTAGGTATCCACACTCTTACAAGCTACTGGATCAGGCTGCTAGACCAAAGTTGGAACCACAGAGAGAGAGAGGACGTCCAGACCTAAAAGAAATCGCAGACCCTGGGCTAAGTGGCGCCTCCTCTTCCTTATATGGGCCCAAGTAATTAAACTAATGGCTTATTAGGCTATTGGGGCCAAGACCCAAATCAGACAAAAAGACTGTATTTTGTCTGGCCCAATTCTCTGTACAAATACAGTAAATGCCTTGCATCTTACCGTATTAATTCCATTTAACTTTCCCGTTAGCTATGGTGTGTGACCCTTTGGGATCATACAATACTGGTAATAAGTCCTAAACTTATAGATCAAGAGCGGGCTCTAGCAAGTCATCATGATCACCCAGTATTTATGACTTATGTCTGATCTCGACACTTATCATACTTTCTAGAGATAGTACAATAGATTTCAGGACATTCCCAACAATCTCCCACTTGTACTGGAATCCTACATTCCCTAATCCTTTTGTCTCAATATCTCGATCTGGCATAAGGCAAGATGCGTGTCATCCTTATATAGCTAGACCATGTTCATCGGACCAGATTTGATACTGACATTTCAAACGACTTGGGCAAGTCCGTTTGGGAGTGGCCACTCTCTTACCAGCTATCAAGTCTCCGATTGGCCTAGAGATATTACCTCCGTTAAACGGCAGGGACAAATCCCATCTTGTTCCATCACTATAAACTACACACTTTGTAATACACCCAACCAAGGTCCTTATTGATGGATTATGTTAGTTCATGGTGTAATTGTCAGGTTACATCCTAGCACATAATCATCTAGGATCTAGGTGACTTGTAGTTGAATCATAAACAGATCAGGATCATTACCTTATGATTGCAGCGGATTAATCAATGGAATGTCGAGATCTGCAAGAGCTGATGATTACCTGCTCCTCCTCAGGTATCCACACACTTACAAGCTATTGGATCAGGCTGCTAGACCAAGCTCGGAATCAACACAGAGAGAGAGGAAGAGTGGCTGTCGAAATCGCAGAGGCATAATCCTTAGGGTTTTCTGGCGCATCCTCTTCCTTATATGGGCCCAATTTATTAAACTAATGGCCTATTAGGCTTTTGGGCCCAAGACACAAATCAGACAAAAGCCTGTATTTTGTCTGGCCCAATTCTCTGTACAAATACAGTAAATGCCTTGCATCTTACCGTATTAATTCCATTTTAACTTTCCCGTTAGCTATGGTGTGTGACCCTTAGGGATCATACAATACTGGTAATAAGTCCTAAACTTATAGATCATGAGCGGACTCTAGCAAGTCATCATGATCACCCAGTATTTATGACTTATGTCTGATCTCGACACTTATCATACTTTCTAGAGATAGTACGGTAGATTTCAGGACATTCCCAAAAATCTCCCACTTGTACTGGAATCCTACATTCCCTAATCCTTTTGTCTCAATATCTCGATCTGGCATAAGGCAAGATGCGTGTCATCCTTATATAGCCAGACCATTTTAATCGGACCAGATTTGATACTGACAATTCAAACGACTTGGGCAAGTCCGTTTGGGAGTGGCCACTCTCTTACCAGCTATCAAGTCTCCGATTGGCCTAGAGATATTACCTCCGTTATACGGCAGGGACAAATCCCATCTTGTTCCATCACTATGAACTACACACTTCATAATACACCCAACCAAGGTCCTTATAGCTCCCAGTTACGAAACAGCGTTAGACAATGATCAAAGCGCATCACTCCATGTGCAGCCACATGCATGCGAACTCAGGTCTAAGGACTATACTCTATAGTCGTATATGAGAACCTCTTATGACACAGATATTAATATCTTGTAGAGTTCTCATCAGCGGGCCATGTCCGGTCATATGCTCCCCTACATATACCTATGTGTCGACTTTGATGCCGCGCATCTATGACCCCTCGAAACTTGGTCATAAGTCTCAACACAATCTAGTCTCAAGTGGTTGTTGGTGTTCCAATTTCAACAACCTTCGACTATGGACACTATGATTTATGTCATTTCGTTAAATATGGGGTTTCAGGATCAAGTCTACTCATGTACTTCGATGGCCCATATATAATGACATGAATCATTTTGGAACGATTATTTATATCACAGTTAAAATAATCCAGAAATCATAAATTTCATAAACATAAAATATTATGTTTACATGAACCTTTCAAAACAACTAAATAAAGCTCTTTACAAACTCCCACTAAAATTAAGACTACATCTTAATTTCACATATCCTACAGCTACAGTCCGTGACTCGTGCTTAGGCCTAAGGAGTGGCTTCGTTAATAGATTAGCAACGTTCTCATTCGTTGAAACTTGCTGATCTACTTAACACCTCTGTCATTTATCTCACGGAATAGGTTATACCTACCCTCAAGGTGTTTGGACCTCTGATGTGCAGCTAGCCTCATCTATGCTGGGAATCACATCAAGTTCATTGATGAACTCTTCTTTCCAAACAACCTCTTTCGCCGCTACCCAAGCTGCGAAATGTTCAGCTTAAGTCATGGAGTCAGCAACAGTGCCTTGCACCGCCAGACAGACACAAGATATAACCGGACTGTGACCGGAAATCATCTTTGTCTGTTTGAAACTTGCCTTTCAGACTCTACCGACTTGTAGCACCTCACTTTCTCCGTAAATCAAGAACTTATCCTAAGTATTTTCCAAATACTTGAGGATATTCATTACGTCTATCCAGTGATTCTTTGCTGGATTTGACTGGTCTTTACTTGTCTTGCTTAACATTAAAGCAATATCAAAACAAGTACGTGTAATGGCATACATGATAGATCCAATTGCCGACGCATATGGAATCTCATCCATGCATTCAAGCTCAGCAGTTATCGTAGGACACTGTTTCTTGCTTAACGTAATGCCATGTGACATTGGCATAAAACCCTTCTTGGAATGCTGAAAACGTGTAGGACTTTGTCAATATAAGAATAATGACTTTGTCCTATCAGCTCTTTTGGATCTCTATCTTTAGATCCAAAATCCAAGAACTTACGTGGCTTTACCCATATCAATCATAAAACCAACTCCCAAGCCAGTCCTTTACCGACTGCAGCATTGGAACGTTATTTCCGAGAATCAGTATGTCATCGACATACACTATGAGAAATGCAACATCGCTCCCATTTATCTATTAGTAAACGCACAGTTCCACTTCGTTCCTGTTCAAGTCAAAACCTTGACTACTTCAACAGAACGAAGATTCCAACTCCGATATGTTTGCTTCCATCCATGAATGGATCGATGAAGCTAACTTACACCCAGTGTAATTTTTCGGAGTTCGGGCTCACTTTCGCTTCTGTGAATTTCGCAGGTTCGTCACTTTCAATGATCATCAGATCATGGCAACTAATTACGAGAAATCACTCTCTGATTAATGACGGATTCAGTCAGATCTGCGAACTTCAGGCTCTACAGGTGTAGATTCTACAGAAATCTGTAAATCCATCTGCTGCTCTCCCTCAACAGGTTGAGCAGCCTCCTGTATTTCTCGAATTTCTTCGAGTTATACTTTTACTCCCACTGTTCTTCTTGGAAAGAAACTTTCCTTTTAGAAAACAGAATTCCGAACAACCTAACTTCGTTTTCGGAATGGACGTAAAAAGTAACAAGCCTTGGTTTCCCTAGGACAACCAGCGAAGTAGCTCAACTACAAATACTCAGTAAAGACGAATTTGGATCATTTCCAGTCCACATTTATGTGGTGTCTTTCAACTGATATTGGTGGAACTATTTCAGCGTAAACTTAGATATTTCTAGAGCGTTATTCTTAAAGAATATCATGGAAGATTCGTGTGACTCATCTTTAATCATTTCTAATAAGATCTGATTCTTTCTCACAGAAATACCTCCAGGTTTTCAGGAGAAATGAGCTGTGAAACGACTTCACACTCATTCAGATGATCACACCATCAATGACTTAAGTATTCTCACTCGTGATCTAATCCAGAGTCTCAATACTTCTGTCACTCAGATTATATACCTCATTCTGGAACTCTTTCGACCATTTCAAAGAATTCCGACTCGTGTCTCATCAAATGAACACAGTCATACTCACTGAAATAATCAGTAGAGACAATGAAGTACAGGAAATTTTTCTCTGGCATTACTGCTCATCGGGCCACATACATGAGTATGTTCAAGGTCCAATAAGCCTTTGGGCCTTTCTCTAGCTCGGCTAAGATGGGTCCTTTGTCTTTTGGTCCAGTAAGCAGAATTCAAGTCTCATAAGATATCCGATCAAATGAGCCCAAAAGTCCATAACTATGGGATTTCTGAATCCGACTTACTCTATGTGACCAAAACATTTACGCCAAGAAAAATCAGGTTTAATTCATCAGATTTAAACCAATTCGGTATTTATGTTATATTTAGGCACTCTTTGGTTTAAGATATAAAACCCATTCCTTGAATAGGGTGCTACAATTAATATTTCATTAAGATCAAAAGAACAAAACTTGTCTTTTATCAAAATGAAAAACATTCAAATTCTTACAAGAAAATGAAAGACAACTCTGCTTAAAGCAGGTACATTGTAGCAATTACTTAATACAAAACCAAGCCTCAAAGGCATCTACAAGTGAAAACTCTACGGCTGAGGCAGCATCCATAGCTCCTTCCAGACATGCAGTTCCACTTGTCCTTCCTTCAACGTTCTACTGTTGCTTAGGCTCTGCATATTATAACAAATATCAGTGCCACAACCAGTATCCAATACCTATAAGGTAGAACTTGAAGTAATAACATGAATACCTGAGGAAGTAGTCTCATACATCAACTTCAACTCCTCATAATCTTCCATGAATTTAATGCAATCTCTCTTCCAATGCCCAGTCTCTTTACAGTAGCAGCACTTACCAACGTAAGAGGTATCTGACTCGGGCTCAGAAGACACACGCTTGCCATGATTCAAAATCTGGACAACTTTGTCTTCACCCTTGTCAGCATTAGGTTTAGTAAACCTACCCTTCTCCATTATGAGATTATACAGGGTACTCTTCACGTTTGGCTCAACTGTCTTGAGCATATCATGCAGTTCAGTCAGCGTCTTCGTTAAGCCTTTCTTGATATAGTTCCTTCTGAACTTATCATAGCTTGACGGCAGTGACTGCAGAATGATCTCAGTTGCCAATTCTTGGCTAACTGGATAATCCAGTTTCCTCAGGTTATCAATGTAACCCATCATTTTACTGACATGAGGACTTACTGGATGATCATTTGGTAGCTTGCAGCTAGTGAGAGACTTAACCAACTGGTATCTCTCCACTCTTACCTGCTCCTGAAATTTCAATTTCAGGCTGCTGATCATCTCTATTGGCGACTCCATGTTCTCATATTGCTTCAGCAAATCTGAGTCCATGGTAGCCAATATCAGACCACGCACATCTACCGCATCATTATAATGCTTATTCCAAGCATCATATACTGCATGAGAGGCATTGGACCCGATCCTCTCGGGGAGAGCTCTCTCAAGGACATAGTCCTTTCTCTCCTGCCTGAGGACTAGCCTCAGGTTCCGCGACCAAGTCAAGAAATTTGATCCGTTCAGTTTGTCCATCTCAAGGACAGACCGGATCGAGAAAGTGTTTTGATTGTTTGTGCTAGTCATAACTGAAATTTAGAGATAAATAGAGTTTTAGTTATTTAGTTCATAAAAGAGTAATCTTAATAACTTATAAGAAAACTCGCATTGCATTCAAAATTTCTTTGTTTAACCTCATAAGAATGCAATGATTCCGAGACCCATGTTCAGCTAATTCCAAAGTGGGCCACTGGCCGTCACCCAGAATTAGCTTTACTTGGTAAGCATACACACAGCTAGTTATAACCATATAACTCTCGGTTGTGGATTGGGCCCAAGGCCCAATTCACTAGATGTCTCAAGGCCCGGGACTCCCGATTGCCCAGTCAAAGAAACCAATCTCTTACAGCCAAATAATCACTAAAGTCTGGGACTCCCAATTAAATTAGTGACTATATACTACTTTACTTACGCAAAAACAGACACCTCACACTGTAAGCCATATCTGTAATTGAATAAGCGTTAAGTAGCTGACAAGATTGGGCAAGACATCCAAGCTTGATATTGGTTTTGAGGATTTTAGGTTTTATTTCCAAAAATAGAAGATTACTATTTTGGGAAACTTTCTTATTTTAGAAACTTTCTAAATTTAGAAATATACTAAAAATAGAAATTTCTAATTTAATATTTTATTAAAGTTTTCGGTTGGGTCACAAATTATAGGCCCAATTCTTGGCCCAAGACCACAGAATTCCAATTGGCCCAATAATTTGACATAACCGAGTCGGTTCATTAATTCTGGTCCGAGACCAAATTAACTACTAAATCCAACTGGTTATTTACTAAACCAGACCAGCTCTAAATTATTTGGTCCAACCAAATCAAACTTAGACCAGCCTTCGGTTTAGGTTAAAATTCAATTTTGAATTTAAATCCGGTTTAACCAGAAATTAAATAATACCAATTGTATTAAATAATTTCCAGCAAACCGCGATTTGGGTTAACCGCTTGAACCACCAATTAAATTGGATCGGTTCGGTTAAGTCCAAAATCAGGAAGAAATAGATTGGTCTAACCAATCAATTTTAGCTGATTTTGACCTAACTTGCGGGATAAGGCTAGTGACCATTGAATCGCGATCAGCCCAAGGCTCGATCGGTTCATGCGTCACGGGGTGGGAGGAGATCGATACATCATCCGGCAATAACCGATCGGTTTGATCGTTATACCCGGCATGCTTATCGATCGATTTCAATTATCAAAAAAAAACTAAATCAACAAACGATTTTGACTTTTCATACATCATCAATCGCTTGTTACTTAACCTTTTCCTTATCGAAAGATAATTAATTTAACAATCAACTTTGACTTATGATTATCACATTAACAAACGATTAATTCAAATTGAATAGCGAATGATTCAACAATCAACAAGCGATGGAGACATTCATAAAAGGACAAAAAGGATTTTGACCTCTTTCAATCGAATGATTCAACAATCACGACTCATTATTAATTCAGCAAAGTCAAAAGCGATTAACACATGAAGACAAAAAACGCTTTTAACCTAGAAATTACGATCGTGACATTCACTTCATTCAATAATTCGAATCTCACCTCATGCGATTGCTTAGTCATAAACAAATCGATTCTTAACAAACCAAAACAAAGTCAAAACCGATTCATATAATCAATTCGCTTGAACCAATAATTCGATCGTGACTATGACAAAGTTAACAATCGATTTCATAATTATAGGTTTTCAAAGTTTCAATCAATTTTACTCATTAAAATCGATTCATCAAACTAATAAACAACCTAGTATGATCCAAAAGGCAAAAACCTAACGACCTAGGCTCTGATACCACTGATGGATTATGTTAGTTCATGGTGTAATTGTCAGGTTACATCCTAGCACATAATCATCTAGGATCTAGGTGACTTGCAGTTGAATCATAAACAGATCAGGATCATTACCTTATGATTGCAGCGGATTAATCAATGGAATGTCGAGATCTGCAAGAGCTGATGATTACCTGCTCCTCCTCAGGTATCCACACGCTTACAAGCTATTGGATCAGGCTGCTAGACCAAGCTCGGAATCAACACAGAGAGAGAGGAAGAGTGGCTGTCGAAATCGCAGAGGCATAAGCCTTAGGGTTTTCTGGCGCATCTGCTTCCTTATATGGGCCCAAGTTATTAAACTAATGGCCTATTAGGCTTTTGGGCCCAAGACACAAATCAGACAAAAGCCTGTATTTTGTCTGGCCCAATTCTCTGTACAAATACAGTAAATGCCTTGCATCTTACCGTATTAATTCCATTTTAACTTTCCCGTTAGCTATGGTGTGTGACCCTTAGGGATCATACAATACTGGTAATAAGTCCTAAACTTATAGATCATGAGCGGACTCTAGCAAGTCATCATGATCACCCAGTATTTATGACTTATGTCTGATCTCGACACTTATCATACTTTCTAGAGATAGTACGGTAGATTTCAGGACATTCCCAACACTTATAGCTCCCAGTTACGAAACAGCGTTAGACAATGATCAAAGCGCATCAGTCCATGTGCAGCCACATGCATGCGAACTCAGGTCTAAGGACTATACTCTATAGTCGTATATGAGAACCTCTCATGACACATATATTAATATCTTGTAGAGTTCTCATCAGCGGGCCATGTCCGGTCATATGCTCCCCTACATATACCTATGTGTCGACTTTGATGCCGCGCATCTATGACCCCTCGAAACTTGGTCATAAGTCTCAACACAATCTAGTCTCAAGTGGTTGTTGGTGTTCCAATTTCAACAACCTTCGACTATGGACACTATGATTTATGTCATTTCGTTAAATATGGGGTTTCAGGATCAAGTCTACTCATGTACTTCGATGGCCCATATATAATGACATGAATCATTTTGGAACGATTATTTTATATCACAGTTAAAAATAATCCAGAAATAAAATTTCATTAACATTTAAAAATGTTTACATGAACCAATCAAAATAACTAAAATAAAGCCCTCACAACTCCCACTCAAAAAGAGATTACATTTGAATATCTCTAATTCCTACAGCAGCAGTATGCAACTCGTGCTTAGGTCTCGGGAGTGGCTTTGTCAACGGGTCAGCCACGTTCTCATCAGTGGGAACTCTGCTGACCATCACTTCACCTCTATTCACTATATCACGAATCAAGTGATACCTTCTCATAATATGTTTGGATTTCTGATGATGTCTCGGTTCCTTGGCTTGAGCAATTGCACCATTGTTGTCACAATACAGTGTCAGAGGCTCAGTGGCATTTGGGAATACACCGAGTTCAATCAAGAAGTTCCTTATCCAAACTCCTTCCTTCGCAGCTTCTGAAGCAGCGATGTATTCAGCTTCAGTTGTGGAATCTGCCACGGTGCTCTGTTTGGAGCTCTTCCAACTTACTGCACCGCCATTCAGACAGAAGATGTAACCAGACTGTGACCGGAAATCATCTTTATCTGTCTGAAAACTTGCATCCGTGAATCCACTCATTTCAAGCACTTCACTTCCTCCGTAAACCAATAACTTATCCTTAGTATTCCTCAAATACTTCAGGATATTCTTTACGGCAATCCAGTGACTCTCACCTGGATTAGACTGGTACCTACTCGTCATTCTTAGTGCATAAGCAACATCAGGACGAGTACAGATCATGGCATACATGATAGATCCTATAGCCGAAGCATAAGGAATCCTATTCATGCGCTTAAGCTCATCAGGTGTTTTAGGACACTGATCCTTGCTTAGTGTAGCACCATGTATCATTGGCGTGAATCCTTTCTTGGATTTATCCATTCCGAATCGATGCAGGATTTTGTCTATATAAGAATCTTGACAAAGTCCAATCAGCCTTTGAGATCTATCTCTAAAGATTCGGATTCCAAGAACATACGCGGCTTCACCCATGTCTTTCATGGAAAAACAACTTCCCAGCCAGTCTTTAACAGACTTCAGCATTGGAATATCATTCCCAAGAAGCAATATGTCATCGACATATAGGATAAGAAACGCCCCTTTGCTCCCACTAGTTTTCTTATACACACATTGTTCTTCCTTGTTTCTGATGAAGTCAAAATTCTTTATTGCCTCATCAAAACGAAGATTCCAACTCCTCGATGCTTGCTTCAATCCATAAATGGATTTGTGAAGCTT
The DNA here is from genome assembly GCA_030180135.1 of Orychophragmus violaceus. Classification (NCBI taxonomy): domain Eukaryota; kingdom Viridiplantae; phylum Streptophyta; class Magnoliopsida; order Brassicales; family Brassicaceae; genus Orychophragmus; species Orychophragmus violaceus. Next base: position 32,460,916 of record CM058240.1, read on the forward strand.
GCATACTTTCCCAGCATTCTTAGGATCAATGTAACCGTCAGGCTGTGTCATATACACATCCTCCTCCAAGATTCCATTCAGGAAGGCGGTTTTCACATCCATCTGCCAAATCTCATAATCATAATAAGCGGCAGTTGCTAGGAGAATCCGAATTGATTTCATCATGGCCACTGGTGAGTAGGTTTCATCATAGTCTATACCATGAATTTGCTTGAAACCTTTTGCCACCAACATGGCCTTGTAAATCTGGACATTTCCATCCATGTCAATCTTCTTCTTGAAGATCCATTTACACTCGATGGCTTTAGCACCAGCGGGTAAGTCAACCAGTGAAAACACTCGGTTGACCGACATGGAGTCCATCTCGGATTCAGTGGCTTCACGCCACTTTGAAGAGTCAGGGCCTATCATGGCTTCTGCAAAGTTCAAGGGTTCATCACCGTCAATGATCAAAAGATCATGGCAATTAGTCACGAGGAATCCCTGATATCTATCGGGTTCGTGACGGATCTTTCCGGATCTTCGAACTTCAGGTACTTCAGGTTCAGGTTCTATTACAACTTCATGTAATTCATCCTGCTGTTCTTCCTCATTAGGTTGAACAGGTTCCTGTCCTTCTTGAATTTCATCAAGTTGTACCTTACTCCCACTATCTTTCTTAGAGAGAAATTCCCTCTCAAGAAAAGTACAATCCCGAGCAACAAAGATCTTGTTCTCGGATCGCAGATAGAAGTAATAAGCCTTGGTATCCCTAGGATAACCAATGAAGTAGCATTTGTCAGATTTTGGTGTAAGCTTGTCTGAGATTAATCTTTTGACATATACTTCACAACCCCAAATTCTGAGAAAAGACATTGCTGGAGCCTTTCCAGTCCATAACTCATATGGTGTCTTTGCTACTGATTTTGATGGCACCCTGTTCAGTGTGAACGTTGCGGTCAGCAAAGCATATCCCCAAAGGGATATAGGAAGGTCTGTGTGACTCATCATGGATCGGACCATATCTAACAATGTCTGATTCCTTCTCTTAGACACACCATTCCACTGAGGTGTTCCAGGAGGTGTGAGTTGGGAGATGATCCCACACTCACTCAGATGATCACGGAATTCCTGGCTCAAGTATTCACCTCCTCGGTCCGACCGAAGAGCCTTAATACTTTTACCAAGCTGGTTCTGTACTTCATTCTGGAATTCTTTGAACTTATCAAAGGTTTCCGACTTATGTTTCATCAAGTAGACATATCCATATCTACTAAAATCATCAGTGAATGTTATGAAGTACTGATAGTTTCCTCTAGCATTTGTGGACATTGGGCCACACACGTCAGTATGTATCAGGCCCAATAGTTCACTGGCCCTTTCTGTGGGTTTATTAAAAGGGGCCCGTGTCATTTTGCCCATTAGGCAAGATTCGCATTGTTCACAAGACTCAAAGTCAAATGAGCCCAAGAGTCCATTTGAATGGAGCCTCTTGACGCGTTTCTCACTAATTTGCCCCAAACGACAATGCCAGAGAAACGTTTCATTTTCTTCGTTAGATTTGAACCGTTTTGTATTAATGTTATATACTGGAGTAGATTGATCCAGCATGTACAGCCCATTAATAAGAGGGGCACAGCCATAGAACATATCATTGAGATTAAAGGAACACAATTTATTCTTAATAGAAAAATCAAATCCTTGTAAATCCAACAATGAAACTGAAATGATATTTCTGCTTATAGCAGGTACAAAATAACAATTCTCAAGTTCTAAAATCAATCCAGAAGGTAAAGACAACAAGTAAGTGCCAACGGCCAGTGCTGGAACCTTCGCTCCATTGCCAACCCGCAACTCTACTTGCCCTTGCTTCAACCTTCTACTGTTGCTGAGCGCCTGCACATTAGTACAAATATGAGCCCCACATCCAGTATCTAATACCCAAGTGGTATTATCAGAAGTAGTAGTATTTACTTCAATAACAAAAATACCTGAAGATGTAGTCGCGAAGGACTTCTTCTTCTCCTTCAGACTTTCCTGGTATTTCTTACAGTCCCTGCGATAATGCCCTGCCTCTTTGCAAAAGTGGCAGATATCAGAAGGCCCAGCTTTAGACACGGGCTTGGGTTTGGCCTTTTCGTTGTGGACAGCCTTGCCCTTTCCCTTGTCTGCAGCAGATTTCTTAAAACCCTTGCCCTTCTGCACCATGAGTACAGACGGGTCCTTGGCCTTCTTCAGATTAGGTTCTGCAGTCTTGAGCATACCATGTAGCTCAGGCAAAGTCTTTGTCAACCCATGCATATTATAGTTCAAGGTGAACTGGTCATATGCAGGAGTAAGAGACTGCAGAACGATATCACAAGCAAGCTCTTGGCTTATAGGACAGTCGAGTCTAGTCAAATGATCGAGATAACCCATCATTTTCAGAACATGTGGACTCACTGCTGCATCCTTAGCCATTTTACAGTCCAAGAGATTCTTAACAGTTTGGAATCTCTCTGTACGAGCCTGCTCCTGAAACAACGCTTTCAGGTTTGCCATCAGTTCCATGGGACAAGTCAGGCCTTCCCACTGAATCTGCAGATCGGGAGCCATTGTCGCCAACATTAGGCAAACCACGTCATTAGCATCTGAAGAATGCGTATCCCAAGCATTCTTCACAGCTTGTGTGGCATTATTCGCAGGTCTAGGGGAGAGAACTCTTTCAAGGACATAAGCCTTCTTCTCCTGCCTGAGCACAAGTCTCAGGTTCCTGGACCAGTTCAGGAAGTTTGATCCGTTCAGTTTGTCCTTCTCAAGGGCAGACCGGATCGAGAAAGTGTTTTGAGTTGTTGTGCTTGACATAGCTGAAATTATGAGACAATAGAGTTTTAGTTATTTAGTTCATAAAAGAGTAATCTTAAAAACTTATAAGAAAACTCGCATTGCATTCAAAATTTCTTTGTTTAACCTCATAAGAATGCAATGATTCCGAGACCCATGTTCAACCAAAACCAAAGTGGGCCACTGGCCGTCACCCGGAATTAGCTTTACTTGGTAAGCATGCACACAGCTAGTTATATCTATATAACTCTCGGTTGTGGATTGGGCCCAAGGCCCAATTCACCAGATGTCTCAAGGCCCGGGACTCCCGATGGCCCAGTCAAGGAAACCAATCTCTTACAGCCAAATAATCACTAAAGTCTGGGATTCCCAATGAAATTAGTGACTATATACTACTTTACTTACGCAAAAACAGACACCTCACACTGTAAGCCATATCTGTAATTGAATAAGCGTTAAGTAGCTGACAAGATTGGGCAAGACATCCAAGCTTGATATTGGTTTTGAGGATTTTAGGTTTTCTTTCCAAAATTAGAAGATTACTATTTTTGGAAACTTTCCATTTCAGGTAACTTACTAAATATGGAAACTTTCTATTTTAGGAAACCTACTTGATTTAGAAACTTTCTAAATTCAGAAACTTACTATATTTAGAAATTCCTAACATGCCAAAATTAGAAACTTCTAATCAAAGAAACTTTCTAATTTAGTGTTTTATTAAAGTTTTCGGTTGGGTCACAAATTATAGGCCCAATTCTTGGCCCAAGACCACAGAATTCCAATTGGCCCAATAATTTGACATAACCGAGTCGCTTCATTAATTCTGGTCCAAGACCAAATTAACTACTAAATATAACTGGTTATTTACTAAACCAGACCAGCTCTAAATTATTTGGTCCAACCAAATCAAACTTAGACCAGCCTTCGGTTTAGGTTAAAATTCAATTTTGAATTTAAATCCGGTTTAACCAGAAATTAAATAATACCAATTGTATTAAATAATTTCCAGCAAACCGCGATTTGGGTTAACCGCTTGAACCACCAATTAAATTGGATCGGTTCGGTTAAGTCCAAAATCAGGAAGAAACACCTTGTGTTTTAGCCAATTTTGACCTAACCTGCGGTTTAAGCTAAAGCTGACAATGAACCACAATCGGTTTGATCGGTTCATTGTCGCGGGTTTGGGAAGAACGAACCGCGAAGCTCGGTTGAACCGATTGGCTACTCGCGGACCGTATCTCTCGCCAGTGTATCGATCGATATCACGCTCCTGCGTCGATCGATACCGGCGTGCATCAGCTCGTTGCGATCGGGTCATCGGGACAGCGAGAAGCAATCGATCCGATTCATATCGATCGATATCTCGCTCCCTCGTCGATCGACACGGGCGATCACATCGCATACCGATGGGTTTCAATCGGATTATGCGATTCATATACTTAGGTTTTTAAGTTTTCTAATCAAATTTCTTAAGCCAAATTCGATTCTAAACATTAAAACAACCTAAATATGATTCAAACAGCAAAAACCTAACGACCTAGGCTCTGATACCACTGTAGGATTATGTGTGTTCATTGGTGTAATTATCAGATTACAACCTAACATAATCAACTAAGATCTAGGTGATTTGCAGTTGAATCATAAACAGATCAGGATCATTACCTTGTGATTGCAGCGGATTGATCAAAGGAATATCGAGATCTGTAAGAGCTGATGATAACCGGCTCCTCCTAGGTATCCACACTCTTACAAGCTACTGGATCAGGCTGCTAGACCAAAGTTGGAACCACAGAGAGAGAGAGGACGGCCAGACCTAAAAGAAATCGCAGACCCTGGGCTAAGTGGCGCCTCCTCTTCCTTATATGGGCCCAAGTAATTAAACTAATGGCTTATTAGGCTATTGGGCCCAAGACCCAAATCAGACAAAAAGACTGTATTTTGTCTGGCCCAATTCTCTGTACAAATACAGTAAATGCCTTGCATCTTACCGTATTAATTCCATTTAACTTTCCCGTTAGCTATGGTGTGTGACCCTTTGGGATCATACAATACTGGTAATAAGTCCTAAACTTATAGATCAAGAGCGGGCTCTAGCAAGTCATCATGATCACCCAGTATTTATGACTTATGTCTGATCTCGACACTTATCATACTTTCTAGAGATAGTACAGTAGATTTCAGGACATTCCCAACAGGTTTTTAATGAGGTAGATCTCCATTGTCACTCCAAGCTTGATTCAATCCTTGAACTCAAGCTTTAGGGGGAGTATTGAATTGGAGATCACAAGTTAGACATGTGCATTGTGTTACAAGGAACCAAGAAGGAGTAATGTGCAAACTAGGGTTTCTCACTCTAAAACCTTGGTCTCACCAATATCTCACCAAACTCTCACCAACATCTCACCAACATCTCACCAATATCTCACCAAACTCTCACCAACATCTCACCAACATCTCACCTAAAAGCCATTGGTCCATTCACACTTGCTTAACCTACTTGTAATGCTTATATATACCTTGTACTTCATTAGTTAATAACACATTGAGAGTTATACATCTCTAGTTCTTGCTATCTCTCTTAATCTCTCTCTCTCGGTCATAAACCCTAATCGGGTGCCGAGTCTCTCTCTCTACATTCTCTCTACATTCTCTCTACATTCTCTCTTCATTCTCTCTTCAATCTAAGTTGTGTTCTTGTTCTAAACATCATATTCTAACACTTCTGGTGGTTGTTTCTATCTCAGAAATAACATGGTTTATTGGCATAGTAAGAAGCAAAATTGTGTTTCACTATCAATAGCTGAAGCAGAGTACATTGCACTTGGTAGCTGATGTACTCAACTCTTGTGGATGAAATAGATGTTGAATTACTATGGTATTACCACTGACTCTTTTCTAGTCCATTGTGATAACAAAAGTGCAATTGATATATCTAAAATCCTGTCCAGCATTCAATAACAAAGCATGTAGATATTAGACATCACTTTGTTAGAGACATTGTTGAGGAGAAACTAGCTGTCATAAAACATGTAGCATCTGAGAGACAGCTTGCTGATATTTTTACAAAGCCTTTAGATTTCAACAGCTTTTTGTATTTGCGAAAGGCTCTTGGAGTCTGTGAATTTTAAGTGTTTTAACATGTTACTTGGGAGTATGGTGAATCACATAATGACTGGGGAACAAGGAAAGAGTCTATGCTCATCTCGAAAGGAGAAAGGAAAAAACAAATCAGCAAATATTCCCCATGGAAAAGGTGTATCGTGATAACCACTCAATATGATAAGCATTGACTTTGGGATAGGCTGTTAAAACAGTTTACATCTAAATGAGATCATTGTTTTAAATGAGTACCAAGGTCTGATCATTCACCTGATAAGAAGAAAGATACTAAATCATCAGAGTGAAAGAGTATGCTTTAGCTAAGTCAAAAGTGGAAACACAGTCATATACTATGAATTTACTAAGTGATGAAAGCACCTCAGCTGGGGAAAGCTGTCTAAGATCTGGTTATGACTGTGTTACGTATGAACTATCTGATCACTTTCGGATGAAAGCACCTCTGACGGGAAAAGCTGTCCAACAATCTTTAGAATGACTAAGCATACTCCACTCACGAATTGTTAGATCTATTCTTTCGATGTCTCAATGATAATGAATGATTAGTATCTAGTAAAGTCACCATAAGAGAATCAATTTCAGTGGAAGGTTCATATTAACTGGTAAAGTCATCATAAGAGAATCAATTTCAGTGGAAGGTTCATATTAACTGGTTAGACATGATGAAAGCATTTTGACCTAGAAAAGTTGTCTGCCTAATTCTTTCTTTATTCCGTGTGAGCTGGCTTTATGTGGGAACACTGCAGTCATGATGTTCATCTTACTCCTAACAAGTAAGTTTGTATGTATAGCTTCATTATCTTTCAAATTTCTTTCTTAGCTATTCTCTCAGCTGTTAATTGTTTTTAGTGACAGAAAATGGTCACTCAAGATCTCTAATAAACTATCAATGATATGATCTATGGCTCTAATGGTGTGAAATAACGGTCATAATTATGTTGGGCTGAAGTTATACATTTGGGCTTATTGTTTATGTCTGGACATGTGCATTTCGAGAGTTGGATTGATATATCGTTTTAGGCTGGTTCTTTTCACATTGTTAATCCAGGTTAAGCCCACATGGCCCTTTAGGGTTGATTGTTCGATTTCAGGTTTCAAAAATAGGGGGGAGTTTCTGTGTGTGTTACTCAGCCGCATTTCTGTCTCTGCTCTGAGATTTGCAAAACCTCTTTGTTTCTCACCGACGTTCCTCAACAATGTCGACGCCTCCTCGCCGTTCGACTCGTTCCCAGACCATAAAGCTCATGTCAGATGCATTTGAAGCTGAATGTCGCTGTAACCAGATTGCTCGACCGACATCGACTTCGCCCACAGTCGATCTATCACAGCAAGCCACTTCTGAGGCATCTCGGTGCTCAATCCGGAGATTAAGTGACTCCCCATCAGGCGACAACCGACATGAAACATCTCTGAGCAGCTCTCATCGCTCACACCGCTCCGGGAGGAACCCACGCCGCCCTCACCTGTAAGTGGGTATGATGAGATGAATCTGATGACGAAGAAGCATCGCCACAGATGAAGCAACCCTACTGGCAGTTTGAATAACACTACACCACAAATCGTCAAGTTTTCTCAGATCTCTACTTCAAGTATCCGAGCTGGTCCTTCTGAATGAGCAGCCACTTAGTTATCGCCATTCCTACAGTATCGCCAAAGAGCGCTACGCTCAGCTGAAGCCTCAAGATTTTCTCAATCAGAAGATCCTTCAAATGAGAGATTCCAAGCTATCTGAGGTAAGACAGTTTATCGAGAAGGTTGGGCTGATCTATACTGTCTTGCATGTGTCTTCTTATTATCTTTTATTGGTTAAAGAGTTCTTAGCAAATCTGTGTGATTCGGATCTTCGTGATGAAGGATTATGTGTATTCATTGGTGTAATTATCAGGTTACAACCTAGCACATAATCAACTAGGATCTAGGTGATTTGCAGTTGAGTCATAAACAAATCAGATTCATTACCTTATGATTGCAGCGGATTGATCAAAGGAATGAAGAGATCACAGAGAGCTGATGATAACCGGCTCCTCCTAGGTATCCACACTCTTACAAGCTACTGGATCAGGCTGCTAGACCAAGTTGGAATGAACAGAGAGAGAGAGAGGACGGCTTGGCTAAAATCGCAGATCCCCTAGGGTTTATTGGCGCCTCCTCTTCCTTATATGGTCCCAAGGAATTAACCTAATGGCCTATTGGGATTTTGGGCCCAAGGCCCAAATCAGACAAAAGACTGTATTTTGTCTGGCCCAATTTCTCTGTACAAATACAGTAAATGCCTTGCATCTTACCGTATTAATTCCATTTAACTTTCCCGTTAGCTATGGTGTGTGACCCTTTGGGATCATACAATACTGACAATAAGTCCTAAACTTATAGATCAAGAGCGGACTCTAGCAAGTCATCATGATCACCCAGTATTTATGACTTATGTCTGATCTCGACACTTATCATACTTTCTAGAGATAGTACAGTAGATTTCAGGACATTCCCAACAATCTCCCACTTGTACTGGAATCCTACATTCCCTAATCCTTTTGTCTCAATATCTAGATCTGGCATAAGGCAAGATGCGTGTCATCCTTATATAGCCAGACCATGTTCATCGGACCAGATTTGATACTGACAATGCAAACGACTTGGGCAAGTCCGTTTGGGAGTGGCCACTCTCTTACCAGCTATCAAGTCTCCGATTGGCCTAGAGATATTACCTCCGTTAAACGGCAGGGACAAATCCCATCTTGTTCCATCACTATGAACTATACACTTCATAATACACCCAACCAAGGTCTTTATAGCTCCCAGTTACGAAACAGCGTTAGACAATGATCAAAGCGCATCAATCCATGTGCAGCCACATGCATGCGAACTCAGGTCTAAGGACTATACTCTATAGTCGTATATGAGAACCTCTTATGACACAGATATTAATATCTTGTAGAGTTCTCATCAGCGGGCCATGTCCGGTCATATGCTCCCCTACATATACCTATGTGTCGACTTTGATGCCGCGCATCTATGACCCCTCGAAACTTGGTCATAAGTCTCAACACAATCTAGTCTCAAGTGGTTGTTGGTGTTCCAATTTCAACAACCTTCGACTATGGACACTATGATTTATGTCATTTCGTTAAATATGGGGTTTCAGGATCAAGTCTACTCATGTACTTCGATGGCCCATATATAATGACATGAATCATTTTGGAACGATTATTTATATCACAGTTAAAATAATCCAGAAATCATAGATTTCATAAACATAAAATATTATGTTTACATGAACCTTTCAAAACAACTAAATAAAAGCCCTTTACAAACTCCCACTGAAATTAAGACTACATCTTAATTTCACTTATCCTACAGCTACAGTCTGCGACTCGTGCTTAGGCCTAAGGAGTGGCTTCGTTAATAGATTTAGCAACGTTCTCATTCGTTGAAACTTGCTGATCTACTTAACACCTCTATCATTTATCTCTCGGTATAGGTTATACCTACCCTCAAGGTGTTTGGACCTCTGATGTGCAGCTAGCCTCATCTATGCTGGGAATCACATCAAGTTCAGTGATGAACTCTTCTTTCCAAACAACCTCTTTCGCCGCTTCCCAAGCTGCGAAATGTTCAGCTTAAGTCATGGAGTCAGCAACAGTGCCTTGCACCGCCAGACAGACACAAGATATAACCGGACTGTGACCGGAAATCATCTTTGTCTGTTGGTAACTTGCCTTTCAGACTCTACCGACTTGTAGCACCTCGCTTTCTCCGTAAATCAAGAACTTATCCTAAGTATTTTCCAAATACTTGAGGATATTCATTACGTCTATCCAGTGATTCTTTGCTGGATTTGACTGGTCTTTACCTGTCTTGCTTAACATTAAAGCAACATCAAAACAAGTACGTGTCATGGCATACATGATAGATCCAATTGCCGACGCATATGGAATCTCATCCATGCATTCAAGCTCAGCAGATATCGTAAGACACTGTTTCTTGCTTAACGTAATGCCATGTGACATTGGCATAAAACCCTTCTTGGAATGCTGAAAACGTGTAGGACTTTGTCAATATAAGAATCCTGACTTTGTCCTATCAGCTCTTTTGGAGATCCAAAATCCAAGAACATACGTGGCTTTACCCATGTCAATCATAAAAACAACTCCCAAGCCAGTCCTTTACCGACTGCAGCATTGGAACGTTATTTCCGAGAATCAGTATGTCATCGACATACACTATGAGAAATGCAACATCGCTCCCACTTATCTATTAGAAAACGCACAGTTCCACTTCGTTCCTGTTCAAGTAAAAACCTTGACTACTTCAACAGAACGAAGATTCCAACTCCGATATGTTTGCTTCCATCCATGAATGGATCGATGAAGCTAACTTACACACAGTATAATTTTTCGGAGTCCGGGCTCACTTTCGCTTCTGTGAATTTCGCAGGTTCGTCACTTTCAATGATCATCAGATCATGGCAATTAATCACGAGAAATCACTCTCGGATTAGTGACGGATTCATTCAGATCTGCGAACTTCAGGCTCTACAGGTGTAGATTCTACAGAAATCTGTAAATCCATCCGCTGCTCTCCCTTAACAGGTTGAGCAGCCTCCTGTATTTCTCGAATTTCTTCGAGTTATACTTTTACTCCCACTGTTCTTCTTGGAAAGCAACTTTCCTTTTAGAAAACAGAATTCCGAACAACCTAACTTCGTTTTCGGAATGGACGTAAAAAGTAACAAGCCTTGGTTTCCCTAGGACAACCAGCGAAGTAGCTCAACTACAAATACTCAGTAAAGACGAATTTGGATCATTTCCAGTCCACGTTTATGTGGTGTCTTTCAACTGATATTGGTGGAACTATTTCAGCGTAAACTTAGATATTTCTAGAGCGTTATTCTTAAAGAATATCATGGAAGATTCGTGAGACTCATCTTTAATCATTTCTAATAAGATCTGATTCTTTCTCACAGAAACACCTCCAGGTTTTCAGGAGAAATGAGCTGTGAAACGACTTCACACTCATTCAGATGATCACACCATCAATGACTTAAGTATTCTCACTCGTGATCTAATCCAGAGTCTCAATACTTCTGTCACTCAGATTCTATACCTCATTCTGGAACTCTTTCGACCATTTCAAAGAATTCTGACTCGTGTCTCATCAAATGAACACAGTCATACTCACTGAAGTAATCAGTGACGATAATGAAGTACAGGAAATTTTCTCTGGCATTACTGCTCATCGGGCCACATACATGAGTATGTTCAAGGTCCAATAAGCCTTTGGGCCTTTCTCTAGCTCGGCTAAGATGGGCCCTTTTTCTTTTGGTCCAGTAAGCAGAATTCAAGTCTCATAAGATATCCAATCAAATGAGCCCAAAAGTCCATAACTATGGGATTTCTGAATCCGACTCACTCTATGTGACCAAAATATTTACGCCAAGAAAAATCAGGTTTAATTCATCAGATTTAAACCAATTCGGTATTTATGTTACATTTAGGCACTCTTTGGTTTAAGATATAAAACCCATTCCTTGAATAGGGTGCTACAATTAATATTTCATTAAGATCAAAAGGACAAAACTTGTCTTTTATCAAAATGAAAACATTCAAATTCTTACAAGAAAATGAAAAACAACTCTGCTTAAAGCAGGTACATTGTAGCAATTACTTAATACAAAACCAAGCCTCAAAGGCATCTACAAGTGAAAACCCTACTGCTGAGGCAACATCCATAGCTCCTTCCAGACATGCAGTTCCACTTGTCCTTCCTTCAACGTTCTACTGTTGCTTAGGCTCTGCATATTATAACAAATATCAGTGCCACAACTAGTATCCAATACCTATAAGGTAGAACTTGAAGTAACAACATGAATACCTAAGGAAGTAGTCTAATACATCAACTTCAACTCCTCATAATCTTCCATGAATTTAATGCAATCTCTCTTCCAATGCCCAGTCTCTTTACAGTAGCAGCACTTACCAACGTAAGAGGTATCTGACTCGGGCTCAGAAGACACACGCTTGCCATGATTCAAAATCTGGACAACTTTGTCTTCACCCTTGTCAGCATTAGGTTTAGTAAACCTACCCTTCTCCTTCATGAGATTATACAGGGTACTCTTCACGTTTGGCTCAACTGTCTTGAGCATATCATGCAGTTCAGTCAGCGTCTTCGTTAAGCCTTTCTTGATATAGTTCCTTCTGAACTTATCATAGCTTGACGGCAGTGACTGCAGAATGATCTCAGTTGCCAATTCTTGGCTAACTGGATAATCCAGTTTCCTCAGGTTATCAATGTAACCCATCATTTTACTGACATGAGGACTTACTGGATGATCATTTGGTAGCTTGCAGCTAGTGAGAGACTTAACCAACTGGTATCTCTCCACTCTTACCTGCTCCTGAAATTTCAATTTCAGGCTGCTGATAATCTCTATTGGCGACTCCATGTTCTCATATTGCTTCAGCAAATCTGAGTCCATGGTAGCCAATATCAGACCACGCACATCTACCGCATCATTATAATGCTTATTCCAAGCATCATATACTGCATGAGAGGCATTGGACCCGATCCTCTCGGGGAGAGCTCTCTCAAGGACATAGTCCTTTCTCTCCTGCCTGAGGACTAGCCTCAGGTTCCGCGACCAAGTCAAGAAATTTGATCCGTTCAGTTTGTCCTTCTCAAGGACAGACCGGATCGAGAAAGTGTTTTGATTGTTTGTGCTAGTCATAACTGAAATTTAGAGATAAATAGAGTTTTAGTTATTTAGTTCATAAAAGAGTAATCTTAATTACTTATAAGAAAACTCGCATTGCATTCAAAATTTCTTTGTTTAACCTCATAAGAATGCAATGATTCCGAGACCCATGTTCAGCTAAATCCAAAGTGGGCCACTGGCCGTCACCCAGAATTAGCTTTACTTGGTAAGCATACACACAGCTAGTTATATCCATATAACTCTCGGTTGTGGATTGGGCCCAAGGCCCAATTCACCAGATGTCTCAAGGCCCGGGACTCCCGATGGCCCAGTCAAGGAAACCAATCTCTTACAGCCAAATAATCACTAAAGTCTGGGACTTCCAATGAAATTAGTGACTATATACTACTTTACTTACGCAAAAACAGACACCTCACACTGTAAGCCATATCTGTAATTGAATAAGCGTTAAATAGCTGACAAGATTGGGCAAGACATCCAAGCTTGATATTGGTTTTGAGGATTTTAGGTTTCAATAGATTTCCTCCCAAAATAGAAGATTACTATTTTGGGAAACTTTCCATTTCAGGTAACTTACTAAATTTGGAAACTTTCTATTTAGGGAAACCTACTATTTTAGAAACATTCTAAATCGGAAACATACTATTTTTAGAAATTTCCTAACATGCCAAAATTAGAAACTTCTAATTTAATGTTTTATTAAAGTTTTCGGTTGGGTCACAAATTATAGGCCCAATTCTTGGCCCAAGACCACAGAATTCCAATTGGCCCAATAATTTGACATAACCGAGTCGGTTCATTAATTCTGGTCCAAGACCAAATTAACTACTAAATCCAACTGGTTATTTACTAAACCAGACCAGGCCTAAATTATTTGGTCCAACCAAATCAAACTTAGACCAGCCTTCGGTTTAGGTTAAAATTCAATTTTTGAATTTAAATCCGGTTTAACCAGAAATTAAATAATACCAATTGTATTAAATAATTTCCAGCAAACCGCGATTTGGGTTAACCGCTTAAAAACGAATTTGTCTTTTAGCTTGAAGACAAAATCATGATCTTTTACAAATCGCTTAAACATTAACAGATTAAACAAATCGATTCTTATTATCGATTACAACAAAGTCAACAAGCGAAGTTAACGATTCACTAAAGACAAAATTGATTTTGAACATTAACAAACCTAAAGTCAATCATGCGATCGTTTGTTAACCAATTCAATAATTGCTTCAATTACGATCATGACATTAACAATCAACAATCGTATCATGCTATACACAAGAAGACAAAAACGATTTTGTCCTTATTAACAATCAAACAAATCGATTCTCATAATCATGACTTTTTCCAATTCGCTTGAACCAAGACTTTATCCAAATCACTTATGAACAAAAACGATTCTGATACATTAACAAATTAAAGTCAACATCGATTATGACATTCCTTATCAAATCGTTTCTTAATTATAAGACAATGTCAACTTTCGATTCACATATTTCTAGGTTTTCCAAGTTTCAATCAATTTTACTCATTAAAATCGATTCATCAAACTAATAAACAACCTAGTATGATCCAAAAAGCAAAAACCTAACGACCTGGCTCTGATACCACTGAAGGATTATGTGTATTCATTGGTGTAATTATCAGGTTACAACCTAGCACATAATCAACTAGGATCTAGGTGATTTGCAGTTGAGTCATAAACAGATCAGATTCATTACCTTATGATTGCAGCGGATTGATCAAAGGAATGAAGAGATCACAGAGAGCTGATGATAACCGGCTCCTCCTAGGTATCCACACTCTTACAAGCTACTGGATCAGGCTGCTAGACCAAGTTGGAATGAACAGAGAGAGAGAGAGGACGGCTTGGCTAAAATCGCAGATCCCCTAGGGTTTATTGGCGCCTCCTCTTCCTTATATGGGCCCAAGGAATTAACCTAATGGCCTATTGGGATTTTGGGCCCAATGCCCAAATCAGACAAAAGACTGTATTTTGTCTGGCCCAATTTCTCTGTACAAATACAGTAAATGCCTTGCATCTTACCGTATTAATTCCATTTAACTTTCCTGTTAGCTATGGTGTGTGACCCTTTGGGATCATACAATACTGGCAATAAGTCCTAAACTTATAGATCAAGAGCGGACTCTAGCAAGTCATCATGATCACCCAGTATTTATGACTTATGTCTGATCTCGACACTTATCATACTTTCTAGAGATAGTACAGTAGATTTCAGGACATTCCCAACACGTGATGGTTCTCGGGTTGTGTACATCCGATGTGAGATGTATGAGTTTACTCCTCAGCTCATAAATCAGATGTTCCTTAATTCTGACATGACTCGTCCGACAGATTGGGATGAAGAAGATATCGATCAAGCCATCTCTATTCTTACTGGAGGCACACGTAAATGATGGGAAGGTGTTCAATCCAAGCATATGTTTCCCAAGTACCAAGTCCTCTACAAGCTGTGTTGCTCGAACTTCGAGTTCTAACAAGACTACCTTGGTCAAGGAAATACTCAGGTTCTTGTACATGCTTCATCAGAGAAAGTCGTTCAACTTTGGCCACTTGGTGTTTGATCAAATCATGGACATGGCTCATTCTCCACAAGCAGGCAGGCGGATCATCTTTCCGAATTTGATCTTTCAGATCATCTACTTCCAGCTAGATGTCAATGTGACCTCAGTCGATGGTGCACCCGTTGGATATCCAGTTAGTGTCACTCTTGATCCTAAGGCTGGTTGTGGGTCATACAATGAGGATGAGGCCAGGGCGTCGGATTTGCAGGGTGATATTGACAGAGCGATTCATGGTCTACGCTACATCAAACGTCATATAGCCAGTATGTGTATCTTTATCCTTGGCTGTTTTTACTAACGTGTTTTTATTGAGTTTGTTTTTGTCAAATGTGTGACCAACTCAGGGGGACAATATCCACAGTATTCCAGGGAGGCAAATGGTGAAGCTAGTAGTGACGAGGACAATGCACACTTTGAGCATGACAACTAGTAGTGTGGAATTTATGACTTTTTGTTGGGATCTTTTGAAATCTTTGTTTATCTGAACTTATCGTCTACTAGTGTGTTTTCTTTTCTGTTCTGATGGGCTTGTGTGAACTTAAAGTGCTTGGTTATGCTTTTAAGACCCAGTTGCTTCTATTTATATATCTTTTGGAAGTTCATGGATTACTTGTGTTGTGGCATATTGGGTATGGCTGTGTGTTTTGATGCTTGTTGTTCTTTGACAAGTTGAGATGGTCCACACATTTAGATAAGAAGGGGGAGAATGAAAGCTCAAGAGATCGAGCGTTTGTGAGTATGACTCAGATGGTGACGTGGAATACAAGTAAGCAGCTGAAGTCTCAAACGAGCGATGGATATCAAAGATATGGAAAGATTCTAAATGTCAAGAATATATAAGATTTCCTAAGAGGATATACTCAAAGATTGAGGAAAGTATATAAGCCTTGTGATGTTGTGGATATTGGGTCCGTTCTAAGAGAGAAAATCTTGAGGAGAATAGTTTTGAGTTGTGTGTTGAGTTTCGTTGGTGAGTGAATAAAGAGAGAAGTGCAGCTGTTGTTGTATGTTAAGGTTTGGGTAGATTATGATTTGGTCAGTATCGTTTACCGGTGTGAAGACGAGTAAATCTAATTAAACAAAATTACTGTGTAATTTGTTCAAGAGAATTCTAATAAAAGTTGTGCTTTTTTAGAATTGGCAAAGTTTCATATATCCTAGTATTTACAATCGGAAGTGGCGATAATTGAAACTCGTCAACAGGAACTTGCATTGGTCTTTGCTAAATCATAGTTATGATTGACTTCAGCTGATCCTCAATCGCCAAGAAACGATTCTTGTTTTCTGAAGACTCTTTGATTTAAAACTTGTAATTTTGCCGCCGACACTATAGCTCAGTCTTGAACGACACATCAAAACGAAAGTCTCTTTCTGCACCCCCTTCCATTTTTTGTCCATGGCGGAGATGTGCGAGATCGTTTCCACCTTCGAGCCACCTAATCGTGTCAATCTTCCGTTTACAAACTCGTTCCGTTCTCGAATCGCTGACATCGGTTAATCAATTACTTCCATAAACTTCAAACTCGTTGCCGTTGCGATCTTGCTTCCATCCCAAATTCATCATCATTACGTTGGATTCGAACCGTTTCATTGCACCAATGATAGATTTTACCTATCTCAAACTTTAGAATCTCTTTGTAGCTCTTATGTAAACTGAATCAAGAACACTTTTATTGATTATCCAAGAAGATACAAGAGTAGCTTTTTAATTCCGATCTCGGTTACACTATCATGGCAAGGACAACCGACACCGACGATCTCATGGCGACCGTGTAGCTATGACTCATATCGTCAATAGCAAACAACATACGAAGCATGACCAGAAATGAATCTAAGCTTTCTTATTTATATCTCAGTCTTCTTCTTGAAGCTTTTCCATCGATGGCTCTCATTCCTGCTGAGCTGGAGTCTCTTCTTCAACAAACTGATCAATGGTTCAACTGCAACTTCCACGTCAGCAGCAGCATGATAGGCGATGTTTATCGGACTTTCACAAACTCACGGTGATGAAGAGTACAGTTGCTGGAAGTTAGCACTTACATGAATCTTAATTTTGCAGATGGAGCACATCTTAGATACCTGAAGCGGATGGAGTTTGATCGCTGGGTGATTCTATGGGAAAAAGCTGCGACCTACAACATCAGAACGCATCTATGAACTCAAGCTATGAGTTATGGGTTTCCCAAAATCAAGAAGATATAATCAAGTATGAACATCAAAGAAGAAATTGAGCATAAGGTAAAGAGATTACCTGGGTTTTCTGGAGCAGGTGGAATATCAATTTCGACCTCGTCAGAAGCATGGAATACAAAAGCAAGGTTAGGGCCTTCTGATTTTTCGCATGCAAGATGATATCAAGCGCTTTGCTTCAGGAAACAAAAGCAAGGTTACCTGAGCTTGTAGATCGGAGTCGCACAGACGCCGTGAGGAGAGACATCGGAGAAGGCAACATGAGTTGTCGGAGCTACACTAGAAATAAAAAAGGATTGTGATTCCTTTTGTCTGAGAAACCAAAGAGAAGATGTCGGTCAAAGGTGGAGGTTGTGATGATTGACCACGACATTCTTCTTGGGCCAATTTAATATTGGGCTTACACAAGTTCACATAAAGAAAAGATGAATACTGGGCCTACAGATTATTGACGCCCAAATCAGATCCATTGCTACTCATACCAAAACCATAAGGTTTTGGATAAGGTCTCGCAGCATCTTCTTGTTTGTGGTTTCCTGCAAAGAGACAAAGCAAATACTTGTGTAAACTTTTGGTTCTAGTGAAGTTTGAGGGCATAAGATCCCTCATGAGACGTGCCCGTAGCCATTCGGAGAACTCGTTAATTCTTGGTGTCATTTACTTTAATGCTTAAACATACAAGAGAGTGAGCCTAAGTGAGTGAACAACTAGAAACTAATACAAGTGTTTTTCATTGCGTACCTGACAGAGTTGGAGGCCATTTTAGTGCTGGAGGGTTTGGTGCAATGAATAAACACGATTTAACTGCGTATAACGTTGTGGATGCGCGTTTTGTAGGTGCAAACGGAGGAATCTACAACGGTAGAGAGAAATGGGAGAAGATTTGTTCTGGACGATTAGAGGAGGGGAAGCTGCTAGCTTTCGGGTTGTACTTTCATGGAAAGTAAAGCTAGTTAGGGTCCTAGAGAAAGTTACTTGCTTCACAAGGTACCTACCGTTAACACAAAACATGACGAAAATCGATCATATGTGGCTATTGTAAGCTTTGATCTGTACTAAACACTCTGTTGGAGCTAGAGGTTTTGGATTGGCGGGTTAGAAATTCACCGGTTCATTAATCTTGGTTTTCACCTGTTATTGTAATCTTTTATGTTTACAAAAGAGGAGACAAAGTTGATCGACGTGATCTCTTCTTCCCCGAGTAGTATGGATCTTGAGAACTCATTTTCCTTGATATTAATGAAGTTTGTTGGATTGAGATCTAGCCTCAGAGAGTAGTATCTCACATCGAGGGTGAACTCTAGGTCACCAAAAACCTTATCTCAGAAGTGATCGCGAGTTGCGATCAAGTTCGTGTTGACGTTGCAAGAATTGGTGTCAAATGTCGGTTGATTCCGATCTTAAGCATGCCGCCAACAATGACATCGGCTCAAGTGGAATTTCTCCTATTCCAGAAAAAGTTTTCACAGAGAAACAAGCAAGTGCTTTTGAGTACACTCAGGGATTTGCTCTATGATTCTCCACAAACTACTGGGAATGGAAGTGAATCAGAATCAGCATGAGGTCCATGTTAAAATGTCAGGATCAGTTTGTCAAATTATCATCTTGCTAAAAATCGTCAAAGAAGAGAAATAGTCCCACCTGTGAGACTCATGGGCTATAATTGTTTTGTAGAAGAAGAAGTTGTTTTTGCCATGAATGTCTCTGCAATCATGAATACAGAAGTTCTTAATGATTTCCAGCAAGATACAGAGTCTGAAGATTGACCTCTATGGAATGCATGGACTAATAAAGAAATGGATTCATTGATAAAGAACAAAACATGGTTGTTAGTTGAAAAATCCAAAGACATGAAGATAGTCAACTACATGTGGTTCTTTAAAGTGAAACCTGAAATATTTGGTGAACCTGAAAAGTATAAAGCTAGGCTTGTAGCTAGAAGATTCTCTTAGAAAGAAGGTATAGATTATCAGGAAGTGTTTTCATCTGTAGTGAAACATATCTCTATAAAGTGTCTTTGGTCCATTATTGTTTCACTACAAGAAAAATGTGTATTTTTAGCTCACGATAAATGCTATTATATGTGATTAATAGCGTTTTTGAAATGGCTATGTCTGCCCCAGCTATAATAGGTCGGCCATATGTGATAGCACTTTATCCGTGTTATAATATCTTGCACTTATAATAGCGATATTTTCCCTTGCTATAGTTAGAACCGAGTCGAGCCGAGCCGAGCCAAATTATTATTATTATTATTATTACAATTATCATTATATATATATATATGTATATATATTTTTATCAATTGGATTTATATAAAAGAAAATATTTGAAACAATTTTTAATAAACCAAAAATGTTTACACAAAATATGATATGAAATCTACACTTGTTTAATATGTTTCATCAGTATATTCAAATCTACACTGCTCAACCACAAACGGCTCTCGAAAAGCAGCAACGCATACTTGTTATGGTGCATCCTTCAATGATATTTTCGTGTAGATCTCGGTTGTGATGACGAGGAAACTGAAATGCAATATCAAGTATGATCCTAACACAAAAAGCAAGACAAAGTCGAATGTTACACTCCCACCTATAAACACAAATATCAAAGAGACAAGAGGGGTTCACTTAAAGAGTTTTAAGTAAAGACTCCAGAAAATCTCATTTGTTTTTTAATCAGTAGAGCAAGAGAGACTTTCAATCCAGTGAACAAAAGCTAGTGTTGGAAAATACTAAAGAGAGTATGATGAGAGTACTTAGTATATGTTAAGGCTAGCCTTTTGAGTCGTAAGAGGTGAAAATTCCATCTAAAGATTCATGTTGAATACTCACTTCAACAGTATAATCCTTAAGTTCCTGCCAATAGGTATCTCATGTGCTTAACACCACAAATCATGGTTACTCTTAAGTCTTGAAAATTGTTCATGCTCCCAAACAACCTAAACAACCAGCAGCACATAATCAGTCAGAAATTGTCTCTTGTATTGATCAAGGAAAACATAATTGTCGGGCAGAGAATATAGTCTGAATCATCACTGAATCAAGATCATCATCATCATTAGAACAAATTAACCAATGAGCTCTAAATCACTGGTCCTCATCATTTACCACAACCTTAATGTCTTCTGTAGGAGATTGGTGAAGACTCTTCAGTTCCTTGGCGAGATGCTTGATAACATTGGGTGGTAGATCCTCATTACTTGCCTGAGCATTAAGAAACACCATCAAAGAAGACAAATCAGAACAGGTCAACTGCAAAGGCTACTTCAGTTAGCATATTCTATATCTAAGCAGTAAATACATACGCAGAGAAAGAGAATTACCTTGGAGAATAATAAATGCAAAAGGACCCTTAGCAGAACTTCTTCTCATCAGGCTCAGATAAACATGCGTACACTCCAATGTGATAAATCCTTTTTCAGGTCTTCAAGACTCAAATGCGATCACACTGAGTCAAAACCACACACACACACACAAATAAGGGTTTCTTTGTTTCCTCAACAGATTTGAGTCAAATAAGTTATACATTCAGTATAATCATTTCCTCAACATACAATTAAGCAAGTTGTAAATCCATTTTTGCACCAAAGAAACTTTTGAAAAGTAAAGCCTTAAGAGAGAGAAAAAACCATTGAAAAGTAAAGCAAACCGATGAGAGAAACAAAGCTAAACTTTGATCTCTTAAAAAGGGTGAGACACCAATTCACTGACTGTAAAGCGGATAAGTAAAATCAGACCAAAATAAGTATGTACAAATCCAAGACACAATAAGAAACCCATCGATTGTGACAGGTTTATCCAAGGCAAGCAAAAGGAAGAGCGTTTGGAGGACAAAGAAATCAAAGTTTACCCTTATTATCCTCGCTGAGGCTTTCTGAAAACAAAGAACATAGAAGAAGCTTGTTTAATATAAAGGATGGAGAATAATAGCTAACAATTCAACAATACGGCACTTCTTTAGATGTTTCCAACTTATCCGACTGAAATGGGCTTGAAATTAACCTATCCACACTTAATCAAAGAAGAATATAAAGGATTTTGGATCAAGAACACACAAGTCAAGACAAAAGAACATTGATAGAACAATACAAAAACAGAAAATAAATGGTTTGAGCTTACAAAAGTATCAACTTATCAACATCAGCTTGAGCTTCTTCACTAGAGGCCATTGTTACAAAAGCAAACCCTCGATTCTCCGGGATGTCATTTACGCTCATAGACCACGGGAGATTGAATATAAATATCTTCCTTTTCAGATTTGATGTATGGCTTTCTTTTATCTTCTTCTCCTGCGGCAAAATTTCTTCCTCCGCGACGGAACAGAGTACGGAGAAGAGCCGCCGGATGTTATCGCCGGCAGTACCTAGATGAAAACTGAGAGAGAAGACATTAGAGAGATTACTTGGAATTCGAAGACTTAAGGTCGTAGGTCTAGACAGTCTAGAGAAGATATAAGGTTTTGAGGAGGAAGAAGAGAAAGAGACGATGGAGAGAGCAGCTTCGAGAACCGCCAACTAAAATGAAGAAGAAAAAATAAACGAAAGAAAACCTAGATGTGAATGAAACTGGGGAAGATGAAAGTAGAAAAAATTAGGCTCTAATTTTTTTTTTTAAGTATTAGAATAAATCGGGTTCCAAAATCATTTTTGTTTCCCGCTTCAGAGTAATTTTTTTTGTCGTCACCATAATATTAACATAAAGAGTTGCGTACAAGTCAAGTAATCCACGAGAGTACAAGGGAGGAAGATGATATGCGAGCAGTCCTAGCTAATTGGTCTGCAAGAAAGAGAACAGTCCTCCCTACATGTTTGAAATGATAAGAGTCATGCTTAAGATTCAAGATGTCTAAATGTAGACTCTGTAGTTCCTTATGCTCCGTACTGGGCTTCTTTGCAGCAAGAGGCTTATATAAGTTACCTGCATCTCCACAGAACAAGATATCTTGATAGCCAAGGCGCGAAAGTTGCAGGATAGCTTCACGGAGAGCCAGAGCTTCTGCAATAAGGGGAGTTTCCGTAGGGCCAATTGACGCAGATCCCCGAAGGATAAGTCTGCCGTAGGAGGTGTAAAGTGTCCAGCCAATACCTGCTCTTTCATGAGAACTAGTCCACGAAGCATCTGCACAACAACAGAAGGAAGATGAAGATGAGGACAAGACTTCCGAGAGGGATGTGGGACGCGGAGGAACAGTCGGGGGCATAGCAGAATGGACAGGAATCATAGAATCATGCCACATTCGGTAATCAACAAGAGCTTGGTGAATAATATTCACCAAATGCCAGCGCTTATTAGAAAAGACTAAGTCATTCCTTGCTTTCCAAAGTCTCCATCCAACAAAGGGAAAGAGATGATCAGCAGGAGCAATAGGATGATTAGCGTGAAGGAATGCCTGAAAGCAAGAGGAGAGAGGTTGGTCTGGATTGAGCAGGCTTACCGGTGCATTTACCGGAGACAGCTCCCAGACTTCTCTTGCAACCTGACAGTGAAACATGAGATGGAAAATAGACTCTTGCGCATCTCCACAGAGCTGGCAAGAGGGATCAACTGGAAGTCTTCTGCGTTTTAGAGTGTCTGCACAAGGCAGAGCATTGTGAATTAGTCTCCACCAAAAGTGCTTAAGTTTAGGCGGGATATTGAGCTTCCAAAGAGCTTTAATGGCCGTTATACGCTCCATAGAAGGAGCATCCAGAAGAAGAGCAGGTTTTAGAAACTGGTGATAGCCAGACTTGACAGAATAGTCACCTGTGGATGTGTGAATCCAACGGAGCTGATCACGGATGTCAGAAAGAGGTGGCGTAATGCGAAGAATGCGCTCAACATCTTCAGGAGGGAATAGGCTGGAGAGTAGTGGGAGGTTCCATTGGCGTATATGGGGGTTAAAAGGTCTGCTACTCGGAGGGAAGGATCAGGAGAAGCATAAATGCTAGTTGGACTATGTGGCGGAGAGCCAATCCCGGGATCATGCCAAACATGAACACTGGAACCGTCTCCAATACGCCAGATGAGACCCTGTTGTATCAGTGTAGTTCCTTGACAAATGCTTCTCCATACATGGCTGGGGCGGGAGCCTAGTTGTGCCTGCAACAAGCCAGTATGCGGGTAGTACTTAGCCTTAAGAACCTTAGTAAGCAGCGTGTCCGGACTGGTGAGTAATCGCCAACTCTGCTTGGCTAGAAGCGCAATATAGAAAGAGTGAACATCCTTAAACCCCATACCTCCATAGCACTTCAACTGAGTCATCTGGTGCCAAGCTATCCAAGGTATTTTGCATTTGTCTGGAGAAGAAGACCACCAAAACCTTCGCATCAGCCTTTCAAGTTGGAGGGAGAGGCGCTTAGGTAGAAGGAAGCAGGACATACAATAGGCTGGTATAGCTATGATGACTGACTTAAGTAGAATTTCCTTACCAGTCGGGGATAAGAACCGAGAGTGCCAACTCTCAAGCCGAGATTGAACACGCTGAACCAGGTACGAGAAGGCATCATATTTATTTTTACCAATTGACTCAGGAAGCCCAAGATAGCGACCAAAGCCTCCTTCTGTCTGTATACCTGTGAGGTTCTTAATCTCCTGTTTTTGTGCAGGTCCTATGTTCTTCCCAAACATGATGGCAGACTTCTGAAAGTTGATGTGTTGCCCTGAAGCTGCAGAGTAAGTGGCCAGGAGATGCATAAGGGTCTTGCATTCATCCAAAGTAGCGCGGCAAAAGAGCAGCGAGTCGTCAGCAAACAGAAGATGTGAAACTGAGGGGCCATTACAGCTTGCCTTGAACCCGTGAAGATCCTGAGCATCTGTTGCCTTAGTTAACAGAGCCGAGAGCCCCTCCGCACATAGCAAATAAAGGAAGGGTGACAAAGGATCACCTTGGCGGATGCCACTTTGTGGCCTAAAGTGCGGAAGAGGAGCTCCATTCAGTAAAACAGAGTATGAAACTGAAGCGAGACATGTATGTAGCCATAAGCGCCATTTAACACAGAATCCCAACTGAGCTAGAACTTGGTCTAAGTAATGCCAATCAACCTTATCAAATGCCTTAGTGATATCCAGCTTGAGCGCCATATATGGGTGCTTGATTGATTTAGTATGAAGAGAGTGGAGCAGCTCATGACTGATAAGTACATTGTCAGTGATCAAACGCCCTGGAATAAAAGCAGACTGACATTCCGAAATAAGCTGATGCATCCAGGGTTTTAGCCTATCAGCTAGTATTCGAGAGATCAACTTATAAGCAACAGTACATAAGCTGATGGGTCTGAAGTCTTTTGCACCGAGAGGAGATGAGGTTTTTGGGATCAGGCAAAGGTGTGTATGGTTGAGTTGGGGGTCAAGAGAGCCAGTAGTAAAAAAATGCTTAACATATTGCATAACACCTGACTTGATAGTGGACCAATGGTGCTTGTAAAACCCAACAGTGAAGCCATCTGCACCAGGAGCTTTATCTACACACATCTGAGATAGGGCGAAATGAATTTCTTCATCTGTGACCGTGGATGTGAGCGCCTCATTCATCTCTGGGGTCACTTTCCGAGAGATATAATGGGTCACTAGTGAGGGCTCAAGGGTGGAGGACTGTGAGTATAGGCCCTGGAAATAAGCAGTAAGCACTTGGGAAATCTCAGCAGGGTCTGAATGAACCACATCATGATCATCTGCTAACGAGGTGATTCTGTTGTAACAACGTCTTTGTCTGGTAAGAGTAATTTTCATCTAAGTATTGGCATTTTTGTTTCCCACTTCAGAGTAAATTTCATCTAAGTATTGGCGGAATAAGTGATTTTTGTTCCCGCTTTCTAATTTCATATCTTAGCATTTTCTAAAAGCTATTAATTCTAACCAAAATCAGAAATCAATCTTTTATAGCAGTTAGAAAAATCGTGCTATTATAATGTGCTATCAATGCCCATAATTTTTGTAGTGTTTGAATCTCGAGTTAGAAAAAATGGATGTTAAGCCAATCTTTCTCCATGGATATTTAGATGAAGATCTATACATTTATTAACCAGGGGGCTATGAAGATTCATAAAACAAAGATCAGGTGCGTCTTTTAAAGAAGTCATTGTACGGTTTGAAGCAATCTCCTCGGTAATAGAATAAACGGTTTGACCAGTTCATGGAATCTCAGAGATTCAGTCGTAGTGAAAGGGATCTGTGTGTGTATGTAAAAGAAGTTGGTCCAAAAGATTATGTGTGAAATCAGTTCATGGCTTCTCAGAGATCATGTACGTGGAAGATATGCTGATTGCAGCCAGACAAATATCAAGGATCAAAGAGTTACATGATCAACTAAGTAGTGAGTTTGAGATGAATGATTTAGGTGTTGCAAGAAGAATTCTCGGAATCTACATATACAAAGACATAGACCGTGGTGTTCTCATGTTATCTCAAATAGATTACCTAAAGAAGGTGGTTAAGAATTTTAGGATGGATGAGGCTACGTCTTGTCAAACTCCAATCAAAGCTCACTTTAAGCTTTCTTCAGTAAAAGACCATGAAGAACAAATTAACACAGAGGTAAGACCTTACTTCTTTCCAGTTGGAAGTGTTATGTATGCAATGGTGGGATTTAGACCTGACCTTGCTTTTGGGATTGGTCTAGTGAGCAAGTAAGGTATTGTTCATTGGGAGCAGTGAAATAGCTTCTCCTTTACAAAAAAGGTTCTTTGGATATTCAGTTAACTTTCGCTAAGGATAAATGTCTAAGTTCATGGGTTATGCGACTCTGGCTATGCAGCAGATTTTGACCGAAGAAGATCAACATAAGGGTATGTTTTCACCGTGGGAGATAACGTTGTTAGTTGGAAGTCAGGTCTTCAATCAGTGGTTCGTTATCTACTACTGAGGCAGAGTATATTGCCCTCACAGAAACAGTGAAAAAATCACTATGGTTAAAGGGTTTGATGGAAGACTTCGGTTTCAAACAAAATGCAGCTAAGATATGGTGTGATTCGCAAAGGGCCATATGTTTGTCAAAGACAGTGTCTTCCAGGAGAGGACAAAGCATATAGCTATGAAGTATTACTTCATATGTGATATAACTGCAAATGGAGATATCAAAGTGCTAAAGATCCATACAAGCCGGAATCCTGCTGATGTGTTGATTAAGGTAGTTTCGTTGAGCAAGTTTAAATCCGCCCTGGATTTTCTCAAAATCACTCAAGCCTGAAAAGGTTGTAACCAGCTAGATGGTGTAGATCCAGAAGGAGAACTTCACAGGAGAATATCAATGATGTCGTGTATAAATGAATGATATAGTCAAGCTAAAATCAGCTCAAGGTGGAGAACGTTGTGAGCTTTGATCTGTATTTTAGCTCAAGTGTACTAAACACTCTTTCGGAGCTAGAGGTTTTGGATTGGCGGGTTATACAGTTAAATCTGTCTTAATTCACCGGTTAACCTCTTATGTTTATAAAAGAGGAGGCAGATATGTTAAGTCGTTGATCGTCATTGACTCGACCTGATCTCTTCTTTTCCGAGTATTCTCAATCTTGAGAGCTCATTTTCTTTGATTTTAGTAAAGTTTATTGGATTCTAGCCATAGAGAGCAGTACCTCACATGACATCAAAGGAGAACTCTGGATCACTAAAAACCTTGTCTTCTTCGTTACTCTGCTTTCGTTTGTTGACGTCTGTTACTGAGTCAATCAAACGAGTGAAGAGAGAGAGGGTAAATGGTCTTGATTGTTTTCGTTAAAACTCAGAAGTGATCGCGAGTTGCGATCGAGTTCGTGTTGGCGTTGCAAGAGTGGCAATACATTGCTGCAGTGCTTAACGATAATCTCTTCATTAGAGTCATATTTTACTGTAAGAATTCTAATATAAAAGACGATACCGTGATGAATCGGTTTCGATTAGTGAATTATAATTTGGGTTTATTAATAACCCTCCTTCCTTAACTTATACATTATATACTCTCTTTTATATTTATGTACATATATAGAGATATTTAGATATTTATATATATAGTATACATGTAATTAATTAAAGAGTGCCATGTACGTACGCAACATTTGGTCTCTGGTCTAAGTTGGTGTGTACTTATATATATAAGTTATACAACAACATAGCTAATTAACCAGAGAGAAAAGCACACACATAAAAGGTTATAACAAAAATAAAAGAGAGTTAAGGATTAAGATTCCTTTATACATCAAAAAGAACCATAAGGATTTGGAAATTGAAAGAAGGAGAAATTAATTGGTGATTCAATCCATTCTAAAGGACCAAACAAGCATGGATCAAGGTTATTGATTGTTTCTTCTTCTTTAGAAAAAAATATAGGGTGAAATTAAATCAAACCTAGATGATTTTGGGATGTTTTCATAAATTTGAAATCAGTAAAAAATAAATTTATATTTGGTATCAGAACCATCTATGATTTTTTTAATTCACCCTTAATTGAAATGGTTTTAGATTACGTAAACGTTGTGTAAAAACAAGGTAACATGCATGAATGAATTAGAGCACCCACATTGGTGTTATCCAATGTGGGTTTCTTAATCATATTTTATTAATATTTGTGTTAGTTAAGAATAGTTAAGAACTTAGTTTATTTGTGTCCTCCATTGGTGTTACCCGATTTGGGTTTCTTAAAATAAAAATATATCTTAACAAAATTAGTTTCCCATTCATTCTCCACAACATCTGTGTATATCCATCATTAAGACAAATAATCAATTATAGATTCGTACATTCTGATTCCCATTCGAGACACTAGTATTGTCTCAAAGGATAACTTTTTGAGATTAGTTTCCATGTAAGAACGAATTCAGTAGAAATCTAAGAAGTGATGTAGCAGGAAAGCAAAGGATTTTGCAGAACGAAAGCTTACAAGTTGTGGCATCATCTTCTGTCATCCCTAGGAAAAGAGCCAAATCACGGACGGCAATTGTGGAGTAGGCAGATAACAAGAGCTGAAACATCTTTTTTGTGTAAACATCTTCAACAAAACCAATACAGAAATTGTCAATCTCAAATCCTCAATATGCCAAAAGTATTTCAACACAGAAACTTTACCTGAGAAAGCAGCAACCATATCTTGAGCTTCTTGAGTCCAATCATAAGCCCGAATAGCTTCATATACACCTGCATAGTCACGTGTCCACAGCTTCTGACCAATCCTCCAAGCTGCAACAACTCCAGGCTTGCTCTCCTTCACACTTGTAGGTATTGTTTTCCAGAGGAAACGTGCGCTATCACTGCAGTTTTTTTTTTCCATTCAAAAGCAAGTTTAAAACCCAGATAATGTACAGCAAAAATCACATTTCTCTACAAACACAGACGCAAAACTGTTAAAACAGCAGCTAGCTAACTCCCCTAGACTTCAAATCAAAAGCCATTTCTGTAATTTCAATTCGAAGCAGAAAGAACAATTCTCAAGGACTAAAAGCCTCAAGATAAACTTAAACTCACCAATCGTCAACGTACAAGTAACCCAGAAGATGGATTACGTAAGGCCAGTCATCATGGAAAGAGATTCCTTCCGCAGCAACCTATTTGATTAAGATCGATAAAATCGAACACAAAAATCCACTTACCCTAGCGAACACCAGAAACAATGATAGCGAGAGAAATTAGGGACCTGAAGCTTGAGATTATCGCAGATATCAGCGATTTTATCAAATGATTTGACGGCTAAAGCTTCCGTAACAGGAGAGAGATCCATCACTGGTTTCGTTATACTACTCTTGGATATTTGGGAAGGTGACGATCGTTCTTCACTGTAAGGAAAAAAAAATGGCTAACCAGAGCCTGCCATGTATTTAAGATACGGTGGCTTAAGTCTCTAAAATAAGAGACGCTCCTTAGCATTTTCAACCATTCGCATTTATTTTTAATTAAAAGCTTCTTAGAAACTGGGCCAAAATTGGCTAAGAAACCCACAATGGACTAGCTCTTAGTAACACGCATGAACAAATCGATAAAAAATATTTTGTTCATGTGTTTTTTTCCAATTCTTTTCGTTTTCCAAACCAAGGATTCATACATTTCTCTTATTTATTAAAAAAAAGTAATCCTATATATAATAGGAGAAGGGGGGCTCTCTCCAGCTTGACACGTAAGCCCCCCTTTCATTGGCCCACGTCAGCAAATTATTCCAAATCATCCATCAACTCACGACTCTCTCGCTTCCAAGCCCCGCCTCACCTTCGACAGCTAGATAAAAACAATCGGATGAAACCAGACCCTCCCTTTTTCGTTGGACGGAAATTCGGCCCTTCGCTTCATTCCATTTCTCTCCACAGCTCAATATCCTTCCTCTCCTTCTCATAAATAGTCTATTGGGTTCGATTTGTGTATGGTCGCTGTTTATTTTGAGGGCTAGGGTTAGATCGAGATTCGAGAGGTAGATACAGAAACTGGTCAACTCGCCTCAATAATGCTCTCTTCCATAACCAATTAGCAAGCCTTATCCCCATATTGTCAATTACAGCAACACTCAAAAAGTGGTTCGAAGTATGGAGGAATACTCAGAACACAAAACTGCTCAGGGAGATGAGTGAGTGTTTGGATTTTATTTGTGTCGCTGATTATTGGAAATGTTGTTTAAACAGGTTTCTGGCATGGCTACTTTACAGCTTGCCCTGTTTAGAATTTATGGGTGTCCGGAAAGTATGCAAGCAATACAATTGGCCTTCCCGTATTTGTCATCGTCCTATTCATTGTTGTTCAGAACCTCTAACGACCACTCAGAACTGATAACCAATCCGAGGTCACATATACATATCCCTACTTAAGTAAAATGTCTCCATGGCTTTTATTTTCTTGTACATATACTTCCACAGGTTGGTTCAAAACCGAACTCCTTACATACAACATAATGTATCCACGGTCACTATTTGGACTGGAACTATGGCAACATCAAGATCAAATATACAACTCATAATCATGTTTAAAGTGTAGCTGAAGCAGACGAGAGCACAAAAAGGAAGGTTCAAAAGCAGGACAGTTTTGTGAGTATCTAGGAGGCATAGCCGCACATTCGATCCAAAAGCTAAGAAAAGAACCCGGGAGTGACCCCAACTTGTTCTACTGTGCATTCACTAATGGTACATTAGATAATTCCTCTCTCAAATTCCTCCAATCAATGTTCATGCTTCGGCTGTTAAAATCATCGCCACCACTAAATATTTACGCACTCATAAGTGGAAAATGCTTTGGCATGTGGCTCAATCCCAATTTCTTTTCCTATGTAATCTTCTGGCATGTGATATATCATGGTTTTTACTAGTTTTAGACCATGATATAAGTGTGTTTTAGTGTCTTTTTGTGTTCTTTTAGAGTCTTTTATAGGTATAATCAGGTTTGGAGCATATATGGTGATTATAGCACTTTTTGGAGATTTTTGGAGTGTTTGGCCGAGAGATAGAGTTCACTGTCCGAAACAGAGAAATGCGTCGATCGTTGCACACCTGCACCGATCGTTGCACCAGCGAGATGGGCCGAAACTCGGCGGTTTATGAAGAGTCAAGATATTGCACTCTGATCCAGAAGTTCCTGATATTTACAAAGAAGCCCCTGGCCGAGATTAGACCTATATAATTAAGTTTTTGCACTACAAAAAAAGTCATCATTCATAGCAGATTACGATAGCTCGTTTTACTGAACTGCTATCGTAGATGTTTTAGAAATTTCTAAACTCTATAATAGCATTTGATAAACGCTATAATAGAGTTTCCATAAGCGGGAAACTAAATTTAGCTGAACCGCCAACATTGTAAAAATTTTGGGTCATGAATAACCGAGCTCATTTTTCCATCTTCTATTTCATTTTCCCTCTTTCTCAAAACCCTAAGACAAAATAAATCCTAACTCAATCTTTCTTTCAGATCTGAGGAATCATCCTGTACGCTCTCTTAATCTCCTCTAGATCGGGTCCCTTGTTCTTCACAAACCTCCCCGGCGCTCGGTGAGCTCGCGGCTGCTTCCACGTCCGTCCGAAAACTTTCCCGGCGATCACACCGTCGTATGTCGGTCTCCCGAATGCAACAGCAACAGGTTTGTCTGGGTCTTCTAAGGAAGTGACGGCGCTGCGTTTCGCGGAAGGAGGATTGGTTAACACAAATCCAATATGTGGTGGCTCAACACAGAGAAACCCTAGACCCATTTCTCTTCTTTTTTACTCTCTGTCTTTCGAAGATAGAAAGCTTTGCAATCTCTTTCTCCATTAAAGACCAGCATCAACAACCTTTTATCCCATGTACTACCTTTAACTTCCTCGCTCCCATCTACAAACGCCTCTCTCAAAAGGTTCTTCCATCTCCCTCAATAATCAACGCTTTGTTTCTGGGCTTTTTTGTTTATTTTTATTTATCTCAATTACAAGCTAAGACTTGCCAACAATCGTGGGAGCTTTGCCAATTTGATATCTGATTTATCTGATATCTGATTTACTTCCTATGTTAGATGTGCCAATTTGAAATGCGAAACTGGGTTTCACTTTTCCATTTCAGAAATCGCTCGAAATAACCTTTGATATGTACTGAGATTCGGATTTATCGTTCATTCTCGTATGGGTATTTGAGACATTGGATTTGATGTTGTAGATGAGCAGTTAGGTTTCTTCAATCTCAGTTTCTAAGTTCAAATCAAAGGTAACTTTATCTTATTGATCGAAGGTAACTCCTGATACTGATAATTTTGTAGTTGTTGCTGCAGGTCTCTTGTTGACAGTACCCCTCCTTTAGAGGATAGAGAGAAGCTCTATCTTCTATCTGTTTAGCGTTCGTCCGGGTTTAACCTTTGGTAGGAATCGCTATTTGTTTTCAGAACACAAGGAAGGCAAATTCTTCTTTGGATTGGCTACTGCACCTGCTCATGCGGAGGACAATCTCGATGATGCTTGGCTCCATTTTGCAAAAGAAACACCATGTTCCGCAGAAGATACAGAGGCTGCTGATAAAAAATCAAAGAGGAAGAAGGTTAAGCTTGCTGTGGGAGCTATAACGAAAGGGATAGCGAAGAACACACATGGAAAAGAAGATAAGACTGCTGCTGATAAGCCACCTACTAAAAATGTTGCTGCGTGGCATAACGCTCCTCACCCGTGAGCTTCATCATATGCTTTGGTCTAGATATTGTCTATCACTTAGCTGTGTTTTAAGAGCTCAAGCTGAGACTTTCTCAATTTGTTTCAGGGAGGATAGCCAATTTAACTAATGGAAAGTGTATTTTGGTATCGCCAAACACTACAGCGTGTTCATGGAGCTCGGCCAGTTAATTCTAATTCCCTCGCTTTTCTGGTTACCGGTAAGTTATATTCCTCATCTTCTACTTCTTACTGCATTCCCGTTCTTAATCTGCAGTTTTGATGAATTAATTGTTTGGTTTGTGTATTGCAGTTCTTTTGCTGTTTATGATTCTCAATTCACATCAGATGCCTTGTTCAGGGTATGAGTTTGATGTTCCAAAAATCTGTAGCTCTGGCTTATGCTTGGGGTGTTTTTGATGGCAACGACTCTTAGGATGTATGCGACTTGCCAACAACTACAAGCACAGGCTCAGACTCATGTTGCAGCAGCTAGTGGCCTCTTTAGTCACACTGAGCTGAGGTTGCGTGTGCCTCCCTCCATTGCTCTTGGGACGAGAGGGCGTCTACAAGGACTTAGGCTCCAGCTGGCTCTTCTTGATCGGGAGTTTGATGATTTAGGTCAGTTATAATTTGAGTTCCGGGCAATGCGATATCATTAGCATCAGTTTTTTTTTTTTTCCTTTGTGTTTTTCCGGTTTAATGTGTATGCTCTTTTATAGTTGAAGTCTGAGGGATGTTGTTTGTGTAAGACTTGATGGAAATGTTGTAGACATTTTTGTTACTTGTAAATACATTTTGGTTCATTAATAAAACCATAGTATGAAATATAATTTGAATATTTGAAGATATATGAAATATTATTAAATTTAAAAATACAATTAATTAATAATGCATAAAAATACAGGATTCAAAACAATTGAATAATAGCACGAATTCGGTGTTATGATAAAATATATTACAGCCTTGATATAATGCTATAATAAGATATATTACAACACATTTCGAATACGGCGCTATCATACGTGCCACATACCATAGCGCACGAAAAATGCTATCATATCGGACTACCCTATTATAGCTGCGGATATCATAGCATTTGTGAAAACGCTATGTATGACATATGATAGCATAATTTCCGCGCTGACAATGTACATATTTGTTGTAGTGTTGGTGTTTTACTTACGCTTTGATAATTAAGAGCAGAGGATTTTTAGAGCTTTTGGGGCTGATCTGAACCTTTACTTCATCTGTATTTGGAGAAGATTTCGAACCCCTTTTATTCTTTATCTTCTATGCAATTTATTCATCATATGATTATGTTTTCATTATCTATGTCTGAGTAGATTTCTAGTTAGGTTTAGGGTTTCTCACATAGGATTTCATGACTTGCTAGACTTGTTAAATTCAGTTAAGGATTCATAACTATATATGTTCTTCAATCTAATTGTGCTTAAAGCTAGTTCTAACCTGATCAATTAGAATCTAGATCTTAGGTTGCTAAATACGTCACGGAAGTGGGGTTTAGGAATCTGAACTAATTAGGTTGAGCAATTAAACTTCTCGCAAACGAAAGTTTGGTTTATGATAATTGTGAACATATCAAACTTGGAATTAATGCTAGTTTAATCTGTTAGTTCTCGCAAACGAAAGTTTGGTTTGCTGCACTTAGACTTAGAGAATTATCGCAAAGGAATTTGGTTAATTCTATATCTGTGTTTTGAGTTCTAGAACTGTGCTTAATTAGATCCTTGCTGAATGAACTGTCTGCTTGTCTGATTTCCTGAGAACGCCCTAGACTTAGCGCTCTTAATAACTTGCTTTCACAACCAACAATCTCTGCTTTCTGTTTACTTTCTCGCATTGCTTTTAATTCAATCACATTGCTTTCTTCATAGTTTAATTTCCTGTTCTTGAGCTATTGAATACCGGAGTCCCTGTGGATTCGATACCTATATACTACGACTACTGAACTGTGCACTTGCAGTTAGATATAGGATAAAACCTGACACCTATCAAGTTTTTGGCGCCGTTGCCGGGGACTCTTTGAGTCTTCGATAGCTTAGAACCTAGGGTTTTACTAGGATTTTTCGTTTTCTTTTCGATTTTATTTTTGTTTTTCTTAGTTACTGATTTTCTCTGTTTTCTCTCTGTCGAGGTACCAATATCGCACTGCGTCGATCGTTGCACCCTTAGCATCGATCGTCACTAGGCGATTCAGAGATTGAAGCGATCGTTGCACTGATAGCATCGATCGTTTCCGGACGATTACGGACAGTTTATGCAGACGCAGAAAACTAGAAGTAATCCGAACTTGGACTTAGTTAATCTCGATCTTGAAGAACTTGGACGTTTAGAGAGAGCTAACAGAAGAGAAAGAAGAGAAAGGATGGTGCGTGAGCATTTGATTCTGGTACGTGATTCTGAAGGTACCCTGAGGGACCGAGATAACAACACATACAATGCTGCTTGGCAAAGGGTTGATGCTGAAGGTGTTGGGAATGTCCTGAAATCTACTGTACTATCTCTAGAAAGTATGATAAGTGTCGAGATCAGACATAAGTCATAAATACTGGGTGATCATGATGACTTGCTAGAGTCCGCTCTTGATCTATGAGTTTAGGACTTATTACCAGTATTGTATGATCCCAAAGGGTCACACACCATAGCTAACGGAAAAGTTAAATGGAATTAATACGGTAAGATGCAAGGCATTTACTGTATTTGTACAGAGAATTGGGCCAGACAAAATACAGTTATTTTGTCTGATTTGGGTCTTGGGCCCAAAAGCCTAATAGGCCATTAGTTTAATCACTTGGGCCCATATAAGGAAGAGGACAGGCGCCAGGCGCCAGTAAGCCTTGCAGTCTGCGATTTTTATTAGGTCTGGCCGTCCTCTCTCTCTCTGTTGTTCCAGCTTGGTCTAGCAGCCTGATCCAGTAGCTTGTAAGCGTGTGGATACCTAGGAGGAGCCGGTTATCATCTGCTCTCATTGATCTCTTCATTACCAATCCGATGCGCCATCTAACAAGGTAATGATTCTGATCTGTTTTATGATTCAACTGCAAATCACCTAGATCCTAGATGATTATGTGCTAGGTTGTAACCTGTGAATTACACCAATGAACACACATAATCCTTCAGTGGTATCAGAGCCTAGGTCGTTAGGTTTTTGCTTTTTGGATCATACTAGGTTGTTTATTAGTTTGATGAATCGATTTTAATGAGTAAAATTGATTGAAACTTGGAAAACCTAGATATAAGAATCATGGTGATAATCGCATGTTGACCTTTTGAATCGTGATGATGACTTGGTATAAATCGCTTGTTAATTGTGTATACCCCGTGCGTGTTTTTGACTGGATTTAATTGTGTACGAATTGGTACAAGTACGAATGAAAGTCAAATCGTGATGATGTTGCTTATTTTGACTTTGCTTTATCATAATAAGAGAAACGATTTAATTGGTTTGTTGATATCATGATCATAATTGAATCGAATGTTGAATTGAGATAAGGACAAAAACGTGTTTGTCTTTGAGTGAACGATCGCATGATTGACATTTTGTTTGATAAGAAGAATCGATTTAATAAGGTTTGTCAATGATCGGTTTTGTCTTCATGTGTAAGTCGTGATACGATTTTGAAAAGTCAAATTCAATGTTCAAATCGTTTTGTCTTTAGTGTACATAATGAATCGATTTGAATTGTTTATGATTATGGATCTTGATTTTGTCTATAAGTGAAAAAGTCAATATCTCTTATTGAGTTAATTGAATCGATTTGTTATGGTTGTTAAGATCATGATCTTGTCTTTAAGCTAAAAGACAAAATCGTTTCAAAGCTTTGAATAATTATGGTTTAAGCGGTTAACCCAGATCGCGGTTTGCTGGAAATTATTTAATACAATTGGTATTATTTAATTTCTAGTTAAACCGGATTTAAAATTCAAAATTGAATTTTAACCTAAACCGAAGGCTGGTCTAAGTTTGATTTGGTTGGACCAAATAATTTAGAGCTGGTCTGGTTTAGTAAATAACCAGTTGGATTTAGTAGTTAATTTGGTCTTGGACCAGAATTAATGAACCGACTCGGTTATGTCAAATTATTGGGCCAATTGGAATTATGTGGTCTTGGGCCAAGAATTGGGCCTATAATTTGTGACCCAACCGAAAACTTTAATAAAATATTAAATTAGAAATTTCTATTTTTAGCATGTTTCTAAATTTAGAAAGTTTCTAAAATAAGTAAGTTTCCCAAAATAGTAATCTTCTATTTTTGGAAAGAAAACCTAAAATCCTCAAAACCAATATCAAGCTTGGATGTCTTGCCCAATCTTGTCAGCTACTTAACGCTTATTCAATTACAGATATGGCTTACAGTGTGAGGTGTCTGTTTTTGCGTAAGTAAAGTAGTATATAGTCACTAATTTCATTGGGAGTCCCAGACTTTAGTGATTATTTGGCTGTAAGAGATTGGTTTCCTTGACTGGGCCATCGGGAGTCCCGGGCCTTGAGACATCTGGTGTATTGGGCCTTGGGTCCAATTCACAACCGAGAGTTATTGGATATAACTAGCTGTGAGTATGCTTACCAAGTAAAGCTACTTCTGGGTGACGGCCAGTGGCCCACTTTGGATTTAGCTGAACATGGGTCTCGGAATCATTGCATTCTTATGAGGTTAAACAAAGAAATTTTGAATGCAATGCGAGTTTTCTTATAAGTTATTAAGATTACTCTTTTATGAACTAAATAACTAAAACTCTATTTATCTCTAAATTTCAGTTATGACTAGCACAAACAATCAAAACACTTTCTCGATCCGGTCTGTCCTTGAGAAGGACAAACTGAACGGATCAAATTTCTTGACTTGGTCGCGGAACCTGAGGCTAGTCCTCAGGCAGGAGAGAAAGGACTATGTCCTTGAGAGAGCTCTCCCCGAGAGGATCGGGTCCAATGCCTCTCATGCAGTATATGATGCTTGGAATAAGCATTATAATGATGCGGTAGATGTGCGTGGTCTGATATTGGCTACCATGGACTCAGATTTGCTGAAGCAATATGAGAACATGGAGTCGCCAATAGAGATGATCAGCAGCCTAAAATTGAAATTTCAGGAGCAGGTAAGAGTGGAGAGATACCAGTTGGTTAAGTCTCTCACTAGCTGCAAGCTACCAAATGATCATCCAGTGAGTCCTCATGTCAGTAAAATGATGGGTTACATTGATAACCTGAGGAAACTGGATTATCCAGTTAGCCATCAATTGGCAACTGAGATCATTCTGCAGTCACTGCCGTCAAGCTATGATAAGTTCAAAAGGAACTATATCAAGAAAGGATTAACGAAGACGCTGACTGAACTGCATGATATGCTCAAGACAGTTGAGCCAAACGTGAAGAGTACCCTGTATAATCTCGTAATGGAGAAGGGTAGGTTTACTAAACCTAATGCTGACAAGGGTGAAGACAAAGTTGTCCAGATTTTGAATCATGGCAAGCGTGTGTCTTCTGAGCCCGAGTTAGATACATCTTACGTTGGTAAGTGCTGCTACTGTAAAGAGACTGGGCATTGGAAGAGAGATTGCATTAAATTCATGGAAGATTATGAGGAGTTGAAGTTGATGTATGAGACTACTTCCTCAGGTATTCATGTTATTACTTCAAGTTCTACCTTATAGATATTGGATACTGGTTGTGGCACTGATATTTGTTATAATATGCAGAGCCTAAGGAGAAGTAGAACGTTGAAGGAAGGGCAAGTGGAACTGCGTGTCTGGAAGGAGCTATAGATGCTGCCTCAGCCGTAGGGTTTTCACTTGTAGATGCCTTTGAGGCTTGGTTTTATTAAGTAATTGCTACAATGTACCAGCTTTAAGCAGAGTTGTCTTTCATTTTCTTGTAAGAATTTGAATGTTTTTCATATTGATAAAAGACAAGTTTTGTTCTTTTGATCTTAATGAAATATTAATTGTAGCACCCTATTCAAGGAATGGGTTTTATATCTTAAACCAAAGAGTGCCTAAATGTAGCATAAATACCGAATTGGTTTAAATCTGATGAATTAAACCTGATTTTCTTGGCGTAAATGTTTTGGTCACATAGAGTGAGTCGGATTCAGAAATCCCATAGTCATGGACTTTTGGGCTCATTTGATTGGATATCTTATGAGACTTGAATTCTGCTTACTGGACCAAAAGACAAAGGGCCCATCTTAGCCGAGCTAGAGAAAGGCCCAAAGGCTTATTGGACCTTGAACATACTCATGTATGTGGCCCGATGAGCAGTAATGCCAGAGAAAATTTCCTGTACTTCATTATATTTACTGATTACTTCAGTGAGTATGACTGTGTTCATTTGATGAAACACGAGTCGGAATTCTTTGAAATGGTCGAAAGAGTTCCAGAATGAGGTATAGAATCTGAGTGACAGAAGTATTGAAACTCTGGATTAGATCACGAGTGAGAATACTTAAGTCATTGATGGTGTGATCATCTGAATGAGTGTGAAGTCGTTTCACAGCTCATTTCTCCTGAAAACCTTGAGGTGTTTCTGTGAGAAAGAATCAGATCTTATTAGAAATGATTAAAGATGAGTCACACGAATCTTCCATGATATTCTTTAAGAATAACGCTCTAGAAATATCTAAGTTTACGCTGAAATAGTTCCACCAATATCAGTTGAAAGACACCACATAAATGTGGACTGGAAATGATCCAAATTCGTCTTTACTGAGTATTTGTAGTTGTGCTACTTCGCTGGTTGTCCTAGGGAAACCAAGGCTTGTTACCTTTTACGTCCATTCCGAAAACGAAGTTAGGTTGTTCGGAATTCTGTTTTCTAAAAGGAAAGTTGCTTTCCAGGAAGAACAGTGGGAGTAAAAGTATAACTCGAAGAAATTCGAGAAATACAGGAGGCTGCTCAACCTGTTGAGGGAGAGCAGCGGATGGATTTACAGATTTTTGTAGAATCTACACCTGTAGAGCCTGAAGTTCGCAGATCTGAATGAATCCGTCACTAATCCGAGAGTGATTTCTCGTGATTAGTTGCCATGATCTGATGATCATTGAAAGTGACGAACCTGCGAAATTCACAGAAGCGAAAGTGAGCCCGGACTCCGAAAAATTATACTGTATGTAAGTTAGCTTCATCGATCCATTCATGGATAGAAGCAAACATATCGGAGTTGGAATCTTCGTTCTGTTGAAGTAGTCAAGGTTTTGACTTGAACAGGAACGAGATGGAACTGTGCGTTTACTAATAGATAAGTGGGAGCGATGTTGCATTTCTCATAGTGTATGTCGATGACATACTGATTCTCGGAAATAACGTTCCAATGCCGCAGTCGGTAAAGGACTGGCTTGGGAGTTGTTTTATGATTGACATGGGTAAAGCCACGTAAGTTCTTGGATTTTGGATCTAAAGATAGAGATCCAAAATAGCTGATAGGACAAAGTCAGGATTCTTATATTGACAAAGTCCTACACGTTTTCAGCATTCCAAGAAGGGTTTTATGCCAATGTCACATGGCAATACGTTAAGCAAGAAACAGTGTCCTACGATAACTGCTGAGCTTGAATGCATGGATGAGATTCCATATGCGTCGGAATTGGATCTATCATGTATGCCATGACACGTACTTGTTTTGATATTGCTTTAATGTTAAGCAAGACAAGTAAAGACCAGTCAAATCCAGCAAAGAATCACTGGATAGACGTAATGAATATCCTCAAGTATTTGGAAAATACTTAGGATAAGTTCTTGATTTACGGAGAAAGTGAGGTGCTACAAGTCGGTAGAGTCTGAAAGGCAAGTTTCCAACATACAAAGATGATTTCCGGTCACAGTCCGGTTATATCTTGTGTCTGTTTGGCGGTGCAAGGCACTGTTGCTGACTCCAGGACTTAAGCTGAACATTTCGCAGCTTGGGTAGCGGCGAAAGAGGTTGTTTGGATAGAAAAAGTTCATCACTGAACTTGATGTGGCTAACTGCACATCTGAGATCCAAACACATTGAGGGTAGGTATAACCTATTCCGTGAGATAAATGACAGAGGTGTTAAGTAGATCAGCAAGTTTCAACGAATGAGAACGTTGCTAATCTATTAACGAAGCCACTCCTTAGGCCTAAGCACGAGTCGCGGACTGTAGCTGTAGGATATGTGAAATTAAGATGTAGTCTTAATTTCAGTGGGAGTTAGTAAAGGGCTTTATTTAGTTGTTTTGAAAGGTTCATGTAAACATAATATTTTATGTTTATGAAATTTATGATTTATGGATTATTTTAACTGTGATATAAATAATCGTTCCAAAATGATTCATGTCATTATATATGGGCCATCGAAGTACATGAGTAGACTTGATCCTGAAACCCCATATTTAACGAAATGACATAAATCATAGTGTCCATAGTCGAAGGTTGTTGAAATTGGAACACCAACAACCACTTGAGACTAGATTGTGTTGAGACTTATGACCAAGTTTCGAGGGTCATAGATGCGCGGCATCAAAGTCGACACATAGGTATATGTAGGGGAGCATATGACCGGACATGGCCCGCTGATGAGAACTCTACAAGATATTAATATCTGTGTCATAAGAGGTTCTCATATACGACTATAGAGTATAGTCCTTAGACCTGAGTTCGCATGCATGTGGCTGCACATGGAGTGATGCGCTTTGACCATTGTCTAACGCTGTTTCGTAACTGGGAGCTATAAGGACCTTGGTTGGGTGTATTATAAAGTGTGTAGTTCATAGTGATGGAACAAGATGGGATTTGTCCCTGCCGTTTAACGGAGGTAATATCTATAGGCCAATCGGAGACTTGATAGCTGGTAAGAGAGTGGCCACTCCCAAACGGACTTGCCCAAGTCGTTTGCATTGTCAGTATCAAATCTGGTCCGATGAACATGGTCTGGCTATATAAGGATGACACGCATCTTGCCTTATGCCAGATCGAGATATTGAGACAAAAGGATTAGGGAATGTAGGATTCCAGTACAAGTGGGAGATTGTTGGGAATGTCCTGAAATCTACTGTACTATCTCTAGAAAGTATGATAAGTGTCGAGATCAG
Source organism: Orychophragmus violaceus (assembly GCA_030180135.1). NCBI lineage: Eukaryota > Viridiplantae > Streptophyta > Magnoliopsida > Brassicales > Brassicaceae > Orychophragmus > Orychophragmus violaceus. The sequence continues at coordinate 32,502,428 of CM058240.1, forward strand.
ACATAAGTCATAAATACTGGGTGATCATGATGACTTGCTAGAGTCCGCTCTTGATCTATGAGTTTAGGACTTATTACCAGTATTGTATGATCCCAAAGGGTCACACACCATAGCTAACGGGAAAGTTAAATGGAATTAATACGGTAAGATGCAAGGCATTTACTGTATTTGTACAGAGAATTGGGCCAGACAAAATACAGTTATTTTGTCTGATTTGGGTCTTGGGCCCAAAAGCCTAATAGGCCATTAGTTTAATCACTTGGGCCCATATAAGGAAGAGGACAGGCGCCAGGCGCCAGTAAGCCTTGCAGTCTGCGATTTTTATTAGGTCTGGCCGTCCTCTCTCTCTCTGTTGTTCCAGCTTGGTCTAGCAGCCTGATCCAGTAGCTTGTAAGCGTGTGGATACCTAGGAGGAGCCGGTTATCATCTTCTCTCATTGATCTCTTCATTACCAATCCGCTGCGCCATCTAACAAGGTAATGATTCTGATATGTTTTATGATTCAACTGCAAATCACCTAGATCCTAGATGATTATGTGCTAGGTTGTAACCTGTGAATTACACCAATGAACACACATAATCCTTCAGAAGGGAATGTCATCCCTGATCCTCCTGAGCAACAGCAACAGGAGCAGAACCAGGGTCAAGGACAGGCCCAAGGTAGTCAGATGGTTGTCCGTGAGAGGACTTTAGCTGACTACAACAGACCGGATGAGTTTCATAGAAACCGGTCAGCTTTAGTGCTTCCTGCTTTTGAGAGGAATGATTTTGAGATCAAAACCATTTACTACTCGCTGATAAGACAGAATGCATTTCATGGTTACCCAACGGAGCAGCCTATGGATCACATTGATTGGTTTGAGGACGTAGTCACTGGCATGAAGTATGATGGAGTCTGCCCGGACTATCTGTTCCTTAAGCTCTTTCCGCACAGTCTTGCTGGAGACGCTAGTGCATGGCTAAAGCAGCTGGCACCTGCTCAGTACACTACTTGGGCAGCTTTAAAGAGTGAGTTCTTGCGTCACTTCTATGATGATGCGCGCTCAGACCAGTCCAGACAGGACATACTCACCTTTTCACAAGGAGCTGTGGAGCCTTTAAAGACTGCCTGGATGAGGTTTAAGCAGTATCAGCGTGACTGCCCACACCATGGATTCACTGAGGTTCAGTTGATTGGCATTTTCTTCAGAGGCATAGATCTTCCATATCAGTCTGCACTGGATAATTCCAGTAATGCTAACTTCAACACCCGGACTCCTACACAAGCTAAACAGTTGATTGAGAATCTAATAGGCAGCAACAACTGCAAGACTATGGATGAGAAGAGGAAGAAATCTGGTGGAAGTGTAGAGAATTCTGATATAGCTGATATTAGATCAAGGCTGGACACAGTTTGCAATCTCCTAGCAGGTAAGAAAGCTGTCCACTTTGCCCAAGATGTAGAAGTAATTCAACTGCGGAGGACACACAATAGGAACATGTGAACTACATAGGAGGTTCTGGATTCCAAGGTAATAGATTTGGTAATCAACAAGGAAACAGATTCTTCAATGGAGGACAGAAAAGTGCTTTCAACAGCAACTCATCTAATTCTGGACAGACTAGTGGCTTTCAGAAGACCTTTGGACAAGGTACTCAGAGAACCTATGGGTCTTCATCTTATCAGACTCCTCCTGCACCTACAGCTCATGAGAGTAGAATGGAAGCTATGATGGAACAACTAATGGAGAGTCAGACCAAGATTTCTGTGGACTGCAACAAGAAGTTAGATGCTGTCTATGAAGACCTCAATGGGAAGTTTGAGTCCCTGAACACTCACATGAAGCAGTTGGATACTCAGGTAAACCAGATTTCCAGCTCAATAAAGGGAAAAGGACTAGCAGACACTCATATTAAGGCCTGGTCTGTGTACGTTAATGATGGATCTCACCTAGGTGAAAAATTTGAGCTAAGTACAGCTGAATTGGTGAAGGAAGGAGAAATCCCGGATTTTGAAGAAAAACTCTCGGGTGGAAATTGCAGCATTGCAACGATCGACACACACTTAGTGTCGATCGATGCACGCCGTGAACAGACAGATTCGCTGAGTGATGAGGGTATTGATGCAGACTTGGAGCTTGATGGCTTATTCTCTGGAGTCTTTGAGATCTCTCAACAGGAGATTTATGCGCAGATTGTTAGGCAACACTCCTCAGTGACTGAAGTGATTAAACAGGAAATTGAAGAGCTTAAGAAGCTAGAGGAGATTGGTGAAGAATTGGAAGAAATTCTGCGAGACTAAAACCAATTCTGTGAATCCACTAGGAGAGAACCCGCGCAAATGCGCGGATTTTACTTGAATTTATTGATATTTAATATATTTTAATATTTGTTTTAAGTATCAATATTTTTATATGTTTTTAATTTACAAATTTGTATTTTTTTCTTTTTATATCTTATAATGATTTTAGAAGAGAATATGCTCTAATATACGATTGTTAATTTAATTTATTTTATAAATAAATATTTTTAATTATCCATTTTAATGTGCTTTTTAAAAAAAATTATTTCCTTCTTAAAAACTATTTAATATACATACTTGTTATTTATACATTTTTATTTTTTCTATGTTCTTATATTCTATATAATTTCTTGTTTTATTATCATTTTGAAATTTTTTTGTTTCTATTCTTAATAATAATTATTTCTATATTTTAATATTGTTATCATTTTAGATTTCTTTAATTTTTATATATAGTTCATTGATTTTATTTTATTTTTATGTTTTTATATTTTGTATACTTTTTATGACCATTGTATCTTATTTTTATAATATATTTTTTTCTATTCGTGATAATTATTATTCTTATCATTCATATTTTTTTGTTTTATGGTTCTTTGTTTATAGTTTTTAATTACTGTAAATTTTTTAATAATGTTATCTTTACTTTTAGTCTTATAAAATTAATTTTATTGAGATTTATTTATTTTTGTTTATATAATGCTGTCGGATGCATGGAGTGAGTAGATTTCTAGTTAGGTTTAGGGTTTCTCACATAGGATTTCATGACTTGCTAGACTTGTTAAATTCAGTTAAGGATTCATAACTATATCTGTTCTTCAATCTAATTGTGCTTAAAGCTAGTTCTAACTTGATCAATTAGAATCTAAATCTTAGGTTGCTAAATACGTCACGGAAGTGGGGTTTAGGAATCTGAACTAATTAGGTTGAGCAATTAAACTTCTCGCAAACGAAAGTTTGGTTTAGGATAATTGTGAACATATCAAACTTGGAATTAATGCTAGTTTAATCTGTTAGTTCTCGCAAATGAAAGTTTGGTTTGCTGCACTTAGACTTAGAGAATTATCGCAAAGGAATTTGGTTAATTCTATATATGTGTTTTGAGTTCTAGAATTGTGCTTAATTAGATCCTTGCTGAATGAACTGTCTGCTTGTCTGATTTCCTGAGAACGCCCTAGACTTAGCGCTTTTAATAACTTGCTTTCACAACCAACAATCTCTGCTTTCTGTTTACTTTCTCGCATTGCTTTTAATTCAATCACATTGCTTTCTTCCTAGTTTAATTTCCTGTTCTTGAGCTATTGAATACCGGAGTCCCTGTGGATTCGATACCTATATACTACAACTACTGAACTGTGCACTTGCAGTTAGATATAGGATAAAACCTGACACCTATCAGCATGTGACAGAGATATATAAGCAGCCGATTAGAATCTCTGACAATTGAAGCAGATTAGCCAGCTTACACATACAGACGTCTCAAGACATATATCGCTTCAACTCACATACATCTACGTAACAAGGAGTGAGGTAAGTGCAAACCAATAAACTCATATATAATTTGCCACTTAGTAATATCATCAGTGGGATGACTATCAACGCTGTTTTTCATCTCTGTTATAGGCTGACCTTTCATCAGAGGAGGTCGAAGAGAAATTCGGCTTACCTAAGTAAGCTCTCTCCAGGTTGCCTAAATGGAAACAAAACAAATTCAAGATCGCTGCTCAGCTATTGTATCAGACAGGGCGACGAAAGGACAATGGTCAGGTTATGAATAATGTCTTCTTGCATTGTACTGAGTCGCAGTGTTAAACTATCCTGCATTTAACAATATGCATTCTTAATAACGATTGGCAGTCATTTAGCATACTTCGGTTCTCACAGTTTCACTCTTTAAGCTGGCATAATCGCTCCTGATTTTAGATTAAATAGACTCTATCTGTATGACGCCTTATCCAAAGTATATACTCCTTCTACATAAACAAATACTCGTTTTCTGAATTATATATCATGTTCCTGACTTTCTGCTGCTAATTAGCTTATTGTATGATGATGCGGTTAGTTTCTTTGGTTCTTCTTTTTGGTTAGACCACTTAAGATTAAGGGCCACCTCTAGGAAGATTGAAGTATCACCTACGCTTCTAAATAGTTGTTTGACATTTAAGCAACTAGCTCTATTATTGAGTTTGATATGTGACCTTCCTTTTGGTAATCAGACCATCACTAAAAGGAAATGAAAGAGCATATAAAAATGAACAATATAAAGACCTATGTCAACTAACATAATATCAAAAACAAACATGGCTGACTATAAGATACCCACATCTGAAAGTTTAACTAATCGTTTTTATGACATGTAAGTTAGAAGTTCTCTAGGAGAAACAAGGTACATGAAAGGGAGAAGAAAACAATAAGAAATTCTTAAGACATGAACCAGAAACAAAGACAAAGGCCCGGCTGTAAACCACCAAAACAAAATAGTAGAAAACCCCGCGCGTATGCGCGGGTACTCACCTAGTCATAATAATACATGGAGAAAGACATGAATAGTTGCTTGGTGGAAATTAAATGATACATAATTTCTGGAAATTATGTTTTTGGAACGGATTATGGTTTTCTCTATGTCACCACCATTAAAATGTTATTAAGAGGCTAACATAAATAATGGTTAGTGTTGATTGGTGGAAAGATTTTAATAAAAATAAACCGTTTTCCTGGGCATGTTTATTAATTTAACTTATTGAAAGGAAATGAAAGACGTGCACTAACACCCGTTAAAAAACTAAAAGCTTCTGGATGTCTGGAATTGTACGAGGCTTATCAAACAAAAGGCTACTTGGTACCCGCTCATTTGGAGTAAAATAGCAGTTCCAAAACACTCCTATACAGCATGGCTTTTCATGTTGAACAGAAACCCTACACTAGATCGTCTTGTCTCTTGGGGTTTAGACGTAGAAAGTACGTGTTATGAGCACCAAATTCAACAATGGGCAGAACTGATATTAGAAGCAATAATTTTACAGACTATAATGATTAAAACATGGAAGAAAATAGTCAAATGTGAACCCAAACTACCGTAAGCTGATTGAGGAAGAATCGGAAGATGAGTAGAGTCGAGACGAAGATCTCTCTCCTTAATTCTTTAAACGCCCGTAGTGCTCCGGTTTGATACGCTCAAGAATCCCAGGATAAAACTACTCTATTCTCTGCTTCGATGCACTCGAGAACAAAGCTAACGAACCAAAAATCTGTGTTGTACTCTCAGACACTAAGAAACATGGAGAAGAAGAAGAGAGGAGATTGTATATGGTGATCAGCATGATCAAGAAGAGGAGTCAAGGCTTGTTTTAAATAGCCACATTTCAAAAAAAAGTAACATACTCCACATTAATGAGAATTATTCTCATAACTGAATTTTTTGAATTGATTCACACCATTATGTGTGTTGATTGTATGTTAGAAACTTTTAATTATAGGAGATATTTTAGTTGACCAAATCAACAAAATTTTCAGAATAGATTTAGGCCAAAATTAAATTAATCTTTGAACCTACAATCTTATTCAAGGCCATAAAGCTTAAAGCCCGAGCCCATATCTCCTTTACACTCCAAGTTGTCCATTCGGACTTCAATTTCTCATTCAACCGAACTTCGTTTTTATCGTTCTTATACACCACCTTGTAGTGGATGCAGCGACGATTGTATCGTGCCCAAGAACTAGTCATTCCGATGAACGTCTTCACCGGAAATCTTACCGGAATATGGTCGTAAACCATTTCCATAAAAACGAGTTCTAACAATCCCCCACATGAATAGAAATGACTCTAGACACATGACGACTCAATAGACTTAACTAACTAGATATGACAGAAAGACTTTTGAGAGTACAAACGAAAATTCACTGTATCTGAGTTGGTAGCATTTTTCAGCTTTGAACCACTCATTTTAATATCTGTCGGATTTACTCGGCCAGGTGGTGAACATGATGTGTTGAACCACCCGGGCTTTGATGTAAACCTAGACAACAGGTATAGCACAGCTTCATTTCTCACAGAAATAGGTTCTCTATTGTGTTCATTTTGGCCGTGAACATGCCTGGTTAATCATGAGTGAACTTGGAGAATATAGCCTGACCTTCATTCTCCTAGAAACGGCCTCATTTCACACTCATAAGGTGATTTACCTTTAGCTTGTATTTTAAGAAGTATCCTGTATTACTCCACATATCTTACAAAGCTTGGACTCAAATCATTAAAAGCTTACGCTTATCCTATACACATACAGGAAGCACTGTACATCATCTTAGGAACTGGGTATAGACGTGAGTCTCACAGTGCTCTTACAGATTTAGTTTGATTTAGTTGTCCCTTTGAACCTACATATGGGATCTCCAGTCACGTAGGTGGGGTTTCCATCAAACTTCATCTTAGTTCATAGGCTTTAAACCCATTCCTCTTGATGATTTTACAACTTGATCTCGTGACAACCCTTTAGTAAATGGATCCGCAAGGTTGTCTTTCGACTTAATGTAATCTACCGTGATTACACCAGTTGAGATCAATTGTCTAATGGTTTTATGACGTCTTCTTATATGACGAGATTTACCATTATACAGATTGCTCAGTGCCCGACCTATAGCCGATTGGCTATCACAGTGTACACGTAATGCCGGCACTGGCTTATCCCACATGGGAATATCTTCCAGGAAATTTCGAAGCCACTCTGCTTCCTCTGCAGCTTTATCTAAAGCTATAAACTCAGATTCCATAGTTGATCTGGCCAATAGAGTTTGTTTGGAAGATTTCCAAGACACTGCTGCACCCGCAAGCGTAAATACATATCCACTTGTGGATTTTGAGTTTTTTGAATCGGATATCCAATTAGCATCGCTATATCCTTCCAAAACTGTTGGTTCTCTACCATAGTGCAAACCATAACTCTTGGTATAACGTAAGTAGTTTAATACTCTAGTTATAGCTTTCCAATGTTTATGTCCTGGATTACTGGTGTAGCGACTCAATACATTTACTGAGTGCGCTAAATCGGGTCTAGTACAATTTGTTAAGTACATCAGACTCCCAATCACCCTTGCATACTCCACTTGTGACACCGCTTCACCAGAGTTCTTAGTCAAGTGAAGTTGGGCATCAACTGGAGTTTTTGCTATTCCATTTGAGTAGGCTTTAAACCTCTCAAGTATTTTTTCAGCATAATGGGCTTGAGACAGGATGATTCCTTCTGAATTTCTAGTAATCTTAATCCCTAGAATGACATCCGCAAGTCCCATATCTTTCATGTCAAATTTCTGACTAAGCATGGTCTTAGTCTGAATGATCATGTCTTTATTACTTCCCATGATGAGCATGTCATCTACATATAAACATAGCATAACATACCCATTTGGAGTGCTTTTTGCGTATAGACACTTGTAACATTCATTTATGCTGAAGCCATTTGACATCATTACATTGTCAAATTTTTCATGCCATTGTTTTGGCGCTTGCTTAAGTCCATACAACGACTTTACAAGTCGACAAACTTTATGTTCTTGTCCTGGGACAACAAACCCCTCAGGTTGTTTCATATAAATCTCTTCTTCTAAATCTCCATTTAGAAAAGCAGTTTTAACATCCATTTGATGTATATCTAGGTTTCTTAATGCTGCTATGCTTATCAACATTCTTATTGAAGTTATTCTCGTTACCGGAGAATAGGTATCAAAGAAATCCAGACCTTCTTTTTGTCGGAATCCTTGCACCACAAGCCTAGCCTTGTACTTATCAATAGAGCCATCAGTTTTCAACTTAGTTTTGAAAATCCATTTACACCCTAGTGCTTTAAACCCTTGAGGTAAATCAGTTATCTCCCAAGTATGATTCTGCATAATAGAATCGATCTCACTATTGACGGCTTCCTTCCACGAAGGTCCATCTGGTGTAGACATGGCTTCTGTGAACGTTCTTGGCTCGTTCTCAAAAAGAAAGACCATCATGAAATCATCGCCAAAAGATTTTTCCTTACGAGCTCTTTTACTACGTCTAGGTTCATCTTCAGCATGTTCTACGTCTTCAAGAACTGAAGAGCCAGAGGTACTTGCCTCATTTGCATCTCTTTGATCACGTGTCCGCTTTGGATAAGAATTATCCTTACACGGAAACACATTTTCAAAAAATGTTGCATTGCGTGATTCCATTGTTGTATTGACATGGATATCTGGTATGTCTGACTTATAGACTAAAAACCGATAAGCACTACTATTGTGCGCATATCCGATGAAAATACAGTCCACAGTTTTTGGTCCTATTATGACCTTTTTCGGAGGTGGCACCGCGACTTTTGCTAAGCACCCCCACACTTTAAGGTATTTGTACGAAGGTACAACACCTTTCCAAAGTTCATACGGTGTTTTACCCGTAACTTTGTGTGGAATTTTGTTGAGGATATAATTTGTGGTAAGCAATGCTTCCCCCCACATGTTCTGGGCTAACCCAGATTCTTGCAACATCGCATTCATCATCTCTTTGAGAGTTCGGTTTTTACGTTCCGCAACTCCGTTAGATTCAGGTGAATAAGGAGCGGTTGTTTGATGGATAATTCCATGTTCTTTACAGAATGCATCAAATGGTCCATCATACTCGCCTCCTCTATCACTTCGAACTGTCTTTATAGTTTTAGCGAGTTGGTTTTCAACCTCGATTTTATACTCCTTGAATTTTTCCAAGGCCTCATCTTTGCTTCGTAGCAAATAGACATAACAATATTTTGTACAATCATCTATGAAAGTCACAAAATATTTTTTCCCGCCTCTAGTTTGAATAAACTTTAAATCACATAAATCAGTGTGAATTAAATCTAGAGGTTCATTTGTCCTTTCCACCTTTGGTGATGGTGTTTTTGTGAGTTTGGCCTGTACGCACACTTCACATTTTTCTTTGCTAATTTTGCATTTTGGAATTAGGTTCAAATTCATTAATCTACTAATAGATTTATAATTCACATGTCCTAATCTTTCATGCCAAATATTAGAAGACTCAAGCAAGTAAGCAAAAGAATTATTCTCATTCATTTCAGCATTGGTTACAACATTTTTGGGATTAACATCCGAAACAACATTTGCAACAGCCTTATTCTTAGAACTACTTGCTTCTTCTTTTCCACTCTTGACGACAGCCTGGACGCACATCTTCACGAGTCCTCCCTTCACATATCCCTTCCCGAGATACATCCCGAACTTCTTCAAGACGAGGTTGTTGGACTCAAAGATCACTGAAAATCCAGCCTTGCACATTAAGGTACCGGAAATCAGGTTCTTCCTCATATCAGGGACATGCTTCACATTTTGAAGTGTGATCTCTTGTCCCGAGGTCATGCGTAACACCACCTTACCCCTTCCAGCAATTTTCGAGAATGCAGTGTTCCCCATGAAGAGTTGTTCCTCCGACATGCTCTTCTCATAGGTGCTGAACATTAACCTATCATTGCATATGTGTGTTGTGGCACCAGTGTCATACCACCACTCACTAGGGTTGTCGTCAACCATGTTGACCTCTGTTACCACAGCGCAAAGGTCCTCTTCTGTGAGGTGAGCCTGGGACTTGGTGACGTTGGAATTGTCTCCGTTAGTCATTTTTCTGAAACGAAAAAATTAAACTTGTGTGAGATTACCAACGTATTGATATTATGATTTATCTAAAAATAAACCAACCAAATCACCAACACTAAGCTTTTATAACAATGAGTTATACAAAACGTTTAGATAGCGTTTTTAAGATGTGTTCCGCAAAATTCAGTTTTAAAAATAAAACGTTTGCGGAAACAATCCGAGGTAAAGCGAATCACAAACTCACTTAATAGTGTTCGTGGAAACCTTTAAGCACTCGTTTAGCGATTCGTGTAAACACTAAATAGTGAATCACAAATCCTTTTGATATTGTTTGGTGAAACAATTCACGTAAACGTTTATAAAAACGAATCGCAAATCCAGAGTGATTACAATAGAAAACAATCAACGACACAACGTCAAAATTCAATTGAAAATATTTGTTAAACCCAATTGAAAAGCAATTAAATCCAAACAGAGTATATTGTTTAGAATTATTTTCAAAAGTTTCTGAAAAGAATAACACCTTGTATTAGAAGACAAAAAGCGTCTCTAAATTTGACCAAACAATTTTCAGTGAGTATTGACTTTAATCAACCAAACAAAATCAAGAGCAAATATGAAGATGCTAACAAACGACAAAACCCACAAACATTTATAGATTAAATATTGCAGGTTTTTTGTTTGTTTTATTCCAAAAAGGAAGAAGATCGATTCACGACTGAAAATATCTTTTGTTTGAAAAATATCACGACTTGCTTGATAAGTCAAATCAAAACCGATAAATCTTCAAAACAGATACGGTTTCTGATTTTAACTCAAGCAAAGTATTAAAATATCAACTCTTTCACAGATTTTTTTTTCTTTCAACGTTTAAATTGTCTTCAATTTTTCCTGTAAGACAGAAACTCACAGCAACACAATAAAGAACTGGATTCAGTCTGTAAAAGCTTCACAATCAGAAAATTTCGTTAGTCCAAATAACAACACGAAATTTTTAAAGAATTAAGACTATGAGCACCAAATTCAACAATGGGCAGAACAGATATTAGAAGCAATAATTTTACAGACTATAATGATTAAAACATGGAAGAAAATAATCAAATGTGAACCCAAACTACCGTAAGCTGATTGAGGAAGAATCGGAAGATGAGTAGAGTCGAGACGAAGATCTCTCTCCTTAATTCTTTAAACGCCCGTAGTGCTCCGGTTTGATACGCTCAAGAATCCCAGGATAAAACTACTCTATTCTCTGCTTCGATGCACTCGAGAACAAAGCTAACGAACCAAAAATCTGTGTTGTACTCTCAGACACTAAGAAACATGGAGAAGAAGAAGAGAGGAGATTGTATATGGTGATCAGCATGATCAAGAAGAGGAGTCAAGGCTTGTTTTAAATAGCCACATTTCAAAAAAAAGTAACATACTCCACATTAATGAGAATTATTCTCATAACTGAATTTTTTGAATTGATTCACACCATTATGTGTGTTGATTGTATGTTAGAAACTTTTAATTATAGGAGATATTTTAGTTGACCAAATCAACAAAATTTTCAGAATAGATTTAGGCCAAAATTAAATTAATCTTTGAACCTACAATCTTATTCAAGGCCATAAAGCTTAAAGCCCGAGCCCATATCTCCTTTACACTCCAAGTTGTCCATTCGGACTTCAATTTCTCATTCAACCGAACTTCGTTTTTATCGTTCTTATACACCACCTTGTAGTGGATGCAGCGACGATTGTATCGTGCCCAAGAACTAGTCATTCCGATGAACGTCTTCACCGGAAATCTTACCGGAATATGGTCGTAAACCATTTCCATAAAAACGAGTTCTAACACGTGTCTGCTCTGCGGGAACTTGCCCGAGTCTCGAAATCATTTGTTCTTCTGCTGCTCATACTCTTCTCAAGTCTGGAACTTAGCAACTACTAAACTGAATATTTCTGCTCCTCCATTACACTGGGACGACATCGTGCAATGGCTGCCAACAGCGCACGTAGATAAATCATATTCTCTTGCTCTTAACCAGCTCTGGTTGACCACGATCTACGAGCTGTGGAAAGAAAGGAATACAAGGTTCCACTCGGGTCTTTCTCTTCCCTTCTCGGCTGTCTTTCAAAAGGTCACGAGAGCTATAAAGAACAAGTCAATTGCCCTGAAGAATAGGGGTTTTAAAGCTGGAAATGATCTGGTTCATATATGGTCTCAACATTAGACCCGTCTCATTTGGTTTCTTCTAATTTTCTTGCTCTGTTTTCTACTGTGAAATCAGAGCCCTTCCAAGTCTCCTTTTCTCTGTCTTTTTAAAATTGTCTTTCTAAATTTCCTTCGTTTTGTAATAGTTATAGCCTCCCTTTTAATATGAAAGCCTTTTACAAAAAAAAACTAAAAAAAAAACTAAAAGCTTCAAGTAGTGCATATAGAGAAACAAAGTTATGAATAGTTATGAAGCGAACACATACAACAAAGAGAATAAAAAGTTACGAAACGACGAAGATCCAAAGTTTGTAAGACTATTAGCAGAGGTGAGAGGTGATATTTTGTTCAGAATGAAGACCTCTGGAAAAACAACATTTTCATATTATAATTCATTTGATATGTTTTTGTTCTCTCAGTTTATTTATGTCATTTGTTGTTTTATAATTTTATGTATTGTTTATGTATTTGTGAATCCTTATTTTATATAATAACTAGGAGAGAACCCGCGCAAATGCGCGGATTTTACTTAAATTTGTAGATATTTAATATTTATTTTGAATGTCAATATTTTTTTTTAATTTACAAATTTGTATTTTATTTTATTTTTATTATTATAATGATTTGTAGGAGAAAATATGCGCTAACATACGATTATTAACTCAATTTGTTTTATAAATAAATATTTTAATCATCAATTTTTAATGAACTTTTTATAAACTTGTATTTCCTGCAAATTTATTTTTATCAACCTTTTAGTTTTTATATACTATTTAAAATATATATTTGTTTTATACATTTTCATTCTTTAAAAAACTTAAATTTTTAGTTTTCATTCATAATATTTGAGTTTTTTAGTTATCATTTTAAATTTTGTTAATTTTCTATATATTTCATTGATTTTATTTTCTTTCTTATGTTTTTATATTTTATATAATTCCTTTTTATTATCATTTTATCTCACTTTGTAACATTTTCTTTCTATTCTTAATAATTATTTTTCTATATTTTAATATTTAGTTACCATTTTAGATTTCTTTAATTTTTATACATATTTCATTGATTTTGTTTCATTTCTTATGTTCTTATATTTTATATTTGTTTTATTTTTATGATCATTGTATCTCATTTTTATAATATTTTATTTATATTCTTAATATTTTTATTTCTTTTATTTATATTTGTTTTGTTCTATGATTCTTTGCTTTTAGTTTTCAATTATTGTAAACTTTTTAATAGTGATAAACTTTACTTTTAATCTTATAATTTGATATTTCACTTATATTGTGATTTATTTATTTTTGTTTATTTATTGCTTAAAAATATGAAAGATGTATTTAAAATTTATAATATATAATATTTATATATTTACAAGATTGTAAATTAAATTCAAATTTAGAATTTATGTTTCAATAATTTTAACTAATTATATTTAAATTAAATGATCATACATTAAATAGTATATTTATTTAGCTTAAATGATGATATGGAATTATTTGTGTGAAATTGACCAATCAAAGGGGGGGCTGATGTGTCAGCTGGAGAGAGTCCCCCTTCTCTCATTATATATATAGGATAACAAGATGTTAGAAAAAAAAAAAAAGAGAAGTTAATATGCTCATTAATGATTGCATTATGGAACGCATGGATTTAACCATCGGTTTGATTACTTTAGTAACTGGTTATTTAAATACATTTATTAGTTTAATATTTTATTAATTTGAAATATTATTAAGTGTGATTTAAAATGCTTCAGCTGTATTTTATAAATGGACAATTTTGTGTTATGAAACATTAACACAATACAAGAATATTTTTGTGTTACAAAATATTAAGATAATATAAGAATAATTTGTGCTATAAATATTAACACAATATAAATAGAAAAGTCATAAAATAGCACAAAAACATAATATAGCACCAAGGAGAATTATTCATATTTTTAGCATTATTTGAATTATAAACACTTTTATAGCATTATATAATTAGGGTTTAGGGTTTATTTTTTAGGGTTTAAGGTTTATTATTTAGGGTTTATGGTTTAGTATTTAGGGTTAGGGTTTATTATTTAGAGTTTAGGGTTTAGCATTTAGGGTTTAGGGTTTAGGATTTAAGATTAGGGTTAATTTAGTCTTTATCCTTTAAAAAATGCTATTTTGGTGATTTTTATTCATTATTGCTATATTTTTGACAATGCATATTTTGTGCTATTTTTGCGATTTGCCCATATAAATATAGATAAAGTTATAAGGCTAAATTACCCATTAAATTTTTAATATTTATAGTGTGTATAACATGTTAGTCATCAAAGTGGCTTTTTATATTACATATAAATATTAAAATGATAAAATTTATTGATTGATCATGATTAAAAAGATGCTATAATGACATAAAAGTTTTGAATGATCAATTGTTTGATATCTATATTCTAGGAGATCACTCAAAGGTGAATCATTGGATATAGTTAGTAATATGAAAAAGATTAGTTATTTCTTACTAAAGTCAATAGTATGTATACCCAAAGGTAACATGCTTATTTGATTTGTGTATGATTTGATTAATCATAAAAGTATAAAAATTTAGCGTCACTGAAAGTGTTTGTATTTAAGTATTGTCCAAAGATTGCTTAAATGCAAACGTTAAAGTTAAAATTATAGGTAGTGAATCTGTATTAGTCTCAAAGCATAAATAAGTAAGCATGTATAAAACTTGCAGCTTTATAAAATCAATTTGCAGTCGCTAACTCTGTCGTAAAGTTCAGTAGACTTAATTATGGCGAGTGGTCTGAACAAATCTAGTTTACACTGGGTGTTATGGCATTGGACTCCGTTATACTAACTGAAGGAGCCTTCAGCCATTACGGAAGATAACTCTGAATCTGAAAAGTCTCGGTACGAGAGATGGAAGCGATCTAACAGGCTAAGCTTAAACCTTATGAGAATGACGATGGCAGAAAGTATTAAGCCATATATTCCTTAGACAGAGAGTAATAGAATTCATAAAGAAAATTAGGGAGTGTAAAAGTTTGGATATGGCTGTCAAGTCGATTGTGGTAAGCATAATGAGGGAGCTAACTACGAAAAGTTTTACTCGGCTTAGCCAATCCTTTATCATGTTATGCACATGTCTACCTTAGTAGCAGTAGAGGAAAACCAAGTAAAAGGGGCAAAAAAATGGAAAAGACTTCCGTGAAAGGACCTGAAAGTCAAATCCATACGGAGTTGGAGTGTTTCTTTTGCAAGCAAATGAGACACCTCAACAAAATATTTTTCTAAAATAAAGGATTGGTTCAATAAGAAAGGTACGCAACATATTTATGTTTGCTATAAGATGAACTTTATAGAATAGAAGTGCCTAAAAATACTTGGTGGTTAGAATCTAGTGCTTTTATCCATCTGTCTCATATTAAGTAGGGATTCATTTCGATTCAGCCTATAAGAGGACATGAACAATACTTGTTCATGAGAAACATGATGAATGCACGAATTGAAGGCATTGAAATGTATAGATTGATCCTGGACACTGGTTGTCATGTGGATCTTGAAGGGTGTCTTTATATACCTGAACTTAGGTTTTGATTTTGAGATTGGACATGGTGTTTTCTCATTGTACCGAAATGATTACTTTTATGATAGTGGTACTCTGTTTGATTCACTTTATAGATTCAATCTCAATTCAAAGTTTTCTGAATTCTTGTCTAATGTTGAAAGTAGAGACATTAAGTGTAGTGCATCTAATGAAAGATCTGCTTTCTTGTGGCATAAAAGATTAGGTCGCATTTCCAAAGAAAGGATTATGAGGTTGGTAAAGAATGTTATTCCTCCTCAATTAGATTTTGGTGATCTACATGTATGTGTAGACTGTATTTAAGGAAATCAAACTAAACATATTGTAAAGAAACCAGCCACAAGAAGCACTCAGGTTCTTGAAATAGTACATACTGATATATGAGGCCCTTTAGATGCTCCTTCTTGGAGCGGTGAAAATACTTTATCACCTTTATCGATGACTACTCACGTTATGTGTAACGCCCATTTCCCATTCTCCGTTGACCGTTGAGCTGACCGGCCAACAATCAAATAAGAACATGACCGATCGAACCCGAGCAAGTCGAACAGGAAAAGTTTGTCACAGGACGAAGCCAGAGACGGATCGGTTTGAGACGAAGGATCGCACTAACCCATCCTTGACTCTGCTATCCTCACTTCCATAGTACAAGTCGATCGCCTTGCATTACTTCTGCGAGTTGTGTCGGTTCGGACGAAACACAATATCAGGAAAGCATCTTCATTTCTGAGTAAATCAAACGTTCAGCACAACGTTTAATCGTCACTTTACAAATCGTTTTCATCAGTAAACAATCAACGCTCAAATCAATACAAAAGTGGCGCCAAGCCAAACCGAGAGAAAAACCCCAAAACCATCGAATCAAAACCCCCGCCACAAGCCATCCTGAAACTACACCGAGGACCTCCCGCGTCCGTCGCTGCTTACCCTGAAAACACAAAAGAGTCTAATGAGCGATCTAAGATCACCCAGTGAATTGGTTCCCCACTAAGGCATCTAATCTATCTACCATCTATAGATTCCCGTCCGAAAATCCCAAAATAACAATCAATCATAGCAAATAGCCGATCACGAACTACCACGTCGTGTCGAGCCCACACACAATCAATTGCCAAAAGAAAGAGAAGGCGATTAAAGGAAATCAGGAGCACTGCGACACATGTTCCCGATTGAGACTCGATCTATCTACCGCGCACTACCAACTACACCAAAACCATACGCTGGGCCCCTACGATCTAGGTAACTTCCACGGGTTTTCACCGTTGCTGATATGGCAACTAACCCACGACTCCTAGCCGTCCACACAAGGCCTAACGACTAGGACACCGTTCTCTGTCCATCGATACGCGGTGACTCAGGCTACCCCTAGATAACCCAAGTTTCCATGCAGTCCGGCCCTAGGACATGACCCCGTATTCTCCGGACTACACACCTACCGCCAGTAGGTTAACACCATAACCAGAATCACCACGACCTGGTTAGGTAACTACCCGAGGATCCAATCGGGTCGGAAGTACCAGAACATAATCAAACACCTAGACTTGTGGGATCTAACGCACCCTAGAGTCCTAGTACTGAAATATAAAAACGCAGACTCGCTTGGACTCTAACAATCAATCTCGATCAATAACATCAATTATCTCAACCCCGCATCCCGCAAGTCTACTCACACACACCAACACCGCCCCTGACTCAGCACTGTACCGAGTCAGCGGTTACGACTTAACCGGTCCCATGACCAGGTTAGTATCTACACGTATCGCTCAACCCAACACCGAGACAATCTAAAGGCCTGCACAAAAGGTCAACCAAAACCACACAACAATACAACCACGCAATCAACACACAAACAACACACAAACATGCCTGTTAGGGTTGCTAACATCTTTTAACCAATTTACGCCCACTACCTTGGATTAGCAGCTTGCTAACCCGTAGACGGTTCACCAATCACAACACTTCTCTTTTCTTAACCAATCCTAATCATCTTTTATCAACTCCCCGATCCGTCGGTTTAGAGATAGTTGCTTACTAAACTCCCCGACGTCTCATCCTTTATTACTTAATTCATTCAACCTCGGGAACCCCGATACCATTCATAATCTATACGTTTGTTCAGGTTTAACTTCCATATTTTAATTCGTCTTAATTCCCGTATATAGGTTCATTTCGTACCGTTCTTTACTTACATATATATGCATATACGGCCCTAATCATGCAACGACTATATGAATGCATCACGCAACGCTACTACCAACCTAACGTCACTCAACATGTTTAATCCATTTAAGTCTAACATGCTTCTTTAACCCTAGCCGGTTTAAAATTAATTCAATAAATCAATTCACAATTCAATTCAATTCATCACGACCGGGTATGCATTCCTATCTCTACGGTTTTCCCATTTATCGTTCTATATGCAACTACGGTGTTTGAGCCGACTCACAGTGATTAAGCGGAATGGCGGACCGGATGCGGATACGATCTCCCGAAACCCGAACTTAACCCGAACCTCTCCGAATACCCGAACACGAACCCCGAGACTTCCCGAACACAAACCGCAACACCAAAAACCGGCCGGAGTCAACGCGTTGACCAGCGTTGACCGGCATTGACCGACCGTTGACTTTGACTCCGGTTGACCGTTGACCACTCCGGTTAACCCCCTTGACCTGCTGAACCACCAATTGGACAAAACCGACTTCAAATCAACCGGTTTAGCTAAACCGGTTTAGGTCAAACCGTTGACCGGCGTTGACCGAGACTCAACCGGTTTGACTAAACCAATTCTTCCACTGAACCAAGGCTATACCAACTCAAACCCATCCCAAAACCACCCATGAAGAACCGCTTGAAGACTGACAGCGAGAAGAAGTTTTCCAGCGACTCCCTCCGGCGTTGACCACGGCGGCTCCGGCGTTGACCACGGTGGCGATGGATTTTTCGGGCGACCTAGAAACTCATCCACCCACCAAACTGCTCAGCTAGATCAGATCTATCCACCCATGGCCTTGAATCACTGAAATATGTTGAAGAGAGAGAGAGATATCCCACAAACCCTAATCCGCGACTGCTTCTTGGCCGGATTCCGGCGGGCTCCGGCGACGGCGACGACGGTGGCTGACTGGAAAATGAAGAGGAGGATAAGATGTAGCTGCTGGACTTTGTAGAGTAGGATTTGAGTCTAGGATGAGAAAGTTATGAACTTTCTTGTGGAAGAAGTCATGAAGAACACCATAGCTTTTTGAAGAAGATTCTTGAAGATGCAAGAAAACTTGATGAATCTCTGGAAAAGGAAGATGATTCTGATGAATCTGAGAGAGAGGAGAGCTCGGCAGAGAGAGAGTAGAGAGAGAGTGAGAATCTTGCACCAAAAGGTGATTTGATACATTGTTCTCTTTTGGTGCATGAATCCTTTTCATGCAAAGCATGCACAAGGGATAGGTGGCGCCTCCAGGGATAAAACACTTGTCATTCTGGTGTGATTTTGAGCCAACTAATCCATTCCTTAATCCCCTAATATCTCCTTAATCCCCTTAATCATTCTTGTTCGGTTTGCTCGTTTTCCCGATAATTGTTTTAGTAAATGCCAGACAACTCCCATAAATCTCAAAACTTCCATAAACTAATTCTACTTGCTTTTAGATGAATTTAGCAATTTGAATCACCTCATTTGGAGTTTCCTAGCTCCCGTTATGATTTTCCGAAGTTTTCCCGGTTTAGTCGGTTTTTCGACCGATACTCCGAAAAATGCATTTCTGCTTCGTTTCTTCCAAATCCGATCTTGTAAATGTTCTTTATGGTTTTAAAAGAGAACATTTGGCCCATCACGTCTTCCTTCTCGAACTTTGGAAAAATTACCATTTTGCCCCTGGGTTTGGCAAAATTACGGTTTTGCCCCTGTTGACTTTTCTTCTGCCCGTTGACCATATTTTTGGATACGGGTATCAAATTCTTCCCCACTTACAGGAATTCGGTCCCCGAATTCTCCGTCACTACCAGACTTTAAATTGGTTCCAAACTCTGCAAGTTGCTCCGCTACTCCATTCCAACGCTTCCTTACTCGAACACTGCTGTATAACTCTGACTTCTTGCCTTCCTGCGCTCTTTCCGAAGCTTCCATCTAACTTTCCACTGATTCTCACTTCTGAATTTCCCACTTTGCTTCGACCCCTACATTCTTTTTTCCGCTACTAGTTTGTCTCCCCGAGACACTCGTCAAGAATCTGCATTCTACTCCTGACGTCATTACGATTCTAACTCCTTCTATACTGATAACTCCGCTCCGATTCTGATACGACAACTCCCTTCTTGAACATTCTTCAAAGTTTGGATTCCTGATTCCGACGGTCCTAAAACTTCATTCACTTCACACCAATCGCTTCATTATGATCTTCACACTGTCACGGACATTCCTTCAAATCTTTTTGCTAACTCATCATCCCAACCGCTTCGCTCTTTCCGCTGCTCTGTACCGACACATTCCCACTGACCATCCATACTGACTGCTTCACGGTCCGGTCTCCTTATTTCACGACGTCTTGCCATTCCATCTCGCTTTCAGGTTCGGGTTCGGTCTCGCATACGTATCGCATCGGCCATTCCGTCCTACATACAACAACTTTCACTGGAGCGGTGAAATTCAAACCAGTCTATCCCTCGATATCACTTCCTTATAGAGATATAGTTAGTTAATCATGTACCCAATGGTCACTCATGATTAAGTAACGATATTCTATAATTCCGCTTTCTCGCTAATCGACAGTCGATTACAACCATACTCGAGTTAGCTCAACACCTTAAACGAAAAGGTTCCAATATTTTCATCTCTAACAACTTAACGATGGTAACAAAATTTAAACTACTCACTCGAATGGCATACCAATACCATTCACACTCCGCACATGCTAAGCATGCCATAGAACTAGCACTTTCACAGTGCTACACCACAAACGAAACACAACCCTAATTAACCAATGCACCACTCAAGCATTAAATAAAACACGCAAGCAATCAAAATAAAAGCAACCAATTACCACACACAGCCAAGCAATCACTAGATCGCTCCGGATATGTCGTCAGTCTGGGTTTAGGTTATGATGAATGGTCGTCAGTTCCACGCATCATTAGACTTCACATGGTAATTCATTTGCATCCAAAACCATCACACGCATGAAAACAATTACTACGTAAGCCATAATGATAAGTAGAACAGTTCTGCATCACATACATACATAAGAACAACAACACACACATGTTTCGAGGTTTTTAAATACATAAGTAAAAAACAGAAATACAACCACGAGACGTTCGTCATCCATACCCTAACCCCCAAACTGCACCGTCATAACCCGAAGATGTCTGAAACAACATGCGAGGATCGCCGATCTAGATACACACAACAACAACATAGTTAGTGCCCAACTTACCTGGCCTAACTATCCTAACCTAAAAGCCCCAACACGACCGGAATTCCAAACACAAACGGCATCGCGGCTCGTGCTGGTAACCACTGGCAGGTGCGCCGGGAGGGTGTGGTGGGTGTGCATCTCTGGTCGGCGGTCCAACCTGCTGCGGCTTTGCCATCGGACACAACTGCGCTACATGACCTCTACGACCACAAATCTGACAAACCGGAACAGGCGCTGGGCGTGGTCCACGGTAACATGCTGCGGCCTGATGATTTGTCGCTCCACATAACTGACAGGAAGAGACATACCCCGAAGAAGGCTCCTGAAAACACTCGGCTGCTCGATGTCCCTGACCTCCACAAATATGACAAACAACTGGCGCTGAGCGGGACCGACAAGGACTGGACCGCAGAGAACAAGCGGATGCTCCGTGTCCCTCGTCTCCACACCTCCTGCAAGACCTCGATGGTCTCGGTGGCTGCACCAATGGTGGCTGCGCTACGGGTGACTGCGCGGCTGGCTGCTGAATAACTGACTGTCGAATAAGCTCAGTGTCTCGGCGACTCGGTCCAGGTCGGTTCTCCTCAGGCAATGGGGCACGATGCGGCTCTGCGTATGACATACGAGGTTCGGGCCCCGCGATCGGACAAATAGGTGCAAGATGACCGTCCATCCCACACACCTGACAATAATACTGGCTCGGCACTGGCATATACGTCTCACAGTAGCGCGGATCAACTGGTCTTGTACACCAATACAAATGAAAGCCCTGAACTCCGCAGGCGCTACATGTCTGGTACACCGGCATAGGCGGCACTGAATCTGGCGTGTCGGCTAGTGGAATCTCCGGTGGTGCAACCGGATCGGTCGGCGGTGCCTCTGGTGATGTAACTGACTCAAACTGCGAGTCCGACCCTGCCGTCGACATCGGCTCAACTCCTGTGGCTGACTCCATCGCCGAGAGTGGCTCGGTAAAGTCGGGGGATGGAGCTCCTGACCTGTGCGGCAATCCTGGCTGATGATGCGGCCCAACCTGCTGCTCCAAGACGTCCTCTAGTATCGCCATCTGCTCGTCCATGTGCTGCGCCCACTGCATGTGCTGCTCCGGATCTAACGGCTCCATGTCCATATCGAAAGCTGCGTGTAACGGGTTTAACTGAAAGTCCTCCCCACCAAGTGGAATGAAGTCCGACTCTTGTAAGCTGAAAGTTAACGGCACATCACGTGCCTCAAGCACCGGCGGCTGCATCCCCGATGGTACTGTAGGCGCCTCAAATTGCGGTGGTAATGGCGGAAACTCATAGTCTGTGAATCCCAAATATCCCATCACTCCTGCGGTCGGGTCTGCGGTACCTGCGTCGTCCTGTAGAGAAGGCGGTAACGGATCAGGTAACGGCCTCCAATCTACAGCAGCGGCTCTTGCTCCCTGATGCACTCGGGGAATAACTGGCGGTCGATCTGATATCCGAGATCCCTGTGACTGTCCCTGCTGTGCTACCCTCAGACCTGCCTGATGCTGGTCCACCAGAGCCTGATACTCTGCCCGTGTCATCCGACGCTCACCCATACTGCTCGCTGCAATCTCTCACACCCAATGCACACACCCACACACGATCCGTCCAGGGACACGCTGCTGCTGACTGCAATCAAAAAAACAAGTAAACATTAGTTCACATAATACAAATTTCCTACCCCATCCCAACCCCGGAATTACAGAGGCGGCTCGGTTTCTTAATGGATGCTTGGGTAAGACACAATTTTGACTCGATAAAACCACGGAAAACACTCAGAAATGAACAGCTTCGAAAACCATGCAGAACCATGCTCTGATACCACCTTTCTGTAACGCCCATTTCCCATTCTCCACTGACCGTCGAGCTGACCGGCCAACAATCAAACAAGAACATGACCGATCGAACCCGAGCAAGTCGAACAGGAAAATTTCGTCACAGGACGAAGCCAGAGACGGATCGGTTTGAGACGAAGGCTCGCACTAACCCATCCTTGACTCCGCTATCCTCACTTCCATAGTACAAGTCGATCGCCTTGCACTACTTTTGCGAGTTGTGTCGGTTCGGACGAAACACAATATCAGGAAAGCATCTTCATTTCTGAGTAAATCAAACGTTCATCACAACGTTTAATCGTCACTTTACAAATCATTTTCATCAGTAAACAATCAACACTCAAATCAATACAAAAGTGGAGCCAAGCCGAACCGAGAGAAAAAACCCCAAAACCATCGAATCAAAAACCCCGCCACAAGCCATCCCGAAACTACACCGAGGACCTCCCGCGTCCGTCGCTGCTTACCCTGAAAACACAAAAAGAGTCTAATGAGCGATCTAAGACCACCCAGTGAATCGGCTCCCCAATAAGGCTTCTAATCTATCTACCATGTATAGATTCCTGCCCGAAAATCCCAAAATAACAATCAATCATAGCAAATAGCCGATCACGCACTACCACGTCGTGTCGAACCCACACACAATAAATTGCCAAAAGAAAGATAAGGCGATTAAAGGAAATCGGGAGCGCTGCGGCACATGTTCCCGATTGAGACTCGATCTATCTACCGCGCATTACCAACTACACCAAAACCATACGCTGGGCCCCTACGATCTAGGTAACTTCCACGGGTTTTCACCGTTGCCGATATGGAAACTAACCCACGACTCCTAGCCGTCCACACAAGGCCTAACGACTAGGACACCATTCTCTGTCCATCGATACACGGTGACTCAGGCTACCCCTAGATAACCCAAGTTTCCATGCAGTCCGCCCTAGGACATGACCCCGTATTCTCCGGACTACACACCTACCGGTGTCACCCAATAGGTTAAACCAGAACCAGAATCACCAGGACCCGGTTAGGTAACTACCCGAGGATCCAATCGGGTCGGAAGTACCAGAACGTAATCAAACACCTAGACTTGAGGGATCTAACGCACCCTAGAGTCATAGTACTGAAATGTAAACACGCAGACTCGCTTGGACTCTAACAATCAATCTCGATCAATTATCTCAACCCCGCATCCCGCAAGTCTACTCACACACACCAACACCGCCCCCTGACTCAGCACCGTACCGAGTCAGCGGTTACGACTTAACCGGTCCCATGACCAGGTTAGTATCTACACGGATCGCTCGGCCCAACACCGAGAAAATCTAAAGGCCTGCACAATAGGTCAACCACAACAATACAACCACGCAATCAACACACAAACAACACACAAACAGGCCTATTAGGGTTGCTAACATCTTTTAACTAATTTACGCCCGCTACCTTGGATTAGCAGCTTGCTAACCCATAGACGGTTCACCAATCACAACACTTCTCTTTTCTTAACCAATCCTAATCATCTTTTATCAACTCTCCGATCCGTCGGTTTAGAGCTAGTTGCTTACTAAACTCCCCGACGTCTCATCCTTTATTACTTAATTCATTCAACCTCGGGAACTCCGATACCATTCATATTCTATACGTTTGTTCAGGTTTAACTTCCGTATTTTAATTCATCTTAATTCCCGTATATAGGTTCATTTCATACCATTCTTTACTTACATATATATGCATATACGGCCCTAATCATGCAACGACTATATGAATGCATCACGCAACGCTACTACCAACCTAACGGCACTCAACAGGTTTAATCCGTTTAAGTCTAACATGTTTCTCTAACCCTAGCCGGTTTAACATTAATTCAATCAATCAATTCACAATTCAATTCAATTCATCACGACCGGGTATGCATTCCTATCTCTACGGTTTTCCCATGTATCGTTCTATATGCAACTATGGTGTTTGAGCCGACTCACAGTGATTAAGCGGAATGGCGGACCGGATGGGGATACGATCTCCCGAAACCCGAACTTAACCCGAACCTCTCCGAATACCCGAACACGAACCCCGAGACTTCCCGAACACATACCGCAACACCAAAAACCGGTCAGAGTCAACGCGTTAACCGGCGTAGACCACGACATTGACCGGCCGTTGACCAGCGTTGACCGACCATTGACTTTGAGTTCGGTTGACCGTTGACCACTCCGGTTAACCCCCTTGACCTGCTGAACCACCAATTGGACCAAACCGACTTCAAATCAACCGGTTTAGCTAAACCGGTTTAGGTCAAACCGTTGACCGGCGTTGACCGAGACTCAACCGGTTTGACTAAACCAATTATTCCACTGAACCAAGGCTATACCAACTCAAACCCATCCCAAAACCACCCATGAAGAACCGCTTGAAGACTGACGGCGAGAAGAAGTTTTCCGGTGACTCCCTCCGGCGTTGACCACGGCGGCTCCGGCGTTGACCACGGTGGCGATGGATTTTTCGGGCGACCTAGAAACTCATCCACCCACCAAACTGCTCAGCTAGATCATATCTATCCACCCATGGCCTTGAATCACTGAAATATGTTGAAGAGAGAGAGAGAGAGAGATATCCCACAAACCCTAATCCGCGACTGCTTCTTGGCCGGATTCCGGCGAGCTCCGGAAACGGCGGCGACGGTGGCTGACTGGAAAATGAAGAGGAGGATGAGACGAAGCTTCTGGACTTCGTAGAGTAGGATTTGAGTCTAGGATGAGAAAGTTATGAACTTTCTTGTGGAAGAAGTCATGAAGAACACCATAGCTTTTTGAAGAAGATTCTTGAAGATGCAAGAAAACTTGATGAACTCTGGAAAAGGAAGATGATTCTGATGAATCTGAGAGAGAGGAGAGCTCGGCAGAGAGAGAGTAGAGAGAGAGTGAGATTCTTGCACCAAAAGGGGATTTGATACATTGTTCTCTTTTGGTGCATGAATCCTTTTCATGCAAAGAATGCACAAGGGATAGGTGGCTCCTCCAGGGAGAAAAAACTTGTAATTCTGGTGTGAGTTTGAGCCAACTAATCCATTCCTTAATCCCCTAATCTCTCCTTAATCCCCTTAATCATTCTTGTTCGGTTTGCTCGTTTTCCCGATAATTATTTTAGTAAATGCCAGACAATTCCCATAAATCTCCAAACTTCCATAAACTAATTATCCTTGCTTTTAGATGAATTTATCAATTTGAATCACCTCATTTGGAGTTTCCTAACTCCCGTTATGATTTTCCGAAGTTTTCCCGGTTTAGCCGGTTTTCCGACCGATACTCCGAAAAATGCATTTCTGCTTCGTTTCTTCCATATCCGATCTTGTAAATATTCTTTATGGTTTAAAAAGAGAACATTTGGCCCATCACGTCTTCCGTCTCGAACTTTGGCAAAATTACAATTTTGCCCCTGGGTTTGGCAAAATTACGGTTTTATCCCTGTTGACTTTTCTTCTGCCAGTTGACCATATTTTTGGATACGGGGTATCACATTATGGGTATACATATCTACTGCATAAAAAGTCCAAATCTGTGAATGTCCTAAAGGTATTTATTGATGAGGTGAAAAGGCAATTGGATAGAAAAATAAAGATTGTGAGGTCTGACAGAGGTGGTGAGTTTTATGGAAAATTCAATGAAAGTGGAAAATGTCCAGGTCCATTTGCAAAGTTACTTGAAAGTAAGGGAATTTGTGCACAATACACAATGCCTGGTACACCTCAGCCAGAATGGTGTAGCTGAGAGATGGAATCGTACATTAATGGGTATGGTTAGGAGCATGTTAAGTAAGTGTTCTTTACCTCTTTCATTGTGGGTATATGCATTAAAGACTGCTACATATGTGCTTAATCGGGTTCCTAGTAAGGCAGTTCCTAAGACCCCTTATGAACTTTGGACAAGAAAAAACCCCAATTTAAGACATTTACGTATTTGGGGATACCCAACAGAAGTAAGGTTATATACCCCACAAGAAAAGAAACTTGATACTAGGACTGTCAGTCTATTTTTCAATGGCTATCCTGAAAAAAAAAAATCAAAGGGGTATACATTTTATTGCCCTAACCATAGTACGAGAATAGTTGAAACGGGCAATGTTAGGTTCATTGAGTATGGTGAAACTAGTGGGAGTGGTAAACCACGTAAGGTGGACATTAAGGTGGCTGGCGTGGAGGTACATCCACCTGTCATTCCACCTAAGTTTGTTGTTCCTATTGTTGCATCACAGTCAAATGACGCAATAGAACAACAAAATGATATGCCAACTCCATTGGTTGAAAGTACGGTTAATGAACTTGTCATGATTCAAGAAAGAATTGTACACCACAAGAACCATTGAGGTGATCTGGAAGGGAAAGAAGATCTGCCATTTCAAATGACTAAGTGGTTTACGCTATTGAGAATGAATGTGACTTAAGCATTGATGGAGATCCGAACTCATTCCGGAAAGCCATGAAAAGTAATAATTCTGAAAAGTGGTTTAATGCCCCGAGAGTAGAAAATAAAGTCTATGAGTGATAACTATGTTTGAGACTTAGTAGAGTTACCTAAAGGTTTCAAGACTGTTAGTTCTAAATGGGTCTTTAAGACTAAACGCAACTCAAAAGGTAACATTAAAAAGTACAAGGCTCGCCTTGTGTCTAAGGATTTCACCCAAAAGGACGGCATTGACTACAAAGAGACCTTCTCTCCAGTTTTAAGAAAGATTCTCTAAGGATTATTTTTGCTTTGGTGGCTCAGTACGGTCTTGAGCTCCACAAAATGGATCTGAAAACCGCCTTTTTCAATGAAGAGATTGAGTAGGAAGTATATATGGACCAACCAGAAGGTTTTGTGGTCACATGAAAAGAACATATGGTATGTAAGCTGAGAAAGTCAATATATGGACTGAGAAAAGCTTCCAGACAATGGTATCTAAAATTTAATGATACCACCACGTCATATGGTTTTGTAGAGATCAGCGTTGATAGGTATATCTACATTAAGATCAGTGGAAGTAGGTTTGTGATTTTAGTCCTATATGTTGATGACAGTTTACTTGCTGCAAATGACATGAGCATGTTGCATGATATAAAGAATATCTCTCTAAGAACTTTGAAATGAAAGATATGGGTGAGACATCCTATGTGATCGAAGTAGAAAATACTTTAAGATAGATCACAAGGATTGTTAAGTTTGTCTCATAAAAGGTATATCAATAAGATCTTAGAGAGATACAGAATGGAGAATACTCCATAAAGATAGCTCTTATATAAAAAGGAGACAAGTTTAGTAAAGTACAATTTTCTATAAATGAATTAGAGTGTAATAAAATGTAAAGAATTCTATACACATTAGTGGTTTAAAGTTTGAACAATGTTCATACATAGACCACTGAAAAGCTGCAAAGAAGATGCTCAGGTACTTGCAAGGCACCAATGAGCTCATGCTTACATATAGGATATATGATCTTCTAGAGATCACTAGATATTGAGATTCAGTTTATGTCGAATGTGTCATTAGTCTTAAAAGGACGTTTGACTATTTGTTCATGTAAAGTAAAGGAACAATATCATGAAAGAGTGGAAAGTAGTTTGTCATTGCTACTCCCACGATTAAAGCCAAACTGGTGGCATGCTTTGAGGCCACAATTCATGTATTGAGGTTGCAGAATCTTATCTTGGGGCTTTAGAATATCGATATTAAAGTCTAGCCCTAAGAATTATTGTGATCATTCCGCAATTGTTCTCTTTTGTAAAGAACAACAAGAACTATAAAGGCGTTAGAACACATGAGGTAAATTACTTATTTGTTAAAGAGGATGTATAGAAACATGTAGTGTCTTTCAAACACATAACGATGGATATAATGGTAGCGGATCCGTTAAGTAAAGGATTACCATCCAATGCGTTCAATGGCCATGTAGAACGTATGGGTGATATAAGGGAAGCATTGCTATTTCGGTTATGGTATGCTCGTTACAGTTGTGACACTATGAATTCACTTAAGGTTATGTTTCTACTTTATTGAACATGTTATCATTAAAGTATGTGTACACTTATAGTTCTTGTTGGTACTGGATTTCCCTCTAAGAATTCCGGCCCATTAACAAACAAGACAAAGGCCCATAGTTATGAGCCCATCCTAATATCAAGACAGAGAGAGATCGACCGTTATCCTCTGTTGGGCCTATACGATTGACCTATTGACAAGGCCCAAGCGATGCCGAAGTGGGAAGCGATCGAGCTCGAGCTCGGCAGGAGACGACGTGGAGATAGAACAACCCGGTCTTCGTCAGTTCAACGGATCCGCACAAATCTCGGAGATCGTTATGATGGCGAGGCCAAAATATCGGAACAAGGAGATCAAAGTCGAGAGTATTTAAAGAAGAAGTGGCGATTCATTCAAGACATTCCAACCCTAGCCAAGAACACTTCGACTAGATAGCTCAATCAATTCTCTTTGTACTCTCTTTTCGACTGTGTTTGTTCTATCTCGACGATCAATCTCAATAAAGTCTTTGATTCATAGGAAATCTATACCATTTCTATATCCTAAAGTCCAAATCCACGAATACAAATTCTTAGTGTGAATCTCAGATCTCACATTTGGCGCCGACTGTGGGGACTATCTATAGTTTTTCCTGTCTTAAGAATCAGATACTAGATTCGATAGATCCAGATGAATCCCGACCAATCTGGTTCTCCCAGCGCCACACCACCAGTCGTACACCCTCAAACGGTTGACAACGTTCCTCAGAACACCACCGGGGTAAGAATCATGGGTCAGACCGATGGCGTGTTGACGAGCTCTGCCTCAGTCTCCACGACTTCGGCACCAACCGGCCCAGTCGCTCAAACAGTCGCGACGAGCCAGACTCCGACAAATGTTTTGTCAGGAACTAACGATCCGAGCAGAAACTGGGTGTGGATGAGGAATGATTCCATTTCCGCCCCCGCTTCAGGAGGTGGATCTGGAACAACCAGACCTAATTCGCCACTGCCTTCTGCTCCACAGCGACAAGGCCCAGATGACCTCGCTGAAATCCGTTCGATGTTAAGCCTGTTGGTAAACCGAACGAGAAACAACGAGGCAAGCGTACGGGCTTAAGAGATCGCGAACCGCTCTCTAGCCGCGCAGCTCGATGAACATAAAACGCGCATTAACGCCCGTCTTGAAGAGCTCGCCGGCCAAAACCAGGGGGTAGATCAACACATGATCCACGAACCCCCATAAGTCCTCCACCGTGTACACGCTTGGACTTCTCCCAGGTAGTAACTCCCCCGGGAGCGTCGGAAAATTTCGCTAATACGTCAAGTAGCGGCTTCCGCCCTATAATGACGCCTATCGCGACTCCGACTCCATTCGGTTCGAATTCAATGGTCACAGATCCAACCGGATCGGGAAACCGACCATTACCCGGGCCACCATCTTTCCCGAATAGCGCGAATATCCGGCCGAGGCAACTAGGAGGCTCCGCTTTTGCCTCGAGCTCGGGACATCCTAACGGATCAAATACAGTACAGTTCCGAACGCCGCAGGTCGACCAGACGGGATCGGTTCCAACAATCGATCTTCTCGACCCCGTTTTCCCGGGACAAACGTCTAATCAAGCACAAGCCCAGTTCGCGCCTATGACAGGCGATGAACACGACATGCTTAGACAGTATATTGAACAAGCTAAGGCCCATTTCGTCAGTCTGAGCTCCAAAGTTCACATGGCAACAAGCGCGGGGCCCGACATCGATCGAGTGATCAAAGAAACGCGACAAACGCCGTTCACAGACCGGATCGCCTTTGCACGAATCCGGGAAATAAAGAAAACAAAGTTTCCGGAGTTCTCTGGAAAATCGGACCCGAAAGCCCATATCAGGGCGTTCCGACTAGCAATGGCAAGGGTATACCTTACCGATGAGGAGAGAGAGCCGGCTTTCTGCAGGCTCTTCGCCGAAAACCTATCAGGCTCCGCCCTTGAATGGTTTGCCGGACTGGAAGAAAGGTCCATTGACAACTTCACCCAGTTCATGACGGCTTTCCTCAAACAATATTCCATCTTTATCGAGGAAAAGACTATCGAGGCAGCTCTATTTAGCGTCTCCCAGAAACCCGACGAGCCACTTCGCTCGTACATCGACCGATTTAAGGAAATTAAATCCAAAATCGCAAACCCGCGAGACGAAGTAGCAATAGAAGCACTGAGACGCGGACTATGGTACTCGACCAGATTCCGCGAGGAAATAACGGTCCGCGAGCCTCAAACGCTCATGATGCCCTTCATCGCGCATCGGCCTTCGCTCGCCTCGAGGACGAACGGCCCTCAGAGAAAAGCATCGAAAAGAAAAGAACCCGTCGGGCTCGCAGAACTCGAACTCAAAAAAGGATTCCCGTAAATCAGGAAACGTCAATGCAGTCGAGAGCCCGAAGAGCTCGATGAAATTCGAGTTCGACAAGGAAAAATTCCGTGATTTTCACAACAAAAGAGGACATTCGACTGAAGAGTGCTACACTCGAGCTAAAGCCGAGGCTCAAAAGCGAGAGTCCGAAAACAAACAAGAGTCAGAAGTCGAGGAGGAAACTCCATCTGACAAAAAGGAAAATAAACAGAAAAAAGAGTCAAACACCAAGAAGACATCTCAAAACAAACGAGAGCGGTCCAAGGAGCCGGAATCTCCTGAAACCCTCCCCCAGGGATCGCGAAAGCGAGTCGAGGTCATTCTCGGCGAACTCAGCCTATGCGGCACCCCGGGAGGCTCGGCACTATCTCCACCTCCAGCTCCTAGTAAGAGTTTACGCTCACGAATCAAACTCCCTCGTCTCTACGGGGGGGGGGGGGGGGGTGTACGGGCTGTACCCCCTAAACTAATTGACTTCATTTTCGGTGGCTCCAAGCTATGCCGAGATTTGGTCAATTCAATCAAAGCCCTTCAAAGAAGAGTCGAGACCGACAAAGGAGGGAAAATCCCAATGTTAGGTCCAGACCATGAAATCACTTTTCACGAGAGCGAGACAAGTAATCTCGACAAACCACACGACGACGCTCTCCTCGTCTGTCTAGTAGTGGGAGATGTCGAACTCTCGAGGATAATGATCGACACAGGAAGTTCGGCGGATGTCCTCTTTTACGAAGCGTTCAAAAAGATGGAGTTCAACGACTCCGAAATCGTCGAGGAAAAGACACCACTAGTAGGTTTCGCTGGCGAAACAACATACTCAATGGGCTCTGTATTCGCCCCAGTGATAGCTGGAGGAGTTCGAAGAATGACAGAGTTCGTCGTAGTAGATCGACCAGCTCCCTACAACGCAATTCTAGGTCGGCCTTGGATATATGACATGAAATCAGTACCGTCGACCTGCCATCAATGCGTAAAATTTCCAACTCCCAAAGGAGTAAAAACCGTTTACGGAAGTCAAAATATTTCCCGCCATTGCTACATGAACGGATACAAGCAAATTGAGAAATCCCCCGCGTAGCAATTACGGAAAGAGGAGGAGCTCGCCACCATGCAGACCAAAAGGTTGAACGACCCAAATCAAATAGGACCCCCAAAGCACCTCACGACCCAAGTTTGCATAGACGATGCTCACCCCGAAAGACTTGTTGGCATTGGAATCGACCTATCGGAGCCAGTAAAAAATGAATTAGTCTCTTTTCTTAAACAGAACATCGACTCCTATGCCTGGTCTTCAGCAGATATGAAAGGGATCAACATCGACGTAACCAGCCATGAGCTAAATGTCGACCCAACCTACAAACCGGTAAGACAAAAGCGTCGGAAACTAGGCCCGAAACGAGCTCGAGCCGTCAACGACGAGGTCGATCGGTTATTAAAAATCGGATCGATCAGAGAGTTCAAGTACCCCGACTGGCTTGCGAATCCCGTAGTGGTCAAGAAAAAGAACGGGAAGTGGAGAGTCTGTGTAGATTTTACAGATCTCAACAAAGCATGTCTGAAGGACAGCTTCCCACTCCCGCACATCGACCGATTGGTCGAAGCTACCGCTGGACACCAATTGCTATCCTTCATGGATGCCTTCTCGGGGTATAACCAAATACTAATGAACCCCTGAGGACCAAGAAAAGACTTCGTTCATAAGTATCGAGGAACATACTGCTACAAAGTCATGCCCTTCAGAATGAAAAATGCAGGAGCAACTTACCAACGCCTCGTCAACAAGATGTTTTCAGGACTCCTGGGCAAAACCATGGAAGTCTACATCGACGATATGCTGGTAAAATCTTCCAGGTATGAGGACCATATCCCCCAGCTAAAAGAATGCTTTATCATTCTCAATAAATACGGGATGAAACTCAATCCAGCGAAGTGCACATTCGGAGTCCCCTCAGGAGAATTCCTTGGTTACCTAGTGACCGAAAGAGGGATCGAAGCGAACCCCAAACAGATCGCGACATTTATAGAGATGAAATCTCCCAGAACAACGCGAGAAGTCCAGCGCCTGACTGGCAAAATAGCCGCTTTGAACCGCTTCATCTCGAGGTCGACTGATAAATGTCTACCCTTCTATCACTTGCTCAAAGCGAACAAGAATTTCCTCTGGGACAAAAAGTGCGAAGAAGCATTCACCCAGCTCAAGTCTTACCTAAGCGAACCACCTATACTGGCGAAACCAGTGGAAGGGGAGCCCCTCTACCTCTACCTAGCTGTTTCCACGGCAGCAGTAAGTGGAGTCCTGGTTCGCGAAGAACAAAACGAGCAACGACCGGTGTACTACATCAGTAAGTCCTTAATCGATGCTGAAACCAGGTACCCCGCCATGGAAAAACTCGCTTTAGCACTAGTCACATCGGCTCGAAAACTCCGACCATACTTCCAATCGCACTCAATTATAGTGATGACCTCTCAGCCACTGAGAACCATCCTTCACAGTCCAAGCCAGTCAGGTCGACTGGTCAAATGGGCTATCGAACTCAGCGAGTATGACATAGAATATAAAGCCCGGACGTGCCTAAAGGCACAAGTGCTGGCATATTTCATAATCGAGCTCCCCCCCCGACAATAGAACTCGACCCGACCTCCGCCAAGAAATGGAAACTCTACGTCGATGGAGCTTCCTCGAGGCAAAGATCCGGAGTCGGAGTAAAACTGGTCTCCCCCACTGGCGAAGTATTGGAACAGTCCTTCAGACTGGGCTTCGCCGCATCAAATAATGAAGCAGAATACGAAGCGTTAATAGCCGGGCTCAGACTAGCAATAGCGATAGGAGCCCGAGAAGTAGACGCCTTCAGCGATTCCCAATTGGTCACGAGCCAATATCATGGCGATTACGAGGCCAAAGACGAACGCATGGAAGCATACCTACAGGTAGTCCATACGCTCGCCGAACAGATCAAATTCTTTGATCTAACATGGATCCCACGAGGGGAAAAACCGCAGACGATGCCCTGGCCGATCTAGCGTCGACATCGGATCCTAACCTCAAAAGGATCATACCAGTCGAGGGGATCGAAAAACCAAGCATCGACATAGCCCTGAAAGCTCTATCCTTGAGAGAGGACCAGCCCAACACAAAGGACGGGGTCGAACACAAGGAACGTCCCAAGGACACCAGTCGCGACATCATCGAGATTGATGATGATCTCGATCCAAGAAGCGTCGTGTACGTCGCGAAAGTCCCCGATGGACCAATCCAAGCCGCATCCACTAGTCGAGGACCTGAGCCTAATGATGACGAAGATTGGAGAACCCCGATCATTCGATACATTACAAATGGCAAAGTCCCCGACAACAAATGGGAGGCGCGAAACTCAAGACACAGAGTGCGAGGTACTGCGTCACGCAAGGAGAGCTCTTCAAGAGAAGTATCTCTGGACCTTACCTCAAATGCCTCGATAAAAAGCAAGCTCTAGCCGTGATCACGCAGGCCCACGACAGATCCTGCGGAAGCCATTCCGGAGGATGAGCCCTGGCCGTACGAATCAAAAGGCAAGACTATTTCTGGCCAACAATGGCCACCGAATGCGAATCTTTTTCCAGCAAATGTGACAAATGCCAAAAGCATGCCCCGATTATCCATCAAGCATCGGAGAAACTCTCCTCTATCTCATCACCATACCCATTCATGCGATGGGGAATGGACATCGTGTGACCTTTAGTCCCATCCGGCAAAAAGAAAGCTACACACCTATTGGTAATGACTGACTACTTCACTAAGTGGATCGAAGCAGAGTCATACCAAAAGATCAAAGACGTCCACGTTAAGGAGTTCGTCTGGCGAAACATCGTGTGCCGACATGGACTACCCCATGAGATCGTCACCGATAACGGATCACAATTTATATTAAACGTGTTCAAGGAGTTCTGTAGAACCTGGAACATAAAGCTGACTTACTCAACGCCCCGTTATCCTCAAGGAAATGGACTGGCAGAGGCAGCTAATAAATCAATCATGAGCAACCTTAAGAAAAGACTCAATGAGTGCAAAACGAGCTGGAGCGACGAGCTCCCAGCCGTACTCTGGACTCACCGGACTACTCCTCGCAAATCCACCGGCGAAACTCCCTTTTCGATGGCCTACGGGATCGAGGCGGTAGTACCAGCCGAAATCCTCGTGTCAAGCATCCGCAAGGAAGAATGCCCACGACAAGAGGAACTTAACAACAAGATGATAACTGACGAGCTTGATCTCGTCGACGAAAGGAGGAACCTCGCACTAGCTCGAATCCAGAACTACCAACAAGCCGCAGCTCGCTACTATGATTCCAAGATCAAGACTCGAAGGTTTCAAGTAGGCGAGCTCGTCTTACGGAAAGTGTTCGACCATAAAAAGGAAGAACACGCTGGAAAGTTAGGAGCAAAGTGGGAAGGTCCTTACCAGGTCACTGATGTTGTGAAGGACGGGGTCTACCGACTCAAGTCGGTAGAAACCCAGAAGCCTGAACTACGACCTTGGAACATTATCAACCTCAAAAAGTACTTTCACTAAAAGTACATCAACATAATCGAACTACGAAATGGCTTGATCCCCTTAAAAAGGTACGTAGGCAACTCGACTTCGAGCGCAGCCGCCCCCCCCCCCCAACACATAGCTCTTACCGAGCTCGATAACTTCAAACGAAGTCGTAATAGCTTATCTTTGTGAAATCAAAATAAGTCTCCCTACCAATGTCTCTTTCCGATCGTAAAAGTTAAGAGTCGTCGCGAAATATTTCGCCATTACATTCTGCAAAGCGATATGAAATTATCTCTTCAAAAATCAAAGTGATATGAAATTATCTCTTCAAAAGACAAGTGATATGAAATTATCCCTTCTCAGCGACTTGAAATGGCCTCTCCTAAAATAAAGTGATATGAAAGTATCTCTTCAAAAGACAAGTGATATGAAATTATCCCTTCATAAGCGACCCAAAATGGTCCCTCCAGGCAGAACGAACTGAAATGGTCGTCCCAAATCAAGTGATCTGAAATGATCCCTCGAAAACATAAAATTCTTCCAGCCTTATGCAGCTTAGAAGAATCGGGGGGCTACCCCCCTCCTTTTAAGCAAAAAAAAACGAAGTCGAGACAATCGCAAAATGATCTCCGCGCATACTCAAAACGGATATTTATAAGTCTACTTCGATTCGTTCTTATACTTAGCAATTCTCGCTTCAATTCAGCTTTAAGCTCGAACTTCACGAAAGAGTTGTACTGATAGGTCAAGAATTAATCCCTATTCTAACTGCAAGTGCACAGTGATGTAGTTGTAGTACTTAGGGTATCGAATCCACAGGGACTCCGGTCAACGATAGATTAAGAACAGAAAAGATTAAACTAGGAGAAAGTAAATATGATGAGAAACTAAAAAGCGAAGCAGAAAAGTAAATCAGGCGAGTTTGTAAGCAAGGAAGCGAAGCGTTAGGTTTCAGGAGTTCTCAGGAAATCAGGAACACAAGCAATCAATCAATCAGGATATAATCAATAACTGTTCTAGAACTCAAACACGGATATAGAATTCACCAACTCTCGTTGCGAGAATTCTCTAAGTCTAAGTGCAGCAATCCAAATCTCTTTGCAATTACTAACAGATTAAACTAGCATTAATGATCAGGTTTGATATGTTCACAATTCCCCTAAACCAAATCTCTTTGCGAGTAGATCAAATTGCTCATCTAGGTTCTTTCTAGCTAATTAACCAACTCTCGTGGTATCAGTCAACCTAACATCATAATTCTGATTAGCTACTTCAGATTAAGCATTAAGAACAACCTAAACAAAGAACTAGCAGATATGAATCCCTACAGATTGATTTAAACTATAGTTCCATGAAATCCCTAATGAGAATCCTTCAACCTAACAGGTAAACTACTCAGACATGTTCATCGAAACAGAAAACATCATAAGTAGAAAACCAAACAGAATAATCAACAGGGGTTCGAAATCAAGTCTCTTTCGAGAACCAGATCAGCCCCTAAGGCTCTCTGAAATAAAATAAAACTTAAGAAAAGCGTAGCCTAAACAATGGCTTAAAAACTCTTATATAATAGCTAAAACACGTTTTGGGCTTCTGTGTAAATATTCTGGGCTTTTTCTGCAAAATCAGCTTTCTTCATTAAACCGTCGTTTGGCCCGACTCGCATATGCAACGATCGATGCCAAGAGTGCAACGATCGACGCATCTCTGAAATATCGACAGTGAACTCTATGTCTCGGCCAAATTCTCCAATTAGCTCCAGAATGCTCCAATAACTCCAATAATGCTCCAAACGTGTCTAAACCTGTAAACATACTAAAAAGACTCCAAAACATAACATAAGACTCGATAAATAAGGCATATACCATGGTTAAAACCGGTAAAATCCATGGTATATCAACTCCCCCACACTTAGCTCTTGCTTGTCCTCAAGCAAGTAAAGAACCAAAGTATAAGAGAAGAAGTTTGAAAACTCAGAAACTCATTTCGTCCTAGGAACTTTCGCATTCACATTCACTTAGTAAGCCACTGAAAACTTTCCTACAGAACTCAAGACCACAATATACTTCCCCCACACTTAGCAACTGTCCCAAGTAAACTCCACAATCACATTCACGCATTCAAATTCTCCCTACTGACTTCTGCAAGTATTTAAGTGTGGTCTCACCTAAGGAGTATCGATCAAAGGCACATGGATTCTTACCTTATCAGCTCTAGACCACCATACTATCTTCTCTAGTCCCTTTCTTCTCTTTCCCTTCCTTAACAACTGATTTTTCCCACATTGGGTATCATTTTATTTTATTTTTATCAGTGTTCTTCCCGTTATGGGGTGTACTTTGGACACATTCCATGGATCGCACAGGAGATAATAGGGGTCTCTACCACTCCCATGACCACTTCGGAGTTACTAACTCATCCTCAGTTTATTATCTCTTTTTTTTTTTTATGGAAGGGGAGAAGGGAACTAAATAGGACAGGTTTACAGGCTGTGTCAGAACTAACAAGGGAATCCGACACAAAGTATACCAAGCCCTTAGGTGAGAAATCTAAGTCAGTATTGAGGTGAAGTCAGTAAAAGGATCCTCTGATACCTGAAGTGATGTGGGTATCCTCAGTAGGCTGATCTGTGTCTGGGTTTTCTAATAGTCATAGAGGCTCTGCAAGTCTGTCCAATGGTCACTTAGTTCCTGTTCAAGCGAAAATTTTCCTCGAAAAATCATAGTTTCATACAAATTTTGACTCAATAAAACAAATTTTTTTGAAAAACTAAGAAAACAAAAGCGTGCGTCAGTAGCTCCTCCCCCACACTTAA
Source organism: Orychophragmus violaceus (assembly GCA_030180135.1). NCBI lineage: Eukaryota > Viridiplantae > Streptophyta > Magnoliopsida > Brassicales > Brassicaceae > Orychophragmus > Orychophragmus violaceus. The sequence goes on from CM058240.1 coordinate 32,541,054, forward strand.
ACTACATTGTCCCCAGTGTAATCAAAGCATGAGCTCGGTGAAAGAATAATCAAATTGAAGAACAAACTGAAAGTTGCAGATTACTTACCTGTCGTCGCCCTGTGTCGATCGATGCCACAAGGGTGTCGATCGATGCAAGGCGATTATAGCTCGCGGTTATTTAGATAACCGATGTCTGAACCGCAATCAATTCGTTAAACCGTAAATCGCGACTGCATCGACCGATGCAAAATGTGTGTCGATCGATGCAATGCGATTATTCCTGTTTCCCTCGGCTCTGAACACACTTAAACAACAACAAAAAATTAAAAATACTAAATCAAATTGAAAAACGAAAACTAAAACGAACCTAACAGTGGGTTGCCTCCCACTCAGCGCTTGTTTTTAGTCAGTAGCTTGACTATGGGAAGAGATCAGATTCATGGGGGTTTCAACAGAGACTTTGAGTGTCTCTGTGAATATCTCTTCATCCAAGGAGGTGTATAGGCTTTCAGATCATGAGGCTTTCCAAGGAATGAATAAACAGCATCAGGGCGGGAGCGAATCTTGGGTGGTGCAATGCGTTTTCCTGCATTCAAAACAATATGGTCAGGAGGTTTAAGCTTAGGTGATTTATATCTTACCTTTGGTGCAGATATGATTTTTGGGACTTTCTGCTTATGAGCAGTTGCATGTACTGAAGATGTTAGAGCAGGTTCAAGAGGAACCGCCATCTTCTTCTTTCCACTATCAGATACTGTAGTTCCACCAATCTTAACTTCTTCTTTCAGATGACCATCAGTGGAGATCATCTTCTTTGCATGAACTCGCGAAGTTTCAACTGGTGGGGTTTCATTCACCTTCTTATCCATCACTTTCATGCAGTTAGCCACTTCTAGCTCTTGTTTGGAAGGTTTAGGAACCTTAGGATATGGCACTGGGGGCTTGTAGGCTCGTTTTGGCACTGTTGCAGGTTTCTGGACATGTCTGCGTTCTGTGTCGATCGTTGCATGATGTGTGTCGATCGATGCAAGGCGATTCTGTTTCTCGAAAGAACTCGAAATTGCCGTCAGAACGGCGTGTCGACCGACACATAGGGGGTGTCGATCGATGCATGTATCAGGCAGACAATATTCATCCAGAAAATCCGAGATTATGCTCTCTTCTTCACCTAGCAACTCAATCTCATCCCCTAAGGTCACAGCTTTGATGGATTTGTACTGTTCAGCTTTCCTAGCTTCATTATGCCTTTGTATTGCTCCAGCTGTCTGCTGAACTTGGACATCTAGCTTCTTCAAATGTGTGCTCAAGTATGCAAGCTTCCCACTCAGATTTTCATGTATAGCTTCCAGCTTCCTGTCGAAGTCCACAGCAAACTTGGTCTGATCCTCTAGCAGCTGCTCCATCATGGATTCTATCTTGCTCTTATAAGCATTAGCTGCAGGATGTGCCTGATAGGATGGTGATCCATAAGTCTTTTGATAGGAGTCACCTTGCTGATCTCCATACCTGTTTCCTTGAAACCCAGAACCATTTATGTAGTTCCTCTCCTCTTCCTGTCTTTCCAGTAACTGCTCCATCATAGTTTCCATCCTAGTCTCAAAAGCAGTGGCTGCAGGAGGTTCTTGCCCATACTTTTCAAGTATAAGACTATGCAGATAGTCGGCTTTACTCTTCAACTCAGCTATCTGTGAACTGTCAATCCCTGGACTGAAGAAATCATACATCTTCCTTACGATATGTGTCGATCGATGCAGGAGAAGCGTCGATCGATGCAAGCGCGATGATGTGACGATCGACACACAGGACCGTGTCGATCGTTGCAGGGCGATTACAGGCGTACCTGAATCGCAAGAACAGAGAAAAAAAAGAAAAAAAATTAGCAACAAAAAAATAAAAACGAAAAACCTAGTCTAAACCCTAAGTTCGGTCCTATCGAAGACTCTAAGAGTCCCTGGCAACGGCGCCAAAAACTTGATAGGTCAAGAATTAATCCCTATTCTAACTGCAAGTGCACAGTGATGTAGTTGTAGTACTTAGGGTATCGAATCCACAGGGACTCCGGTCAACGATAGATTAAGAACAGAAAAGATTAAACTAGGAGAAAGTAAATATGATGAGAAACTAAAAAGCGAAGCAGAAAAGTAAATCAGGCGAGTTTGTAAGCAAGGAAGCGAAGCATTAGGTTTCAGGAGTTCTCAGGAAATCAGGAACACAAGCAATCAATCAATCAGGATCTAATCAATAACTGTTCTAGAACTCAAACACGGATATAGAATTCACCAACTCTCGTTGCGAGAATTCTCTAAGTCTAAGTGCAGCAATCCAAATCTCTTTGCAATTACTAACAGATTAAACTAGCATTAATGATCAGGTTTGATATGTTCACAATTCCCCTAAACCAAATCTCTTTGCGAGTAGATCAAATTGCTCATCTAGGTTCTTTCTAGCTAATTAACCAACTCTCGTTGTATCAATCAACCTAACATCATAATTCTGATTAGCTACTTCAGATTAAGCATTAAGAACAACCTAAACAAAGAACTAGCAGATATGAATCCCTACAGATTGATTTAAACTATAGTTCCATGAAATCCCTAATGAGAATCCTTCAACCTAACAGGTAAACTACTCAGACATGTTCATCGAAACAGAAAACATCATAAGTAGAAAACCAAACAGAATAATCAACAGGGGTTCGAAATCAAGTCTCTTTCGAGAACCAGATCAGCCCCTAAGGCTCTCTGAAATAAAATAAAACTTAAGAAAAGCGTAGCCTAAACAATGGCTTAAAAACTCTTATATAATAGCTAAAACACGTTTTGGGCTTCTGTGTAAATATTCTGGGCTTTTTCTGCAAAATCAGCTTTCTTCATTAAACCGTCGTTTGGCCTGACTCGCATATGCAACGATCGATGCCAAGAGTGCAACGATCGACGCATCTCTGAAATATCTACAGTGAACTCTATGTCTCGGCCAAATTCTCCAATTAGCTCCAGAATGCTCCAATAACTCCAATAATGCTCCAAACGTGTCTAAACCTGTAAACATACTAAAAAGACTCCAAAACATAACATAAGACTCGATAAATAAGGCATATACCATGGTTAAAACCGGTAAAATCCATGGTATATCATGTACCTCAGACAACTCTGAAAGGAATTTCTAGCAGTTCCTAATCAGATTAGCAACCCTAGGTATAAATTCCAAGCCTAGAATCTAGGGTTCAGGTATATTGAATCATTCGATCTCGAAATTACCTGGTGATTAGCAGCGGAAGATGAACAAATAATCGAGATCTTAAAGCGCCTCTACTGGTATCCACACGCACACAAACTGGAACGGACGGGATGCTAGTGCCATTAGAGATCAGATCTCTCAGGAGGTTTTCAGTTTCTTTCTGGTGGCTGTGTATTAGGTTAGATCTATGTAAAAGTCGCACATATATCTTATATATGTTGACTTATACTGTGACCTGATTAACCAAGGATTAAACCGAAGTTAATTAAGTCATCCGCGATCTGTGTCGATCGATGCACTTGTTGTGTCGATCGACATTGCCTCAGAAACTCGATATTGAATGCATATCAAATATGCATTTACCAGATCATTACATTAATGATCAACCTCATATTCTATGTCCAGTTTGCTTAGGTGTGTGACCCTGTAGGATCATATAACACTAGCAATGAGTTCTAAACTCATTGATCATAATTGGCTTCTAGCAAAGCATTATGATTGCCCAGTTGATAGGTCAAGAATTAATCCCTATACTAACTGCAAGTGCACAGTGATGCAGATGTAGTACTTAGGGTATCGAATACACAAGGACTCCGGTCACACGATAGATTATAAGTAATTCGGATTAAACTAAGCGAAGCAATATTGTAAAGCAGTAAATAGCAAGTAAATAAATAGAGCGAGGTGAATATAAGCAATCAAACGAAGGCGTCAGGTTTCGGGAGTTCTCAGGATATCAGGAAATCAGATAAACAATCAATCAGATTCAATCTATATTGTTCTTGAACTAGAATCACGAAGGTAAAACTAACCAGCTGTCGCTGCGATAATTATCTATGTCTAACAACCTAGCAAGCCAAATTTCTTTGCGAATTCTAGAGTTCTAAACATGCATTAGTTCCAAGTTCGTTCGTTCACAATTTCTCTAAACCAAATTCCTTTGCGAATAGATAAATTGCTCACCTAATCAGATCTAGTTAAATAAACCAACTGTCGTTGCGTAGATTAACCTAAGATCAATAATCTAAATGGCCAGTTCAGATTAAGCATTAAGAACAGATTAGACGAAGAACTAGATGATGAATCCAATAAATTAGTTAATCTAACATTCTTTCAAATCCCTAATGAGAATCCCTAACCTAACAAGAGATCTACTCAGACATAGCAATCATAACAGAAAACATAGTCAAATAGATATCATAAAATAATCAGAAGAATAGGAACAGGGGTTTGAAATCAAGTCTCTTTCGAGAACAAAACCAGCCCCTCGAAACTCTCCGTTCTAAAGTATGAAAACTTAGTTATGAAAGCATAGCCTAACAAGTGGCTATAAAACCTTATTATAAACTCAAACACGTTTTGGGGCTTCTTTGTAAATATTAGGAACTTCTGGGCACAACTGCAATTTCATCATTCTTCATTAAACCGCCGAGTTTGGCCCATCTCGCATATGCAACGATCGACGCCAAAGGTGTGTCGATCGATACAGCTCTGAAATATCGACAGTGAACTCTATCTCTCGGCCAAATACTCCAAAAAGCTCCAGAAAGTGCCACAATCACCAATTCCGCTCCAAATGTGCTTGTACCTAATAAACACCTGAAAAGACTCTAAAACATAGTAAAAGGCTCGATAAATAAGATATATACCATGGTTAAAAGCCCTAAAATCCATGGTATATCACAAGTGTTATATGACTGTCTCATCTCGACAATACAACTTTCACTTAGAGTGAGTACAATAGATTTCAGGACATTCCCAACAATCTTCCACTTGTACTGGAATCATCTATTCCTATAATCCCTTTGTAGCTATATCTCGATGTGGCATAAGGCAAGAACTGTGTCATCCTTATTAAGCTAGATCATGTTTATCGAACTCTGATTTATACTGATAAGACAAACGACTGACAATCACCTCGTTTGAGCACGGCCACACATTTCCAGTATCAAATCTTCGATAGGCCCTGAGATATTTATCTCCTGTTATATAGGAGGTACAAATCCCATCTTGTTCCATCCATGTCCCTTTCACATTTCATGATACTCCCAATCAGTGTCTTTATAGTCACCAGTTACGACTGACGTTTGACAAAGTCAAGACGGACCAATCCATATGTAAGAAATCATGATGAACTCAGGTCTAAGGACTATACTCTATAGTCGTAATGAGAAACTCTTATGACACTCATACAACCATCTTGTAGAGTTCTCATTAACGGGTCAAGTCCGATCATGTGTTCTCCAACACATATCTATGTGATTGACTTTAATACTCTTATTAATGACTCCATGAAACTTAGTCATCACTCACCTCACATACTAGTCTCACGTGGTTGTTGATGTCCCACTTTAACAACCTCGACCAGGGACCAACATAATTTATGTCATTTATTGCTTATAGGGTTTCATGATCAAGTCACATACTTGATAACCTATAAGATGTCATAAATTACTTTGGGACTATTATTTAATAACACAATTAAATAATACAACTCCCAGTGAAATCAAGATCATATCTTAAGAAATCTAATGCCTATAGCAGCAATATGACTCTCATGCTTAGGCCTTGGGAGAGGCTTGGTCAAAGGATCAGCAACATTCTCATCCGTCGGGACTCTGCTGATCTTCACATCTCCTCTATTAATAATATCACGTATAAGGTGATATCTTCTCTCTATGTGTTTGGACTTCTGGTGTGACCTAGGTTCCTTCGCCTGCGCAATGGCTCCATTGTTGTCACAATACAAAGCCACTGGCTCAGAAATACTAGGAACCACACCAAGTTCAGTGATGAACTTCTTGATCCAAATAGCCTCTTTTGCCGCTTCAGAAGCGGCGAGGTACTCAGCTTCGGTCGTGGAATCTGCTACAGTGTCCTTCTTGAAACTCTTCCAGCTAATTGCACCGCCATTCAGACAAAAGACGTAACCAGATTGTGATCGGAAATCGTCTTTGTCTGTCTGAAAACTTGTGTCTGTGTAACCGCTTACTACAAGCTCATCACTTTCTCCGTACACCAAGAATTTGTCCTTAGTATTTCTCAAATACTTTAGGATATTTTTGACAGCTATCTAGTGACTTTCACCTGGATCAGATTGGTATCTACTTGTCATGCTTAAAGCACAATCAACATCTGGACGAGTGCAGAGCATGGCATACATGATGGATCCTAAAGCAGAAGCATAAGGAATCCTACTCATGCGTTCTCGCTCAGCAGGTGTCGAAGGACATTGCTTCTTGCTGAGACTAATGCCATAAGACATTGGTATGTAGCCCTTCTTGGAATCATGCATACTGAACCTGTGTAAGACCTTATCGATATAAGTATCTTGACACAGTCCAATTAAGTTGTTCAATCTATCTCTATAGATTCTTATTCCAAGAATGTACGCAGCTTCTCCCATGTCTTTCATTGAAAAACAACTTCCAAGCCAAGTCTTAACAGACTGTAACAGTGGAACGTCATTTCCGAGAAGAAGTATGTCATCTACATACAATACGAGAAATGCAACTGCGCTCCCACTCGTCTTCTTGTAAACACACGGTTCCTCTTCGTTCCTGATGAAATCAAACTTTTTGACTGCTTCATCAAAACGAAGATTCCAACTCCGAGATGCTTGCTTCAATCCATAAATGGATCGATGAAGCTTGCATACCCTCCTAGCAGCATTAGGATCGATGAAACCTTCAGGTTGTGTCATGTACACATCCTCTTCCAGAATTCCATTAAGAAAAGCTGTTTTCACATCCATCTGCAGATCTCATAATCATAATGAGCGGCTGTTGCTAGGAGAATCCGAATGGACTTAAGCATAGCGACAGGGGAATAGGTTTCTTCATAGTCAATACCATGAATTTGTTTGAAACCTTTTGCCACCAGCCTTGCTTTGTATATCTGAATATTACCATCCACATCAATTTTCTTCTTGAAAATCCATTTACACTCAATGGCTTTTGCACCATCGGGTAAATCAACCAAAGTCCACACTTGGTTCTGTGACATGGATCCCATTTCGGATTCAGCGGCTTTCAGCCACTTTTCGGAGTCAGGGCTCATCATTGTTTCTTCCAAATTCGCGGGCTCATCACTGTCAATGATCAACAAGTCATGACAAATAGTTACGAGAAATCCATATCTCTCAGTCTCGTGACGGATCCTTTCGGATCTGCGAATTTCAGGCTCCACGGGCGTGGTTTCTACAACTCTTTGTAGATCCAACTGTTGCTCTTCCTCAACGGGTTGAGCGGTCTCCTGTGGCTCTCGAACTTCTTCGAGTCATAATTTACTCCCACTGTTCTTCTTAGAAAGAAACTCTCTTTCAAGAAAGACGCAGTTCCGAGCAACAAACACTTTGTTCTCGGATTGGTTGTAAAAGTAGTAAGCCTTGGTTTCCTTAGGATAACCAACGAAGTAGCATTTATCAGATTTGGGTTCGAGCTTATCAGTAATTAACCGCTTAACATAAGCTTCACAACCCCAAATCTTCAGGAAAGACAAGTTCGTAACATTTCCTGTCCACATCTCATGTGGTGTCTTTGCAACTGATTTTGACGGAACCCTATTTAGTGTAAACGCAGACGTTTCTAGAGCGTATCCCCAGAAGGATAATGGAAGAGATGAGTGACTCATCATTGATCGAACCATATCTAATAAAGTTCGATTCCTCCTCTCGGACACTCCATTCCATTGGGGTGTTTCAGGAGGAGTGAGTTGCGAAACAATTCCACAATCTCTCAGATGATCACTGAATTCTTGGCTTAAGTATTCTCCTCCACGATCTGATCGAAGAGCCTTAATACTTTTGCCAAGTTGATTATGTACTTCATTTTGGAACTCTTTGAACCTTTCAAAGGATTCCGACTTGTGTCTCATTAAATAGACATAGCCATACCTACTGAAGTCATCAGTGAAGGTAATGAAGTAACGAAAGTTTCCTCTGGCACTCGTGCTCATTGGGCCACACACATCCGTATGTATGAGGCCCAATAAATCACTGGCCCTTTCATTTTGTTTGTTGAAAGGGGCCTTGGTCATTTTGCCTAATAAACAAGATTCGCATTTCTCACATGATTCATAATCAAATGAGCCCAGAAGCCCATCACTATGGAGCTTCTGAATCCGTTTCTCATTTATGTGGCCCAAACGACAGTGCCAGAGAAAAGTCTGATTCGTGTCATTTGACTTGAATCTCTTGGTATTAATGTTATAGATTGGCGTGCTTTGGTTTAGAACATAAAGCCCATTCTCTAATGGACTGCTACCATAAAATATATCATTGTAATCAAAAGAACAACATTTATTCTTAATTGAAAATTGATATCCTTCCATATCCAAAACAGGAATAGAAATAATATTTCTGCTTATAGCAGGTACATAGTAGCAATTATTGAGTTCTAAAACCAAACCAGAAGGTAAAGACAAATTAAATGTTCCTACGACTAATGCAGCAACTCTTGCTCCATTTCCCACGCGCAGGTCCACTTGTCCTTTCTCCAAAGTCCTACTGTTGCTTAGGCCCTGCATATTAGTACAAATATGAGCACCACAGCCGGTATCCAATACCCAAGAAGTAGAACCAGAATTAGTAACATTTACTTCTATGACATAAATACCTGAAGATGAAGTCTCGAAAGTCTTCTTCTTCTTCTTCTTCTCTTCCAAGAATTTGTTGCAATTTCTCTTCCAATGCCCAAGCTCAATATAGTAATGGCACTTATCAGTCTCAGATGGGCCGGGTTGGGTTTGGAAGATGACACAGGCTTGTCCTGATTTTCAATCTGGACGGCCTTGCCCTTTCCCTTGCCCTTACCAAGTTTCTTAAACTTCTTACCCCCTTGTACCATAAGTACATTTGGAGTGCCCTTCTTGATATTAGGCTCAGATGTCTTGAGCATGCCATGCAGTTCAGTCAACGTCTACGTCAATTCGTTCATGTTATAGTTCATAACAAACTGATCATAACTTGACGGCAGTGACTGCAAAATGATGTCAGTAGCCAACTCTTGGCTAATGGGACAATCCAGCTTCCCCAGGTTATCAATATAACCCATCATCTTAATGACATGAGGACTAACTGGACCGTCCTTTGGTAGCTTGCATTCAATGAGATACTTAACCGTCTGGTATCTCTCAGTTCGTGCCTGCTCCTGAAACATACTTTTCAGGCTAGTGATCATCTCCATTGGTGACTCCACGTTCTCGTATTGCTTCTGAAAATCCGAGTTCATGGTAGCCAACATGAGACAGCACACATCGACCACATCATTAGAATGCTTATCCCAAGCACTCCTTTCTGCATGTGGGGCATTGGCTCTCGGTTTTTCAGGGAGAACATTTTCTAGGACATAGTCCCTTTTCTCCTGCTTGAGAACAATTCTCAAGTTCCGATACCATTCGAGAAAATTCGATCCATTTAACTTGTCCTTCTCAAGGACGGATCGCAGGGAGAAAGTATTGTGATGAGTGGTAGTCATAGCTGAGATCATAGAAAGGAAAAAAGTTTAGTTATGATGTTCAAGAAATGAGAAATCTTAACTATTAAGAAAACTCGCATTATATTCAAACAATGTTTCCTCAAATGAATATAATGATCCAAGACCCATACTTCACTAAACTTGAGTGAGCCACTGGCTATCACCCAAATTTTAGCTATCTAGGTAAGCAACAACTTTGCTAGTTATATCCAATATAACTCTTGGTTGTGGATTGACATCTCATGTCCAATCCACCTGATGTCTCTGAGCCCAAAACGATTTTGATGGCCCAGTCAAGTAAACCAATCTATTAAGTCATGTAATTGTTGATACCTTGCACTGCAAGCCTATCAACACGATTACCTCTTGCCTTACTCATGTAATTGTGGACACCTTGCACTGCAAATCTATCGCACAATGAAACGAGTCTTGACAGTTGACAAGATCGGGAAGACATCAAGGATTACTTGATATTTAGTTTGAGGAACGGAACTGTTTTAAAACGTTTAATCTTATTATGTTTTAATTATTCTAATAAAGGATTTATCTTGGTTTGGTTCTGTGATTTCAGGTTCAATAACCGAAACCAGCGGACCCTGTGTCGACCGACACTACTTTAGTGTCGATCGATACAGATTTACCAAAACCAATTTGCGATAACTGATCAATCCAATTGATCCGGTTTTTGATAACCGGTCAATGTCGATCGACACTACATTAGTGTCGGTCGATACCAACCTTATCAAAACAATCATAATAAACCGTTTTAGCGGTTTAACCAATTTTAACCAAGCTCGATAACCGGTCCAATCCAATTGAACCGATTATCCTAATCGCAAGGTCTGTGTCGACCGACACAACTCTTGTGTCGATCGTCACAAGTAGGTTAAACCTGAATTTTATTCGGGTTATCATTATGTGTCGATCGACACCGGATTGGTATCGATCGACACAGTGCGATAAACCCTAAATCGTTTTCAAACAAAAAAACCTAAACTAGATTACTTTGATCAAAACGAATTTTAGCATGTTTGTATCAACAATACAGAGATCCAGATTCAACTAATCTAATCAACATGCTACTGATTCAATAGAACCCTAAGGCTCTGATACCACTGAAAGGAATTTCTAGCAGTTCCTAATCAGATTAGCAACCCTAGGTATAAATTCCAAGCCTAGAATCTAGGGTTCAGGTTTGAATCATTAGATCTCGAAATTACCTGGTGATTAGCAGCGGAAGATGAACAAATAATCGAGATCTTAAAGCGCCTCAAGTGCTGCGCCTCTACTGGTATCCACACGCACACAAACTGGAACGGACGGGATGCTAGTGCCGTTAGAGATCAGATCTCTCAGGAGGTTTTCAGTTTCTTTCCGGTGGCTGTGTATTAGGTTAGATCTATGTAAAAGTCGCACATATATCTTATATATGTTGACTTATACCGTGACCTGATTAACCAAGGATTAAACCGAAGTTAATTAAGTCATCCGCGATCTGTGTCGATCGATGCACTTGTTGTGTCGATCGACACTGCCTCAGAAACTCGATATTGAATGCATATCAAATATGCATTTACCATATCATTACATTAATGATCAACCTCATATTCTATGTCCAGTTTGCTTAGGTGTGTGACCCTGTAGGATCATATAACACTAGCAATGAGTTCTAAACTCATTGATCATAAGTGGCTTCTAGCAAAGCATTATGATTGCCCAGTGTTATATGACTGTCTCATCTCGACAATACAACTTTCACTTAGAGTGAGTACAATAGATTTCAGGACATTCCCAACAAAATCTTGGCGAAGAACTCGAGCTCAAGTACAGTCAACCTAGAAGTTTGATTGTACTCCCTAAGGCAATGCAAGACAAGTTATTTGCTCGACCTCTCTGAAGAGGTTCGAGCTGCCATTAACGATCGATTTTACGCTAAGGCGTTAAATAGTAAAATCTATGCTAAGGCATGAAAGATTCAAAAGCAATTCATAAAAAAAGAGGACACAATGTCCCTGAGTTCGAACAAAAATCCCACTAAGGGCAACACCAAAAACAAAGGCCCCCCTTGGGCAACAAAAGTTTGAAAAAGAAAATAAAAGCCCCTTCGGGCAACGACAGAACAATCAAAAGTGTTGCGATCGCGAGGAGACTTCGTCTCCATCCTCCGCATGATCGCTGGTAGAGCCAATCCCAGTCGGGAGATGCGAACCATACTGATCAAGACAGGGAGCGGCCGGCGGCGGAGCATGCGCCAGGATCACCGAATCGCTCGACACCGCCGGCAAGTTCAGCTTGCCAATGCTGAAATCAGAGACCGCCGCGGCATTCATCTCTTCCATGGCCGCCCTCTTCTTCTCAGCCAGCTTCAACACCTCCCGATTCAGATCAAGCTCGCCGGAATCAAACTCCGCGATGAGCTCAATATTGGCCAAGGTCTCTTGAAGACGGATCTCAGCGCTGATCTCGGCCTTCCGGCCTTCGCTTTTCTCCTTGATCTCTTTAAGGATCTCCAAGTACTCCACGCTCATCTTCTTCCTCGCCTCGTGGGCCGCAACCTTCACGTCGAAGTATCTTCCCACGAGGACCCTCTCCAGATCTGCTCGATCCTGAGCGGCCTGCGCGGCTGCAACCCGGCTCGCTTCCTCGGCAGCCAGAGTTCGACCTACTGCTGCTTGAAGCTTCTGAGAAAGATCTTCCTCCCGATTCTCGAGAGTGAGCAACCGAGCCTCTATCCCTTCGTACCTGTCCAGTTTCCTCTTAAGCTCTTCCTCTCGAGCTAGAGAACCTTGTAGCTGCGCAGTCAGATCGCCTACCGTCTCCTTGACGATCTCAAGCTCGCCTTCCTGCGACCCACCACGCAGCTCGTACTCGGACCTGGCCGCGAATCCGTTCGTAGCCTCCAGAAGCTGCATAAAAATGCAAACACTAAGCTCCACAAACAGGAAACAAAGAAAACAAAATGGTGCGACCAGTTACCTTCCCAGCGGCCGTCGCCATCTCGGTATACAAGTCGCCAAGGACCATGTCCTCGACAGCTGGGAGCCGAACACCCATGGGCCTAAAGCGCCTCAACAAATGGGCCACGGCCCCCGGCGCCTCAACATTCTTGCCCGATCTCCTCGAGCTCGCCTCGGCGACGACTCTCCAACGCTTCGGCACGGGAAAAAGAGTCCTATCTCCACTCCGGTCACTTGACCCCCTTGAATCGTTCGGGCGAGGGCCGCATAAAGCCGGCTCCCCGGGCAAGATCGGGTCCGTCTCCCGAGTAGCCAAAGAGGGAGGAACTTCCCCCGTCTCCGCGGCTGCATTAACAGCCCCGACGCTCGGAGGAAGAGGAGAATCACACATGGCAAAAAAGATGGCATTGCTCAGGTTTCCATCCCTCACTTTCTTCACCAACTCCATGGGGTCTTTTCCATCCCGACGACTCCTCGCTCTCCGAGATAACTTCTCGCGAGAAGGAGTGCTAGTGGCCGAATCCTCGTCCAAAGGAGGACGACCTGCCAAAAAGTAAAAAAGATAAATAAAATCACCTATAAAAATGGCGAGCAAGACGCCGCATAGGTCAAAACGGTCAGATAACTCACTTTCTCCCGGCCGCTCAACAAAACGAAGCGGAGGCCGAACAGCCCGAGCAGGAGGAACCCGAGAGAGCGCGGGGGAAGTGATAAACCTTGAGGGACCCGAGACCGATCCCGCAGAGCCCGTTCAGGGTCGACCCTTAGAGCTGCCTTCACGCGCTCCATCGTAAAACTGCCCCAGTCGACAGTACCTCTCCTCAGCCGGGCTATCAAAGCCTCAGTGATCGGGTTGGTTTCGAGCGATTCGGGAGCCTCTGCAACGCAAACCAAAGCGAATGAGGAACAACCCGATAACACAAAAATACATAAAGGGAGTCATGCGCCGAAAACTGAATCTTACCAACGCTGGAAGCCCATCGAGACGGGATGACCGAATAGTCAAAATCCTCGACTGAATGGTGGGTTACCCTAAAGAAGAAATATTGATCCCTCCATACGTCCCTCGCCAGAATACCGTCCAGGATTCGCCCGAAACGAGGAGAGAGATAGTAGGTTCCCAGGAAGCGCGTATTGTGCTTAACCGAGCATACCCGCATAAGCTCCTCAGGCCCGAACTCAACTCCTTCCTCTACGGCCCTGACTCCGAGTCCGATGACATACCGGACGAAGTCTGGCGTCATCTGATGAAACGCCAACTGGAGTTGAGCCAGTATCAAAGAAATAATGCGGGGAATGGGAAAGAAGAGCCCACATTTTTCAAAATAAGTGTAGGAGCGCAGCAGTAGCCTTCTACAACTGTTTCCAGAGATACCGCCGGGGAAGGGATGACGATTTCAACTTTCGGTGGAATACGGCAAAGCATTCTCAACCGCTGAATATGATTTGCAGTTAAGGAAGACGGCGGGTGCGGACCAAATGATCCAGCCGCCACGCTTGTACTTGTTCCCGTCGCGTCTCTCAAAGCCATGAGGAAAGAAGCAATGGAGTAAGGAAAACGGAAAGTCTCTGGAGAGAATTTTCTGACGACGAGTATAAGCGAGAAAGAAACAGAGTAAAAGTGAGAAGGCAAAAGGTTACCTTCGACGATACTTAAGAGAAAATTATAGTGGGAATCGTGCAAAAATCTAAACCGTATGATTCCGAACTCGTAATAATTGCGAGAGAATCAAGATGGTTTGGACTCCTCACTTTCCCTCATTCTAACAGTTGATCTAAAATCGACGGCTACGAATGCACGACAACTAGGTCACATCAGCAAAGAACGAGCCCGAAAAGACTCTTCATGACCCTCAAAATCTCAGCCGTTGGTAATCGACCAGATCTACGGTAGAAGACGAGGTCCCATTAATGAATATGCGCTGTGACTGCCGACGCGCTGACGAGTAAGTCAGTTTAATTCATGCGCCCGTCCTTGACCATCGGATCGAAACAAGATCTACGGATGGGGCAAAAGTAATCATTAGGTTTTCTCCAATACCTAAGACACGCGCGCATCTTCCCGAGAACGTCCACCGCCCATTAACCTCGACTTATCAAAATTAATGGGCTGGGGGGCTATTGTTGGTACTGGATTTCCCTCTAAGAAATCCGGCCCATTAACAAACAAGACAAAGGCCCATAGTTATGAGCCCGTCCTAATATCAAGACAGAGAGAGATCGACCGTTATCCTCTGTTGGGCCTATACGATTGACCTATTGACAAGGCCCAAGCGATGCCGAAGTGGGAAGCGATCGAGCTCGAGCTCGGTAGGAGACGACGTGGAGATAGAACAACCCGGTCTTCGTCAGTTCAACGGATCCGCACAAATCTCGGAGATCGTTATGATGGCGAGGCCGAAATATCGGAACAAGGAGATCAAAGTCGAGAGTATTTAAAGAAGAAGTGGTGATTCATTCAAGACATTCCAACCCTAGCTAAGAACACTTCGACTAGATAGCTTAATCAATTCTCTTTGTACTCTCTTTTCGACTGTGTTTGTTCTATCTCGACGATCAATCTCAATAAAGTCTTTGATTCATAGGAAATCTATACCATTTATATATCCTAAAGTCCAAATCCACGAATACAAATTCTTAGTGTGAATCTCAGATCTCACAGTTCTTAGATAACATGGTTATTTTGAGAATTAAGGTTCTTCTCAATATAAAGAAGTATTTTGAGAATTAAGGATCTTCTCAATATAAGGAGATTATATATAAAGTTGGAATTGGTGTGTGATACATGGAAGGAAACATGTCGTTCAATGATGTGTGACCGCCATGATTCGATTAGTTCTGATTTTAATATGATAGTTAAAGTCAGATGAACTTGATATAAAGCGCGCATTAAAGTTATTGAACTATCAAGTCGACACAAATGTCAAGTGGGAGAATGTAAGAATATTTATTCTTATATGTGACGTATATGTCTTCCGGTTTAATGTAAACGATCAAGTTCACATTAATGTTAAAGAATTCTAATATAAAAAACGATACCGTGATGGATCAGTTTCGATTAGTAAATTAGAATTTGGGTTTATTAATAACCCTCCTTTCTTAACTTATACATTATATATTTTCTTTTATATTTATGTGTGTGTATATATATAGAGGTTTAGATATTTATATATAGTAAACATGTAATTAATTAAAGGGTGTCATGTACGTATGCAACATTTGGTCTCTGGTCTCGTACGTAAGTTGGTGTGTGCTTATATATAAGTATACAACAACATAACTAATTAACAAGAGAGAAAAGCACACACATAAAAGGTTATAACAAAAATAAAAGAGAGTTAAGGATTGAGATTCTTTTATCCATTAAAAGGAACCATAAAGATTTGAAAGTTGAAGAAAGGAGAAGTCAATTGGTGATTCAATACATTCTAAAGGACCAAACAGCATGGATCAAGGTTAGTGATTGTTTTTTCTTCTTTAGAAAATATAGGGTTGAATTAAATCAAACCTAAATGATTTTGGGGATATTTTCATAAATTTGAAATCAGTAAAAGATAAACTTATATTTGTTAAACTTAGCTATTACGGGCTTCCAACTCAAAACAAATTGGCAATGAGTGGATTGGCCCTAACCCTTTATATATTACATATGATCTACTCCAACTTCCGATGTGGGACACTAACACCCCCTCTCACGCTCAAAGCTTTTTGGCCATCTGAAACGTGGAGTTTGTTCATGGGTGGCCTAACAATCGGGTGGCCCAAGATCCAACCATAATTTTTTTTGTAGTTTGGATTAGGTTCTGATACCATGTTAAACTGGGCTATTACGGGCTTCCAACTCAAAACCAATTAGCAATGAGTGGATTGGCCCTAACCCTTTATATATTACATATGATCTACTCCAACTTCCGATGTAGGACACTAACAATATTTACAACTTCGGAGGATCAGTTCAAGCAAATTATTATGGAGGAATCGATAAATTGATTCCTCTGATAAATCAGACGTTTCCAGAACTTGGGCTAAGATTTCAAGACTGTTCAGTAAAGAGCTGTATCGATTAAATAATGTACTTCAACTGCAAGAAAGGACAACCACTAGAGACTCTTCTCGATAGAGAACAAATTTACAGTAAGAGAACTCACGAGGTCGAATCTCTTGTAATGATAATGGAGCCATTAAGTGGTAAAATGTATATGATTAGTGAAACAGATGAAGAAACATATGACATGTATGAGATTGCTTTATAGATAAATGAGAGTTTATGTCTCTGGACCACCAAGAGGAGCTTATTTGAACTACAGAGATATTGATTTGGGTATGAATAAAGTGATTAATAGTGGCTTTGAGGATGCAATATTAAGGGGGGGTGAGGTATTTTCGAAGTAATTTCAAGAGATTGACTATGGTTAAAGGAATGATTGATGCGACCAATTTCTTTAGAAATGAGAAGAGTGTTCCTCCTTTGATTGTGTAAGATTAATCCTTAGAACAGAAACCAATGTTTGTTTGTTATGGCACTGGTGGCTCTATAGATATTGTAATGTCCTCATGTGTGTTTAGTGTTAAAGTGATCGTCTCTATCTGTATATGTTTATGGGTGTCACAAGTACAAAGATGGAGAAGAGATGTGGAATATGATATTTTGTATATTGAAACGTTGTTCTGTACAATCTCTATATGTAAGAGGAAAGCTAGAGTAAAATAGGGATATTACAATCGACCAAGTAAGGAAATTAGAGTTAATGTGATTGGCTAGGATCATGGTATGAATATACGGACGAGAATCATGGAGTGATACAAAATTGCTAACACCTCTCCTCAAGTTGGAGCATGGAGATCGGTAATGCCCAACTTTCCAATGAAAAACTCAAATTCCTTGCGCCCTAGAGCTTTAGTGAAGATGTCAGCCAGTTGGGAAGAAGTTCGAACATGTGTTGTGTTGATATTCTCGATCATTATCTCATCACGAATAAAGTGACAATCAATTTCAATATGTTTTGTGCGTTGATGAAGAACTGGATTGGCCCCAATATCAAGAGCTGATTTGCTATCAAGATCATCATTGGTATGTGATGTCGAACTCCTAGATCCTTGAGAATCCGTTTCAACCAAATCAATTCCTGAGTCAAGCACGCCATCGCTCGGTATTCTGCTTCCGCAGAAGACCGACTAACTGTTGGTTGCTTCATTGTCTTCCAAGCAATTGGTGATATTCCTAGTTGCACAAAATAACCTGTGACCGAACGTCTTGACAGTGGACAGCTTGCCCAGTCAGAATCACACCACCCATACAATCGAAAATCTGTGTTCGGCTTCAAGAGAATGCCTTGACCCAGATTCTGTTTAAGATATCGTACAGTACGTATCGCAGCGTTCCAGTGATCCTCCTGTGGCGCTTGCATAAACTGTGCCAAAGTATGCATACTATATGCTAATTCTGGTTTTGTAACCTTCAGATATATCAGACGACCAACCAATCTTCTGTATTTTGTCGGATCAGTGAGTAATGGTGAAGTCGATAGAGCTAGATTGTGGTTCTGGTTTAGTGGAAAATCAGCAGGTTTAGCCCCAAGAAGACCAAACTCAGCAATGATATCCAAAGTATACTTCCGTTGACAAATATATATACCCTCTTGATTTCGAGCTACCTCAATGCCCAAGAAAAACTTCAAAGTTCCAAGATCTTTCATACGAAAGCACACTGATAAATATGCTTTAAATTCACTGATGACAGTCAAAGAATTCCCAGAGATGATGAGATCGTCAACGTACACAAGTACGATCAGTTGTGTACCATTCTTGTCATAGCAAAACAAAGAGTAATCTGACCTTGATTGACGAAACACATAACTTTCAGTGCTTGAGATAACTTTGCGAACCAATAACGAGGAGCCTGTCTTAATCCATATAAAGACTTGTGCAGTCGACATACCTTAGTCGGATCAGACCCAGAGAACCCTGCCAGAAGTTTCATGTAAACTTCCTCAAACAAATCTCCATGGAGAAATGCGTTGTGGACGTCCATTTGATGGATTTTCCATCCTCGACCAGCAGCAACACCCAAAAATAGGCGAATCATGTCCATCTTAGCAACCGGGGCGAATGTTTCTTCATAATCGACACCCTCGATTTGGCGATTTCCAAAGACGACCAAATAGCACCATCAGATCGGAATTTCACAATATACACCCATTTACTCCCCAATGCTTTCTTTTCTGGAGGCAATGATTGAATCGACCTAGTCTTGTTGTCCTCTAAAGCTGTTATTTCAGCAGTCATGGCCTTACGCCATACCTCGTGACGCATTGCTTGAAATAAAGACGTAGGCACATAAATGGATGTGACTGCGATCATATAAGCACGATGAGCCTCCGAAAATCGATCAGAACTCACAAACTTCTCTATAGGATACAGTGAACTTGAGATTTGGGAGGAAGAAGACTCTGTGAGAACAGTGTTTGTAACATACTGTCGCAATTTTGCAGGTGGGGCTTTTTTCGATGCCCACGTCCTAATTCCTCAACCGCTGGTGCAGCATCAACGTCTTCAGTAACAGTGTTTGAAAGGTCCGGCGGATCAGAAATAGTGGTAGGAGCAGAAGGGGAGGTTATGTAGCAGTAGTCTGAGATGAGACAATCTCGTTGGGTGATTCAACAATATTCGATGTCTGTGCCTGATCATTTTCTATGGGCCGAACCTCAGAAAGTGTAGTGTGGCCCAATACTTCTAGAAGACCAAGTTGAGCTGAATATGGACCCAGCAGTACTGAACTCTCGTCTGGATTTCCAGAGCTTGTAGTCTTCGAAGGTAGTGTGAACGGGAATTCTGTTTCTGAGAAGACAACATCTCGTGAAACGAAAAACTCATGTTTTCCAGATCATAAAGCCGCCAACCTTTCTGCCCGAAAGGATATCCCATGAACATACTGCGTCGTGTTTTGGATGCAAATTTGTCTCCTTTTTGATGTTGATTATGAGCAAAGCATAAAGAACCAAAAACTTGTAAGTGACTGTACACCGCAGGTTTATTGTTTAGAACTTCATATGGCGTTTTACCTTGAAGCACTGAAGATGGTGTACGATTGATGAGATATCCAGCTGTCAGTATACATTCACCCCAAAACTCGATGGGAAGATTGGCTTGAAATCGCAGTGCACGAGCGACATTCAAAATATGTCGATCCTTCCGCTCTGCTCTACCATTCTGATGCAGAGTTCCCACACAAGATATTTCATGAGTTATCCCCTTCTCACGAAAATAAGACGTGGAACACATGAACTCAGTTCCGTTATCGCTTCTCATCGTCTTGACAAGTTTGCCAACTTGTCTTTCGACTAGAGCCACGAAATTGCGCAAATGTGTTTGTGTCTCCTTCTTCTCAACCATAAGATATATCCAGACACTACGAGAATAGTCGTCAACAATGGTTAAAAAAAATCGAGCTCCCGAATGAGAAGGTGTTCTATACGGACTCCAAACATCACAATGCACCAATTCAAATAAATCCGTACTCTTATTAGTGCTTAGAGGTAAACTGTCGCGAGTTTGTTTAGCACGGAGACATATCTCGCACGCTTTATTCTGAGTTTTTAAAGAAACTACTTCTGGAATCAAACTAATAACTGTTGCAGATGGATGTCTCAAGCGATTGTGCCACAAACCATAACCGACCTTAGCACTTGTCTTCACCGCTGCGATAGAGTCCATACTACGAAAATAGTAACTTCCAGCTTCTCTCTTACCCACTCCAGTCACTGTCCTGGTAGTGCGGTCCTGAATAACAAGAAAGTTATCAGCAAGTTGTACCACACATTTGTTTTCATCCATAAGTTGACCAACAGAAATCAAATCAGAAGGCATATCCTCAACATAGAAGACTGATCGCATAGTCAAAGATGATCCAAGAAAGACTGTTCATTCTTTCAAAGATACTCTTTCTCTGCCATCAGCCAAGATTATCAACACTGGGTCTATCTCACGAAGATCAGATAACAGTTCAAGCTTTCCAGTTAAATGATGTGTTGCACCAGTATCAAGTATCCAATGGGAAGAAGCATACGTACCCGACAAAGTTTCTGCAGAAGCGTTATGACCAGCATTCAACAGATTTAGAACCAACCTCCATTGGTCATCTGATAAGCCACACACTGCATCTCTGTCCTTGTTAGTGATTACACGATTTGCCTTTTCATTTGATGAAGAGGCACCAGTGGTCACAGCATGTGCAAAGGAGGCAGGAGGACGATACTGGTTTTGAAAACCAACGGCTGTGTCTCTCCCACGGCCTCTCCCTGGAGTGACCCTTGTTTTTGAAAACCAACGGCTGTGTCTCTCCCACGGCCACCATTCAGGATAGCCTATGATGGTGTAGCAACTTTCAAAAGGATGACCCCTACGATTGCAGTGTTTGCAAATATTGATTTTCCCGTCGCGGTTGCGATCTTCTGTTATGAACCGAGACTTAGTCTGAACCGCAAATGGTGCAACTTCTTGTTTATCATCCTGAGTTTTATTGTTCTGTTGTAAGTCTTCTTCTTGCCTCACAAGATTATATGCTTCTTCAAGACTTGGTAGAGGCATGCGAGCCGTAAGACTCGATCGAATGTTTTGAAAATGCCTTTCATCTAATCCATAGAGAAACTGTTGAATCGGATCTTCTTCGCGATCTTGTTCCTGCAACGTTGCAATATTGCAGAGACATCGGCCACACTTGCACACACGAAGAGGTCGAGAACTATCAACGTAATCCCAGATCTTGCTCAATTTTCCAAAGTAACTCTCCACGGACATACCATGTTGCTTGCAATTTGCAAGATCTGACTTTACTTGTTGGTTGCGAGGTCCACTGGAAACTGAGAAACGCTTCTTCAGATGATCCCAGAGATCCTTAGCGTTATCTCGATGCGAGATATTTGATCGAAGAGAAGCATCAATCGTCATCTTAATCCATGACACGAGAAGGGCATTGACAGAAATCCAGTCATCATAATCCGTCGAATCCTCTGCTGGTTTCGGTATTGTGCCATCAAGGAAACCAAATTTTTTCCTTGAACAGAGAGCAGTCTTAAGGCTGCAAGACCACTCGTCATAGTTGTTTCCACTGAGCAAAGGATGAGATATGATTGCCCCTGGATTGTAAGCTGCCGTTAAGTCATACAGAGATATCGTACGACGAACAACTTCCACGCGTTCAGCCATCTTTCAGTTTCAGGTTCAGGTCAGGTTCAAGATCAGGGTTCATATATGAATCAGAGAGGAAAAAAAATCAAGAGAAATATGGTTCAGGCTTTGATACCAAGTCACAAGTACAAAGATGGAGAAAAGATGGGGAATATGATATTTTGTATATTGAAACGTTGTTATGTACAATCTCTATATGTAAGAGGAAAGCTAGAGTAAAACAGGGATATTACAATTGACCAAGTAAGGAAATTAGAGTTAATGTGATTGGCTAGGATCATGGTATGAATATACAGACGAGAATCACGGAGTGATACGAGATCGCTAACAATGGGGAATGTTTCTCTTTTTTGTCGATATGGGGAATGTTATATGGTGATAGTCTATCACTGATAGATGATAACGTTTTGAATATATCAATCTGTTATGAATAATTAGTAGATTCCTATTATAAGGCTCATTACTTGTAATCTAGGTTTTACTTGGTCGCCAAGTTCTTGTACTCCTATATAAAGGAGCTTTCATTCATTGGAATAAACATCACCAATTTTTCTATCTCTCTTCTATTCACAACACGTTATCAGCACGATTTTCTAATCACTAGAGTTAGAAGGTAGGCAATTTTATAGTAATCATTTTTTAATCTAGTCCTCTTCTGAATCATGTTTATTATCAACTCATGGTTCATAAGAAGAGATTCAATTCTATTGATATTTGATTGAAGTATTACTTATCGATATTACTTGATGAATCATGTTTATTATCAACTCATGGTTCAACATGATAGTCTCTTGTTCTTTCTTTTTACACCGAAAATGTGAGATTTAAATTTATGTTTATTATCTATCTTATTCTGGGATGATAAGTAACATATTTTCTAAATAATCGCTATGGTAGGCTATGCCTTCACGATTATGATTATATGGTAGACTTTGTCACATCAAATCTTATACATAAAAGAGATGGTTATTAATACTTATCTAGAATAATATTTTTTTTTACTTGTTATGATTTAATCCTATATTTAAACCATGTTTATTATCAATTCATGGTTTATCTTAATGGATTTAATTCTATATTTTTATTGTTTATAAATTAGTGCTTGTGTTCAGTAACTTTAAATTGTTATACTGGTTTTAATTTGATTATTTTATTGTTCTAAAGTTTCATACAAAAATATATTGCATTTAAAATAGGCTAATAAATTATAATAATCATTTTGATGAACATGTTTTAATGTTTCGTATAAGTAAAAGATTTTGTTTCATTGTGTTTTCGAAATTTTAGATTCTGATTTAAAGAAAATATTTAAGTTTCTGTTTTTAAATATCAATATATTCCCTTTTATTTTAAGGAAAATATTTAAATTTCTATTTTTCCTTTTTGCTAACTTGCATATCAACTCCAAATATACAATACATCTTTTAAGTTCCATGACGTGATTATTTATTTGATTCTTACTTATATATACAATATATATATCAAGGTCGTACGTATATATAACAATATATATATTTATCATTATTCAGTTTTTATGAAGTTTGCTCACGTATTACCGTGTATGACCATTATAAATTTTTCTAATTAAGCAAATTTTACAAAATTTTGTTTTATAAATATGTATTGTTTAAATGAGTTAAAGTGAATTTGTTTTTATTGAGTTATTTATATTAATTCACTTTATTTGTTAGTTTGAAGAAAATGAATGGTGGAGATTTATGCTTGGCAGACAGTGCAACTAGCCACACTATTTTGAAAAATAAGAATTATTTTACTTGGTTGACAATGAAAGAAGCAAGTGTGAGTACCGTAACAGGTAGTGCTAAGATAATAGAAGGCTCTGGAAGAGCAAATATATGATTGCCTATGGGAACAAAGTTCGAAATTGCTGATGCATTATACTCCCCTAAGTCTCAAAGAAATTTATTAAGTTTTAAGGATATCCGCATAAATGGATACCATATTGAGACTACGAGTAAAGGTAATAACGAATACCTTCAAATCACAAGTAATACCCAAGGCTCTAAAGACATTGTGGAAAAACTACATGCATTCTCCACTGGACTCTACTATACTATAATTAATACAATTGAAGCAAATGCTATAGTAGCTCATAACTCCACAGAAAACCTCAAAGTTTGGCATGACCGGTTAGGCCATCCCGGTACAATAATGATGCGAAAGATTATTTCTAATTCATGTGGACATTCATTAAAGAACCAAAAGATTTTTCCTAATGACTTTTTATGTGCTGCTTGTTCGCAAGGCAAGTTGATTATATGGCCTTCACCAGTAAAAATCAATTCATAATCAATAAGTTTTCTGGAACGAATACAAGGAGATATTTGTGGGCCGATTCACCCATCATGTGGAACCTTTATGTATTTTATGGTTTTAATTGACGCATCTAGTAGATGGTCACGTGTATCCTTGTTATCAACTCGAAACTTGGCGTTTCCGAGATTACTTGCTTAGTTGATTAGACTACGAGCCCATTTTCCAGATTTTCCCTTAAAGGAAATTCGCCTTGATAATGCTGGTGAAGTCACGTCTCAAGCTTTTAATGACTATTGCATGTCTATTGGGATAAGTGTTGAACATCCTGTAGCACATGTTCACACACAAAATGGTTTAGAAGAATCTCTAATCAAACGTATACAGTTGATTGCTAGACCATTACTAATGAAATCAAAACTCCCAATATCTGCTTGGGGACATGCTATATTACATGCAGCAGCATTGATTCGCATCAGGCCAACAAGTAATCAAAAGTTCTCCCCATCATAACTGATTCTGGGTCAAGAACCAAATATTTCCCATCTGAAAGTTTTTGGATGTGTTGCATACGTTCCAATTGCTCCACCACAGCGATCTAAGATGGGTCCTCAAAAGAGGTGGGGAATATATGTTGGATATGATTCTCCAGCAATAATTAAATATCTTGAGCCATCTACGGGGGATTTATTTAAGGCTCGATTCGCAGACTGTCATTTTAATGAGTCTGTTTTTCCAACTCTAGGGGGAGAAAATAAAAAGCTGGAAAAAGATATAAATTGGAATGAATTATCAGTGTCTTATCTTGATCCTCGGACTAAAGAATGTGAATTAGAAGTCCAAAGATAATTCATTTACAAAGCTTAGCAAATCAGTTGCCAGGCGCGTTTACTGACCCAAAAAGTGTGATCAAATCACATATACCAGCTGTAAATACTCCGATAAGAATAAATATTCCAGAAGGACAAAATCAAACTGCTAATGAGTCTAAGGCACGTTTGAAATGTGGTAGACCTATTGGTCCCAAAGATAAAAATCCTCGAAAAAGAAAAGGAGCAGAAATTAGAAATTACGAATGAAGGATCTCTAGAAAAGACTTCAAACATGACAAAAAACGAAATTCAGGTACCTGATAATGATGAGATCTCAATTAATTATGTCATGTCTGGAATAAAATGGAACCGAAAGAAAATCGACGTCAATGATATTTTTGCATGCAATGTAGCAGTTGATGTTATGGATGAGGATCATGAACCAACATCTATTGAAGAGTGTACACAAAGAAGTGATTGGCCAAAATGGAAGGAAGCAATAGATACAAAATTAAAATCTCTTGCTAAAAGAAAAGTATTTGGACCAGTATTTCGTACACCTAAAGGTGTAAAACCAGTGGGACATAAATGGGTCTTTGTACGAAAGAGGAATGAAAATTTGAGAAATTGTGAGGTATAAAGCACGTTTAGTCGCACAAGGATTCTCACAAAGACCTGGAATTGATTATGAAGAGACTTACTCTCATGTGGTGGATGCAACTACTTTCAGGTTCCTTATTAGTCTGGCGATAAAAGAAGGACTTGATTTACGTTTAATGGATGTAGTGACAGCCTACTTATATGGACCACTAGAAAATGATATTTATATGAAAGTCCCAGCAAGATTTAAACTACCTGAAGTAGTAAATTCGAATTTCCGAGAACAATACTGCATAAAACTAAATTGATCTCTTTATGGACTAAAACAGTCAGGGCGTATGTGGTATAATCGCCTTAGTGAGTACTTGTTAAGAGAAGGCTACAAGAATGACCGTGTTAGTCCATACATCTTTATAAAGAGTTTTGAGAAAGGATTTGTAATAATTGCAGTATATGTTGATGATTTAAATACTATTGGAACTCCTGCAGAGATTTCATACACAGTAGAATATTTGAAAAAAGAATTTGAGATGAAAGATCTTGGGAAAACAAAATTTTGTCTGAGACTACAAATTGAACATGTAAAGAATGAAATTCTAGTACATCAAGAGACATACACAAAAAATGTGCTCAAAAAGTTCTATATGGATAATGCACACCCTTTGAGCAGTCCAATGGTTGTAAGATCACTTGATGTGTCAAAGGATCCATTCCGCTCTCGGGAAAACAATGAAGAAGTTCTTGGCCTTGAAGTACCATACTTAAGTGCAATAGGAGCATTAATGTACCTTGCTAGTCACACAAGACCAGATATATCATTTTCGGTGAATTTGTTAGCAAGGTTTAGCTCATGCCAAACTCAAAGGCATTGGAATGGGATTAAGCATATACTTCGTTACCTCCAAGGTACAAAAGACATGGGCCTATTCTTTTCTAACTTATCCAAGGAAGGCCTAATTGGTTTTGCAGACGCATGATACTTATCCGATCCCCATTCTGCTAAATCGCAAACAGGATATGTGTTCACTTGCACATGTACTGTCATTTCTTGGCGATCTATGAAGCAAACTCTTACCGCCACTTCTTCTGTCCATGCAGAGATTTTAGCCATCCATGAAGCTAGTCGCGAGTGTGTATGGTTAAGATCTGTCGTTCATCATACAAGAAGATTGTGGTATTCTGTAGGGTAAGAAGCTCCAACAATTATGTATGAAGACAATGCAGCATGCATCGCACAACTCAAAGACGGATACATTAAAGGTGATAGAACAAAGCACATTCTACCAAAATTCTTCTTCACACACGATCTACAAAAGAACGGCGATATACATGTTCTACAGATCCGTTCGAGCGATAATTTGCCTGACTTATTTACAAAGGCGCTACCTACTTCTACTTTCAAGAAGTTAATTCATCATATCGGGTTACGCCGTCTCAAAGATCTTGACACGTGTACTCATGAGGGAGAGTAATTGCGTGTTGCACTCTTTTTCCCTTAACCATAGTTTTCCCATTGGGTTTTCGTGGTAAGGTTTTTAATGAGGCAACATCTTAAACGCATTATGAATCATTCTATTATAATGGACATCTAAGAGTAAGTGTTATGAATAATTAGTAGATGCCCATTATAAAGCTCATTATAAGGCTCATTACTTGGTCGTCAAGTTCTTGTACTCCTATATAAAAAAAACTTTCATTTATTGGAATAAATATCATCAATTCTTCTATCTCTTTTCTATTCACAACACAATCTTATTTGTTTTTTACATATTAAATTATTAAAAGAGAGTATAAATAGAAACTAGATTTTGAATTTTAATTTTTATTTATTTTATTATTAGTAATTTAGATTTTTTTTAATTATACAATATAATTTTGTTTATAATTGTTAAACCCACATTATAAAAAGTAGTTAATAATTTACATTTTAAAAAAAAAAATTATGTGTTATTTGGAAAATGGTATATCATAAAGAAATAACGATTTCGTATTTTAAATTTTAATCCGCGTTGTATCGTAAGATCGCGATTTAGAAACAATTTTTTTTTCTTATGAAAACAAACATTTTGAAAGTTATTTGATATACGTTTAATATTTATTGCATTTATTTATAATATTTTTATAAACTAAAATATATTTTTGCAATTTAAATATTTGTATAATTGAAATTGATTAATTCAACTTTATAACTTTTTTCGTTGAAGAAAGTTAAATTTTAATATTTATAATCGAAATTGGCTAATCTATTTTTCAACACGTGTTATAATGATATATGATTTGAAAATTTAATGGAACAACCCGTTAAAAACTGCATTCAAACATGAACCATAACTTGAACACATCATAAATTTCAATAATATAAATATTGAATAATTTTAGTATTTTTATTAAATTAAAAATATATCTATTGGAATTAGTTAAACTTGTACAAAGTTTATTTATAGAAATCGAAATTGGTTAATTTATTTTTCAACCCGTTCTTATAATAGTTTAAATATTCTGCAATTTAATGGAGCAATCCGGTAAAAAATGCAATCGTAAAAAAACATTTTTCTTATGAAATAAATAAATTTAAAATATTTTATAAGATTTTGTTATACTATAAAAATAATTATTTATATTTGAAACAAAAAATAAAGAAAATATTAATTAATGAATATTATTTTATATATACCAACATAGTTGATGTTTAAATTATTTAGTTATATTAATCAATTGATCTAATAATAGTTTCATATATAATTAATTAGGAAAGTGGAACCCATTATATTTAGTTTGTTTGGATACATGTTTAGTAATTGTCTTGTTTGGAAACTTGGATATTAGAGAAAATATTATATTCCGTAATTACCCTTAATGAATATTTAAAACATCCTTAAATCTCTAATGGCATTCTTTGTAAATAACACATGACACAAAGGTTAGTTTACTTTTGACTCTAATTTTTTAATAGTATTGATTGTTTATGACTTGTAAACTATACCAAACTTAAGCCATTTCGAATCAATTTATATTGCATAAAATATTTCAAAAATGATCGGCATCGATTTGGTTTAATAATTACATAGTTAACCGCGTTAAACCCATCTTTATGATCATTGTTAAAATATTTGTGTGTATAGGAATCTTGCCACAAGTTAAATGCTCAATTTATCGGTGTCGCCTTTTTGGAAGAAATGTTTATAGTAAAAGAACGAATTATGTTCGTCCTACTTTATTAGACATACATTGATCAACATTTTTAATCACGTCCGACAAAATTCATTTTGACCCATGGGCTATTATATAATTGTTGTGTTATTTGATTGCTTTAGTTATCGTAGAATCATTTAAATTGATTTTAGTGTCCCGCATATATTTCTAAAGTTGAGATTGCCATTTTTTTTTTTTTCAAAATAATTGGATGGTTGAAGATTTTTATAATCTTAATGAATTTAAAAATAATAAAATAAATAAATAGCATATTTTGTAATTAAATGAAAAACTAATGATATTTTATATTTTGTGTTTCTGTTTTAATAGTAAAATTCGTTACAAATTTTTTTTTCTATAACTAGACTTAAAAGTAAAATTTGTTCAGCCGGTTAGTAAAATATAAAACATATTACGCCTTATCCACCACTTTAATATGTTTTCTGTTTTGTACCATTTTGAAATAACGTTTTTTATGTAAATACACCGCTTAAATCAACACACTAATAGAGCTTATGTGCTTGACAAAAAAAAAAAACAGAGCTTATGTATCTCCAGTAGATGACACATCAGTTTTTTAGAAGCATGTGAGGATGCCACATCAATTAATGAAAAAACTTGAAAAGACAATAACATAAATATTAAATAGTAATTTAGTAAATAGTTACAAATTTTTATTTTTATTTATTTTATTATTAGTAATTTAAATTTTTTTAATTATACAATATAATTTTGTTTATAATTGTTAAACCCACATTATAAAAAATAGTTAATAATTTACATTTTTTTAAAAAAAATTATGTGTTATTTGGAAAATGGTATATCATAAAGAAATAACGATTTCGTATTTTAAATTTTAATCCGCGTTGTATCGTAAGATCGCGATTTAGAAACAATTTTTTTTTCTTATGAAAACAAACATTTTGAAAGTTATTTGATATACGTTTAATATTTATTGCATTTATTTATAATATTTTTATAAACTAAAATATATTTTTGCAATTTAAATATTTGTATAATTGAAATTGATTAATTCAACTTTATAACTTTTTTCGTTGAAGAAAGTTAAATTTTAATATTTATAATCGAAATTGGCTAATCTATTTTTCAACACGTGTTATAATGATATATGATTTGAAAATTTAATGGAACAACCCGTTAAAAACTGCATTCAAACATGAACCATAACTTGAACACATCATAAATTTCAATAATATAAATATTGAATAATTTTAGTATTTTTATTAAATTAAAAATATATCTATTGGAATTAGTTAAACTTGTACAAAGTTTATTTATAGAAATCGAAATTGGTTAATTTATTTTTCAACCCGTTCTTATAATAGTTTAAATATTCTGCAATTTAATGGAGCAATCCGGTAAAAAATGCAATCGTAAAAAAACATTTTTCTTATGAAATAAATAAATTTAAAATATTTTATAAGATTTTGTTATACTATAAAAATAATTATTTATATTTGAAACAAAAAATAAAGAAAATATTAATTAATGAATATTATCTTATATATACCAACATAGTTGATGTTTAAATTATTTAGTTATATTAATCAATTGATCTAATAATAGTTTCATATATATTAAATAGTAATATTTATGTTTAAAAGTCCACATTATCTGTAACATAAATATTTAAGTTAGTTTGTTGGTAAACGGTTAAAAATATTTGGTCTTAACGTTGACCCAACACAAACAATGAAACATTCATATAAAAAACTGAAGCAATCTCTCATCGGTGGAAAGTTTTTTATTATTAGTCTTTGTTCAAGAAAACATTACATCTGTCATGATGTTGGATTATTTTTTATCCAATTCTAATTTAAGCTTCTGGGTTTAGGTTTTTAATAACTTGTAAGCAAATTTGTATTTTCTAATTAAATAAATAGTATTTTTAATTTCATCTCTCTAATTAAAATAAATAAAAATAAATATTTGTAATTAAATGATTTAACTTTTGGAGGTAAAATAAAATTTTCAAAATTCTAATATATACATAGTATGTAAATTTTCCACAATTTATCATTCCAAGTACTATATTGAAACTTATCAATATTCAGCGCACTAAATTAAAAAGGATAAATAATTTGTGTATTTTTTCGGAATTCCTAATAATTTGTATATTTTTTTAATAAATAAAATTTATGTCAGATATTTTTAAATATTTTCTGTATTTAAAATTGATTATTTGATTTCGGGTGCATTAGTCTCTTCTGGTTAGAGGCTAGCCCTTGGTAAGCCTTGCACAATAATAAAAATAACTCTTTTTTGACACATCAATATTTTGTGGTATTAGAATATAACACAAAATTAAATCAAAAGAACCAATCAAAACAAGACAAAAATACATATCATATCAAAATATTAATAAACAAAAAACTTAAAATCCATAAAATACACATAAGAATTTTAATAATGTTATTCATAAACATAAACTTAAGTAATTGGACTTAGGGATGCTCCTACTATACATTCGATTTGGTTTCGCAGATTTTACTAAAAAATCCATTCATAATTACATTATAATTTAGTACGTTTCTGATTTTTAGAGTCTCAAGTTTTCGGGCATTAAAAATAATTTTTATTGAAGTTAAATTATATTTTATTTTGGATTAAAAAAACATATATTATGTGAAAAATGAACTATACAGTTTTTAATATATTATATATACTTAAAATGATTTTAAATAAATTTGATCAGTTCAATTCTATTTTTACATAGTTTGGTTTGGTTCAGTTCAAGATTGGTTAGTTTAGTATATAAATTTTGGTTCATTTTTTATTTTATAATTTGATTTGATTTAGATTCAGAAAAATTAACTCAAGAGATTTAAAGATTTAGATAATATAACTCATTCATGATCAAAATATAATTAATAATTCATTTTGGTTTAAATTTGAGAATTTTGGTTTGAATTCAGGAGTTTTGGCTCAATTCATGAATTCATAACAGTCCTAATTAAGATTATGACATATTTATTTTGTTTCGAGAACCCTCAATTGAGATCAGTAACAATGTCAATAACTAAAACTCATAATTAGTTACGAAAACAACAAGAAGAAAAAATGAAAAAGAAAAATAAACAAATGACCAAATATAAAATAAAATGTATTGTCATATCTTAAAATATAAATGACACTATTAAATAAACATAAAACATATTATAATAAATATTTTCTTTAGACCAAGGTTGTGATAAGAGATATAAAAACGTGAGAAGTTATTCAAATTCATCTTGCATTAAATGTCAGTCCAAAATAAAATAAAAATTACATAGCAATTTAGATTAAAAATAATATCGTAATTTAGATGAAAAGATATAAACTATTTATGATATAAAGGAGATTACATAGCATAAATTACATTTGAATTTGTAGTGAGAAAAAACAATATTTTTTTTTAAGATTAATCTACATCTTTCTTTAATTAATAAAGATTTTTCTACAATAAAAAAGAAATATACAAACTCTGATCCAATGATCTCAATTCATACACAACCTTAGTGAGAAAAAACAATATTGATTTATAAGTCTTATGGAATTTAAAAATAGGTAATGAACAAGATAATACAAATAAAACAAATTTAAGAACAATAGTAAAAGAATAAATCCACATGAGTTACAATAATTCTTTATGATAAATATATAATATATAAATATGACATAATATACATGAGATGATTTTTAAAATTGAAATGGTATATAGATTGCAAAACTTGAAAGAAACTTATAATATATTTTATTATTATTTTTAAAGAAAATAATTATAAATAAATTAGTCTATTCATAAAAATAGAAATGATAACATAACAAAATATGTATTTGGTTGTGTTATTAAAACACATATTTACTTTTATTTATGCTTTGGTTTTATCTATTTTAAATAATTATATTTAAAAATTAAATATCACATTAGAAATATTTATTTTATTGATTTATTTTATCAAAATAATAATTAAAAATATAAAATATAAATATTAATTTAGTCTTGATAAATATATTATATCATAAAATAAAATTTTAACAAAAACAATCCACAGTGTTAGCGCGGACACTAACCTAATATCTTCAAAAAGCCTAATATTACATGTGCAGAAAAGACAAACAAAATTCAAATGTAAGAAATTATAATATACATATATTACATGTACCCCTTGTGTAGCAGAAATTAGTTTTGATTTTAAGTATTGTTTAAATTTATAAATGAACAGATATTTTTACAAGCGTCTTGTATTTTTTATGGTATACAAGATATTTTAATTTGTTGATAAAAAGATCTAAATTTGTTTGACATGACTATAACTTAGTGGTAAGCACTAAAAACAACCAAAAACAATAAAATAAAAACCCACAACAATGGAGGCTTTGCCACTAAGTTATTTTGAATTAGGTAAAGATCTATCGAATCAAAACCAAGACACTCTTTATCCGACACTTGTATAGTCGTATTTCATTATTTTTATTTAATCTTTACAGTAAACAAATATTCACCTTTATCCAAAGCAGATTTGATTTCTTTATCTAATATTTTTTACACTAATCATCTTTTCTTTCACCTTATAAAGGTGGTCTTACAATATACTATATCTTATTTATATTCGTCTTACTAAATTAAACTTTAATATAATTTGGGATATTCTCATAAATATACTAAATAAAGTTTTAGTCACATATGCAATACAAGGGTGAAAATCAGGAAAATAACATTAATTAAACATGAAAAGATTAAACTATCATTAATGAACGATAAATATTAAACTAAAATAAAACTTTATTTGACATAAAAAATCAAAAAAAAATCCAAACATATTTTAAAATTTTATTTCTTTCAAAATATTTTTAGAAAACTTTTTAAAGAAGTTCCTCTTAAATATTAATAAATAATCATAAATTTTGTTTTAGGAATTTATTCCTAATTTTTTTATAATTTTTCCTAAATTTACTTTTAAAAATATCTTCTTTCATTTTAAAATATTTTTTTAAGAAACAATTGTCAAAAATACCTCAAACTATGATGTAGACTAAGAAATACTTAATAACAAAAAAATATTTTAAAATGGTTAGTGCTCATTCAAAATTTTTATGGACTATTTTATAAAATATATATTCTTGAAAAGTATATACATTTCCTAAAATTTTAAGAAAATCTTCAAACATTTCATAAATATTTAGTATATCATTCAATATATTTAATACCATCTTTCTAAGTATTTAAAGACACTTTATATACATATATATATATATGTATATGTATATCAAAATCACTTTTATTTTTTTACTTAAGTATTAGGAACCCTTTCATGAAAATTTATAAATTGTTCCTAAAATTAGTAAATATTTTCTAAATATTTATAAATATTTACTACATTTCAAAATATGCTTTAAATATTAGTCAACTATTTCAGCATATTTATAATCATTTTTCTAAGCGTTTAAAATATTCTAAGTATGTAAAAATCATTTTAATTATTTATTAAATTTATTACCGTTTCCTAAGAATTTTAAATTGTACCTAAAAATTACTAAAAAATATTATAAATATTAAAAACATCTTCTTACATTTCAAAATATGCATTAAATATTTAGGAAGTTATTTCAACATATGCTTTAATCATCTTTTAAGCGTTTAAAACAATTTATATATGTGAAAATATTTTTTAATGTTTTGATAAACTCTCATTTAAGTTTTGGAACCATTTCTTGAAAGTTTGTAAATTACTTCTAAAACTATTAAAACATTTCCTAAATATTTAGAAACATCTTCTTACATTTTAAACATGAATTAAATGTTTAGTAAACCATTCCAACATATTTATAATTACCTTTTAAGCATTTAAATAATTTTATGTATGTAAATATTATGTTTAAATGTATACTAAACTTTTATTTTATTAATTTTTTTCCTAAGGTAGCACATTTTATAAATGTTTAGAAACCTCTTTTTACATTTCGAAACATGCATTTAATGTTTAGCATACCATTATAAAATACTTATAATTATTTTTTAGATATTTAAAGTTATTTATAAATTAAAAAACTATTTTTTTAACTTTTAGAAACCTTTTCCTAAAAATGATTAAATCTTACCTAAAATATGTAAATCATTCCTAAAATAGTAATTTAAAGAAGAAAAAATAGAAACATCTTGTTGTATCTCAAAACATTCATTTAATGAAAATCACTCCTTTGGGCTGTGACAAGCTAATCTGGTGTGGGGAAAAAGATGGCATCTATACTTCCAAAAGTGGTTACAAATTCATTGACACGCTACGGTTTGCTCAGAATCCGTCACTGCAGAGAGTCCCTCCGATTGAACAAAAACTGTGGACAGAGATTTGGAAAACAAAAACCACCCCAAAGATTAGGCATTTTCTCTGGAAAGCTTTATCAGGGGCCCTAGCTGTAAAAGAGAGATTTAGGAGCCGTGGCCTTGGCGGTGATCCACAATGTCTCGGTTGCAACAGTGGAAACCTTGAAACCATCTGTCATGTACTCTTCAGATGTCCCACTGCATTGGAAACGTGGAAGTTGTCCAATATTCCCCTACCTCCGTCTAGACTATCTCCTTCTTCAGTCTTCTTGAATGTTTACAACATGCTAGCTGTGAGCAAGAGAAGATCAGCCTCGGAAAAAGAAAGACTCCTATTCCCATGGATTATGTGGCGTCTGTGGAAAGCACGAAACCTTCTGGTTTTTGAAAAAACAAGACTTAATCCGGCAACAATCCTAGCTCAAGCGGAAGAGGACCTTTGCTCATGGCTATCTGCGATTAGTATTAATAGTGAAGCACCTGCTCAAGGCCATTTTGTTCAACAGCAACTACGCAACCCAAGCAATCCTTATTCATGGCAAAAACCTCAGGCCGACAGTCTAAAATGCAACATAGGGGTCGCATGGGATGCGGCAACAGGAAACTCAGGTGCAGCTTGGCTAGTTCGAGACCACCTCGGTAATGCCTTGTTCCATGGTCGATGTTCCTTCGCAGCTACATCCTCTGTTCTGGAAGCCACTTGCTTGGATTACTCTGGACAGTGGAATCTATCCAATCTCTGAGATTCACCCATATGATTTTCGAGTCAAACTCTCTCGTAATGCATGACGTCTTAACATGGCCACATAACTTCCCTGTTTTCACGAACGTATTGCACAGGATTCTCAACGTGCTCCGATCTTTCTCTACCTCGAGTTTCCTCCTTGCTTCCGGTGACCAGAACGGCTCAGCCCAGGCCATGGCGCAGAGTGTTATAGACCTCAACTTTCTCCAGTCTTACGTCGCACGCAATGGTCCACAATGGCTACGCACAAGACTGTTATCGGAAGCATTTTCATGATTTCCTGCGGCCGAATGTCTAAGTATTGGCTTACCTTTCTGTCAACCATGGCGTTGCTGCTCCTTCCCTCTCGATCACATGTGAGGGGCTTTTGGTTATTAATGGAGCTTTCTTCTAGGGAGATGTCTACTGACTTTCTCTGCTATTGCTGTTTTTCTCTGTTTCATTCTCAATTTTGTTTTTTCCTGCACTTTTCCTCTAGGCTCTGTTTCTTAGAGCATGTTGTAATTTCTGGCAATGCTCTTTTTTGCCACAAACTCTTTACAGCTGAGTAATAAACCTCCAGTGTTAAAAAAAAAATGTCTATAAACTATTCCAACATATTTATAATAACTTTCTAAATGTTTAAATTTGTTTCTAATTTTAAAACTATTTTAAATATGTTTAGTAAATTGATAGGAACTTTTTCCTAAAAATAAATAATCTTACCTAAACAAATGAAATTCGAGAAAAAATAAAAAAATGAAAAATTGAATTTTTAATATATATATTATTGTTTATTTATAAATTTCATAAGGATAAAAAGTCTTTACACTCCAAAAACAAATGTTATGAATGTGACTTCTTAGAATTGATTCCATATTTGTCCACAAAACTAGATTTTGGTATATCTTAGGATATTTCAATTATAATTTCGTGATTATACATCTACTATCACACCACATAAGATAATTTAAGTTACTCCAAGTGTAATACTCATTCTCCAATTATTATTTTTTGTCAAAAAACTCATATTTTGATAAATAGCATAATCGTTGCTAAGCTCTCTCCTCTCTCCTCTCTCCTAGCGAAAAACCTAAAAAAATTTCAGATCTCGCCTCTCCGCCGCCGCTTTCTCTTTTCGCGGCGTGAGAGGCTCCATCTCTCTTTTGCATGGCCGATCTTCATCTATAGGCATGCTCATCTCTTTGCATGTTCTCTAGCGGTGTTCCGGTCTCTCTCTTTTGGTGGTTCGCGGCGGTGGATCTAAGCGGTGCTTTGCAGAGCCTCTCTCGGTCGTTGAGGACAAGATCTGGAGCTGTTCTTCGAAGTTTATCTTGGCAATCCTTCTCTGCCTCGGTTTTGTTCCACCGGTGTGGTGGGTCTGGTGGTGCTGAAGTCGTGGCTGTGGTGCGGCGGTAAGTGGGTTGAAGGTACTTTAGATTTCTGGATGTCGCTTCTGTGGGGTGTGGCTGCTCGGAGACGGTGGCTCTCCTCCTTTTGAGTTTTCCCGGTGTCGTCGGTGCTGGTTGGCCCTTTCCCCCTTCAACCTCCGTGTTCGCTTCCATGGAGTAGGTGTTGTTTTCTTTTCCCTCCGGTGTTCTGCTTTTCCGTGGCCATTCGATGGTTTGTTTCTGGTGAGTTTGAGGTGGTCATGTTCCTCTGCTCTTCAGCGTTAGTCCTGTGGCGTCGTCTTCTTCTCGTGCTTCCTCTATCGTGGCGGTTTGGCTTGTGTCTGCGCCTACTCGGCGGCGGCGGCATCGTCCCGTTTCTGTCTCCAGCGGTGGTTATGTGCTCTGGTGGCCAGCGTGGTTCTCGGCCTTCCGTTGGTGGTGTCTGTGCCTACTCGGCGACGGCCTCGGCGGCTTAGTGTTCGGCGGCTTAGGAAGTAAAACTAGGGTTTTCTTAGGTTTGGATCATTTCTGAGCCTTTGAGTTTGTAAGGGTTAAACCCGTTTAGGAACTGTTTGGTAATGGGCCATGATCAAGTCCACTAGGGGATATTTTAGAATGGCCCAAAAAACCAAAAAACAACAAAAAAAGATTAATTTGAAAAATTTGTTCAAAAAAAACTCATATTTTTTATTGATATAACCAAATTATAAATTTTATCACATTTATTATTCACTCTTAGATATCATCAACATAAAGATTTAAAATAATCATTAAAATTTTACACTTACCACAACACAAGATTTGGTCTCCAATCAAAGTGAGATCTCAAGACTTTAACACAAGCTTAACCTAACCATTTTTTTTTTGGCTGACACAGAAACCTAATTGGTTTACTCTTTTTCCGTCGTCACATAAGCTACCATCCCATTGTGTGCCTGTTCGAAAGACTACTGCACTTTATATCACATTCTAGTGCTATTTTGGCTAAAGTGAAACCTAATTAGCTTTCACTTACCAACTACAAGCACTTCCAGATTAATACTAATAATACTTTACCTAACCATTTCTTTTGTGTTAATATATTTTCCTGAGCAACACTTGAAACAGTTCGACCATTACAGGTTCATAACGATAATAGCTTTGATTTATATTACAACCAATTTTCTTACCTTCGCATTTGTGTTTATGTGATTTTTAAATGTGTATTTTTAACATATTTTTTTATTCTCCTACTTTATAATTGAAAACCCTTGTTACAAAAAAAGTTAGTTTTGAAATATAAAAAGAGGAAAAATACCTTATCATAAATATAACACCAAAAAAATAATTCACACTTTTAGCATTATTTTAATTACAAAGACTTTTATAGCATTATATAATTTAGGGTTTAGGGTTAATTATTTAGGGTTTAGGGTTTATTATTTAGGGTTTAAGGTTTAGTATTTAGGGTTTAGGGTTTATTATTCAAGGTTAGGGTTTAGTATTTAGGGTTTAGGGTTTAGTATTTAAGATTTAGGGTTAGTGTTAATTTAGTGACAAAACATGTTTTTGTGCTATTTTTATGATATTTCTTCTTTGGTGCTATATTTTTGACAAGTCATATTTTTTGTGCTATTAATGCGATTTGCCCATATAAAAATACCTTTTGGTTTTTCAGCAAAATATAAATAAACATAAGCGCGCCAATCGGGAACATAACATTTTTCTGCGTTTGAAATTTATACGAGTAGCCAAAAAATATTAAAAATACGTTAATTGGGGTTCACATGGGAAAAATACTTTTTTGAACATAAAAAATATTAGTCCAACTATTAAACGTAAACACAAACAACAAACAATCGATGGTAAAATAATCTCTATAACATAAGTAAGAAAAAATTTACATTAACCACCATTATTCAATGATCATCACCACACCTATTCTCCTAAGTTTTGTAAGAAAAAGAATTAAGAATTTTATATGCAAAGACCAGATTGTTTTGCTGCTCCGAATCTGAGATACAGACAGGATAGTGTCAGGCCAATAGCTACGATCTTTCCAATTAACATACCAGTAAGCACAATCACGACCACAACAATCACATTCATGTTGACTCCTTTTGATTCTACCAATGGTGAATTAGACTTCTCTTCGTCTCTCTCAGACTCGATCACCTCTGATTTATCCTCTGAAACCAAGTTTGAGACATCAATCAAAGTCTCTTCCTCGATCACAATCGTTTTCTTATTCTTCCTGAAACACCTCAACGTCTTCACAATCTTTGATTTCAGCTTCGAACTTTTTCTTGTCGATTTCTCATCCTTCAACAACAGATCACGAATCGTTAATTCGTTCGAATTCGAGTGCTCTGTTTCAGTTATAGGCTCTGTTTCCTGCAAACAAGAAATCTTTTTCGTAGACGGTTTGGGAACTCGAATTTCAACCTTAAAATCATCAGAAGTTTCGATCTTTTCGTCGTGGATTGAGGCGAGTGGCTTTTCTTTCTGCGTGTCGGTGGTGCAGAGCTTGAAACGCGTAAGAACACGCGCCGCCACGAGCTCTGTTAAGAGAAGCGCGAAAGCGGAGAGAGTGATCCCCATAGTAAGCTTCTTCTTCGTGCTCATGGCGAGCACCGCCACTATAAATACCTTAAACGCCATCAAAACGAACGCACTGCTTCCGCCGCTGCAAACGCAAACGCGGCAGTTTTTGTCACTTGTGTGCTTATTCTTCTCTGCAGTTAGTCCACCGCCGACGAAATTAACTTTGTCGATCTTCTTACTCCGAATGGTTTTCGTGGCGACGGGCTTTTCACGATTCAAGTCTGGATTAATAGGCAAAGAAGCGTTTGGAGCGGCCTGAATCTGGCGTTGGATGCGTTTAGTTTTAGATGATGATTTTCTTAGACGATCGCGATTTTTGACGAAGAGGTCGATTAGAGAAGTTGGGAAGCCAGTTTCGACGAGATTGGGAGATTGTTGAAATTCCGAAATGAATCTCGAGAGCCGACCAGATTTTGGTTTTTTCCATAGAAGAGACATGGTTATTATGTACGGATGGAAGAGATGATAAACCCAAAAAGGAAAGACTTTTGAAGTTCTCTTGATTTCTTTCGAAGACTTGTTTGGGTTTTGATCAAATTTTGTTGACAGAGAGAAGCTATTAATACATGAGGAGTGAGTGAATGAGGAGGTTACTACGAAGAAAGCGAAGGCGAGAGGTTTGCTTTTTTTTTTAGTGAATTTAAAACACGAGCCAAATGATGAGCAATTGGCGAAAAGACGGAAAGAGAGAAATGTATAATTAAGTATTAAAAAGTTCTTCAACCGAGTTAGTAATCGAATTATCGAAAGGGTATAGTTTTTCTGTTAATTATTTTTTTCTGAAATGAAAAGATGTTTGATATTTTGAAAATATTTTAAAGGAGTTCAATAAAAATTTGTTTTATTTAATATTTGGATCCAAATCATTCTTTTGGGACCAATTATTTATTCGAAAAATCTATGTTTTGTTTGAAACTTGAATTATGTATTGAACCGTAAATTGAAGCTATAATTAGCTATATAAAATTTAGAATATTAAGAAGATTACACTAAAATCAAAATTAATTACGTTGATTTTATTGAGATGAGTCCACAATAAGCCATTTTTGTAAGTTGGGTACTTGGCATCTGCATAAGAACCATTTGTGTGTAGTTTATTTAAATGCGAATAATACAGATATAAGGGTATTTTTTTTAAAGATTTTTTATTGCAAAGCAAACAATAGTTTCATTTTAACAACATAGTCTCTTATCTGTTTTTCGATCTGACAATAATCTCAAAGCTCTTAGATTCACCCTTAACACCCAAGCTTGCTACTTTTCTAAGAATGACCCTTATTAAAAGCAATCTCTCTCAAAAAGCGCATCAAACACAAATGCGTTAAATGACTTATTTATACTTTGTAGGTTATCTTACAACTTTCCTAACTACCTTTAGGAATATTTCCGTTAATCTTTGTCTAGGAAAAAGCCTATTTTCCTAAACTCTCTCAAATGTACATTTCTTGTGATTTCGTCTTCGTACAGCTCAGCTATACTCCTTTGACTTTGTTCTAGTCAGCTACTAACATCTTTAGCTTCCATATTCTTCAAGTCCAGATCATGCTCTATCTCATCTCTGTCGTTGATGTAGGCGCTGTTTTATATGCTGATTGATTCAGCTGCTGTCGTAACTCATCTTTCAGATTGTTGCATCTTCAATTTCTCCTTTTTTTAGCTTTGTGTGCTTCTCAAGTATCTATGCATCAATGATCTCATACATACATATAGCTGAAGCACAAGACTTATGTTCATCATAAAACTCATTAAGCAATAACCATCATAATATAAAGTTCCATTAAAAGTAAAGCATGAGTTTATCATCAAACGGAGAGGAACCACAAAGTACTTAAACACGAAAACCAAAAAATTTCCTACCCCCCCCAAGAGTTCTAGCACTCGTAACTAAACATGCTCAATACAACATACATATTTAGTCCCCCCCCCCACAAAACAAGCCCTACAAGACAAACACTCAAACATCACTTGAGGTCATCTCATCAGAGTCATCATCTCCATCAGGAGACTCTTCTTCTTGATCCGACTATACTCCCACATTTGTTTCTCCCCCTGCTTGAGAGCACACAAGTTAAAAATACTTATGTCAAAATAAGAGGTGTAGAAAAGGTATGTGAAAACTTACCTTGAATCCTATCACGAAGATGAAAGAATACGCCATTCAGATTTTGAAGACCTTCAGATATGTTCTGAAGTGCCGTCTGAACTGACAATTGATTGATAGAAGCTTTCACTGGCATCCGGATTGTACCAAGTTGCATAATCTCCACAGGCTCTTCTTCAGTAGATGCAGAAGCCGTAGGTCGACCAACTGAATGAGTGGTTGAGGTAACTTTGTGCTTGCCAGATACAATCTCCTGTCTCTTCCTCTCAGCTTCTCTTTTGAAAAAAGCTTCTCCACTTCTATGATCCTTCTTATACAAGTCAAGTCCAATCAGTTCTCCACCATAAAATGTGCGAGGGGGATGCTGCATTTCCAAAACAGCTGATATAATCCGTGGGAATAT
The DNA here is from genome assembly GCA_030180135.1 of Orychophragmus violaceus. Lineage (NCBI taxonomy): Eukaryota > Viridiplantae > Streptophyta > Magnoliopsida > Brassicales > Brassicaceae > Orychophragmus > Orychophragmus violaceus. Next base: position 32,583,297 of record CM058240.1, read on the forward strand.
CAACCAGCGACGATCATTCTGCTGATCAATGGTCAGACTCATCACTTTCTTGTAGACCAGCTTCCCAAAGTCAATTAGAATCCCATGAGCTATCTTGTATATCAGCCTTTCCCTGTCCTATGAGATGTAATTCTTGTGAGTGGAGGGAAACTAGTTTGTAGCTGCAAGAACCGTCAAGGCTGCATAATTTGGAGGAATATCTACAGACTTCATTCCTGCCCAGGTTTTCTGTTGTCCTTCAGTTAGGTACTTGGCAAGAGTGTCATGTAAAACATCATCAATGCTTGCATCAGCTTTTACTTCAACACTGATCAGAGGTTCTAAGTCCAAACATGCATTGATTTGTGACGAAGAGAACTCATACATTCTCTTGCAAAAGAACACTCGAACTCTTTTATCAGAGACAGAAGGACCAGGAAAATTCGTATAGAATTCCTTCACAATTTCAGAGATATATCCAATCAGACCATTAACATAACTCCTCATCATTCCTATATTTATTAGGCCCAGATACCCTCACTTATCCGTTTCATCAAAAGCAACTATCCGTTCAGCTAAGATTCCACGTTCCTTGAACAAGGCATACCTGGCTTTAACCTCTCTGGATGGAAAGCGCTTGGAAAATAACATCTTTTTGGGATGGGCTGATACACCAGTTGAAGCAGAAGGCTCAGTTGGTGTAGATGTCTTCTTCTTCTTCTTCTTTTGAACTGGTTTTGCCTCTGTAATTTTCTCAGTGTAAGGCTTCTTTTGACCCTGCGAAGGTCCAAATTGTTTTCTGGCTTTTCTCCTTTTCTGCATGGAGACTAGCTCAAATTGTTCGTTTTCTGTGTTCTGCTCAGGAGGATTTGCATCAACAGGTACGTCAGTGATAGGTTCAACAACATCCATAGCCAGAGGATTGTTCTTTGTGAGCAGTGAAGCTAAACCATCAACGGCTTCTTTTTCTTGCTCGCATATTTCCTCAAGGTTGTCCTTTTCAGCTTTGTCATCTTGGCGAGTTGACTCAGCTTCCTTGTCGTCATCCTTAAGCGATTCTTCTGAATGGATTTCCTCTGTTTCAGGATCAGATGGCGGTTTGGTCTGATGAAATTCTGCTTCTGAGACACAATATGACTGAACTTCGTCATCCTCTTTCTATTACGCCACACCATCATCGACTGGATATGTTACCTCCACCTTTGGGGCTGTTGCGAATGAGGTCGTGTTGGTCTATTGAGTCTCACCCAGAATCTGATCAGAGACACAGTTATGGTTCTGGGTGGCGGCGCCTCTTCTCCGGAGCTTGAGTCATCAATCATCTGCGGTGGTTTATGTTCAGATGGACCTAAAGCTTGTAGCTGAGTTGAGCTTGAGCCCACTTTGCCTCTTCTGGTTGCGTGCACCATGGTGATTTTTTTGAAGATTGTACAGAAAATTTGTGAACGACAAGGAGCACAATTTCGTCGGAGTTCTGATTGCAGAAAAATGATTTTCCTTTTTACCTTTTCTTCTTTTAATAGCTGAGGCAGAATCTGTGTCAGAGATTTTGTTTCATTTTGCATGCGATTTGATTGGGAGATGAATTTTTCAAAGAATTTTAATTTTAAAATTCAAATCTTCTCTTTTGTGCCCCGAATCTCGGATTTTTGTTTCTTTTCAACTGATATATCATATTTTTACATGTTTTCAAGTCATGGTATAAGTCTTTATCTAGAGTCTTTTAGTTGTTTTTGGAGTCTTTTGAGTTCTTTGCAGGTTTAGGTACATTTGGAGCTTATCTGGAGATTCTGGGAGCTTTTGGAGTGATTTTGCAGCATACAAGGATTTCACAGAGTTCATTGGGTGCGTCTGCACTTAGTGTCGGTCGACACCACTAAAGAACGAAATTCTTGAACGTCAAAAATACAGATTTTGAAGATTTTCAAGATTTATCCAGAAGTTTCTCATATTTATAGGAAGACCCAAATCATGTTTTAGACTATTAATTAGGTTTTTGAGCCATTGTTTAGGCTAAGTTTTATTCTATCAGAGATTAGGAGATTTGGGGCTGGTCTTGTACTCGAGAGAGAAGAGATTTCGAACCCCTGTTCTTATTCTTTTGATTTATATGATTTCTACTTTGATTATGTTTGTTGTTATGATTGCCATGTCTGAGTAGATTTCCTTGTTAGGTTTAAGGATTCTCATTAGGGATTTCATGGAATTATAGATTGATTGATTAATTGGGATTCAAAACATCTAGTTCTTCATCCAGGCAGTCTTTAAAGGCTCCACAGCTCCTTGAGAAAAGGTGAGTATGTCCTGTCTGAAGGATTATTGGTGTTTTCCATGGTTTAATTCTCAATTACAACCTAACACAAATCCTTAAACAGATCTAGGTTCTCGTCAAATGAATCATAAAACCAACCAAACCTGGATCATTACCTTTCAGATTGCAGCGGATAATTGATGGTAATGACAAGATCAGATTAGAGCTGATGAGAATCGGCTCCTCCTCAAGTATCCACACTCTTACAAGCAAGGGATGGCTGCTAGACCAAAGAGATGGATCAGATCAGAAAGAGAGTTAGAGAGAGAGAGGGGGCACGGCCACCAAGAAGAAATCGCAGAAGCTTGCTCTTCCTTAGGGTTTTCTCATTCTTTTATCTCTCATTAATGGGCCCAAGTCATTAGACTAATGGCTCATTAATCTTTTGGGCCCAAGACACAAATCAGACAAAAGCCTGCATTTTGTCTGGCCCAATTCTCTGATCCAATACAGTAAATGCCATTGCATCTTACCGTATTAATTCCATTTAACTTTCCCGTTAGCTATGGTGTGTGACCCTTCGGGATCATACAATACTGGTAATAAGTCCTAAACTCATAGATCATGAGCGGACTCTAGCAAGCCATCATGATCACCCAGTATTTATGACTTATGTCTGATCTCGACACTTATCATACTTTCTAGAGATAGTACGGTAGATTTCAGGACATTCCCAACAATCTCCCACTTGTACTGGAATCCTACACAGGACATACCCAACAATCTTCCGATTATACTGGAATCCTACATTCCCTAATCCTTTTGTCTCAATATCTCGATCCGGCATAAGGCAAGATGCGTGTCATCCTTATTTAGCCAGACCATGTTTATCGGACCAGATTTGATACATGCGGAAGGAGAGAAACGAAGAACGGAGAGCAACGAGAGATGTATTTATAATGGCGCAAGAGTTTTTCAAGCAAGGCGCCATCATTAAACCTAGGAGACCCTTCAGCTTCTGGTGGTTATACGCTTTTCATCATTACATCAAAGCGTCCCTTCCACTTCTGACGCTTCCTCCAAGAAACCTTTTCGCTTTCCAAGGATCGAAACAACCATCAGAAAACGAGCATGCACAAGTAAAACCGATCAAAGACCCACCAGACATGTATCAACCCAACAAAACTTCAGGAAATTCGTTGACCTAAGCAACTCAAGATCGACGAACTGGGGGGGGCTTACTGTTATACATGGGTTTAGCACTCATCTACTTAGTTCAGCCCGTACCTGCTCTCTAGACTTTAATCGGCCCAACAAACAAAATCGGCCCATGAACAAAACCAACTCCACACAAAGCATGCTCGGATCAACTCACATTTGCCATTTTATCTCGGCTAGGCTCACACAGATCTTTTTTAGCTCGGCTTAGCTTGCTGTTTCTTCTCATCTTTTCTTAACTAATAGACAAAACGTGGTCGACTTGGCCCACTTTTTCACCTGAAGTACGACCTATTCGTCACGAGCTCGACAAGGAGTGAACGACCCATACAAAATTACCACCGTATTTTACTATAAATAGGACGTTGCACTGCACATTAAAGTAACTTTTTGGGATTTGTGCACTTCATTACTTTCTCTCTCTAGAATTAAAGCACGTCTCGAACCGTAAGCAAGCTCGTCTTTCGACGACCTTGCACCTTTTCTTTACTTCTGACTGTAAGCGAGCTCGTCTCTTGACGACCTTGCATCATCATGTTCTTCTGCCGACCTTAGTCTGCTCTCTAATAAAGATAAATCTTGACTCATAGATTTCTACGAGCACGTTCATTCTAACCTAGCAAAACGAACATTCAACCTTTATAACGAACTCAGTTATCACACTTGTAACTGATGTGCAAACAAAACTTTGTGATAGTAAAATCAATTAGAGGACAATGGGTTCAATCATGTGTTAAAAGCAAAGATGTTGCTGAGAAGAAAGGATCATGTGAACGAACCTGAGAAAGATAAACTGAGAGCGAAAGCTCCAAGAGAACACAAAAACTGAGAGAGGGCGAAGTAATTTTTCCGGCGGTATAAATGCACAAGGAGATAAGTTGCTGCTTTTAGCATGGGGGGGGGGGGGGGGGGGGTGTTTGAGGATTTTGAAAATGATGGGTCCGATCATTTAAATTGACACCATAACATTTGTTTCATCTACGCTGAAATGAGGCCATTATAAATTATAAAGGGCCCAACTTTTATTTGAGCCGGCCCTTCCCCTTACAGTTCCCACTTCTCTGTCTTTGCACATTCAAACTTCTTTTGATTATGCATATATTATTGTACTTATCCATAAGAACAAAACCGGATCGGCAGGTAATTTAGCCAGAGTGAAAATTTAAATATTAGAAAAAACTGTACCTTGGATCTAAATCCCTTCAATAAAATTCAATTTGTTGAATGAAACAATGTAATTGGCATAACGTTACAATTTTTAAATGGAAAAACTAATTGATTATAATATTCTTTTAATGGTTAAAATAGCAAAAACATCTCTGGACAAGTGGGACAGAGATAATTTGAAATCCTCCGCTGTCAGACAGCACAGAGTACGAAAACAAAATATATAAAAGATCTAGGGTATCAATTGAAACAACAAATAGAGTACAAGGGCACATTTGTAAACAAATGTAACCAAAAACTTATTGAAAAAGACGTAAACTATTTATAGCTGATTATTCCCTTTTCTTTTTAAACCTATTGAACGAAGGACAAAATTAGAAAAAGGACGAGTCGCCATTTTCTCATTTTTTTCTTGAGAAACCACCCAAAGGAGAAAAATGAGAGAGATCCTCCATATCCAAGGTGGTCAATGTGGAAACCAGATCGGTGCCAAGTTCTGGGAAGTGATCTGCGACGAGCACGGCATTGATCACACCGGCCAATACGTCGGCGACTCTCCTCTACAGCTTGAACGGATCGATGTCTATTTCAACGAAGCGAGCGGCGGGAAGTACGTCCCTCGCGCCGTTCTCATGGATCTGGAGCCTGGGACCATGGATTCGCTCAGATCTGGACCGTTCGGTCAGATTTTCCGTCCGGATAATTTCGTCTTTGGGCAGTCAGGCGCTGGGAACAACTGGGCGAAAGGTCACTACACGGAGGGCGCGGAATTGATTGATTCTGTGCTTGATGTTGTGAGGAAGGAAGCTGAGAATAGCGATTGTCTACAAGGTGAGAGACATCGCATTCATTCTCTTATTTTGTTTTTGAATCTCGATCTGGTTTGTATGAAGTTTATCGTGCGAGATTTGATATGATATCTGAGATATTCCTAGTCTAGGTCTTCGTTGATGTTTGAAAAAATGGAATAAGATTGTTATAAGATTGGTGATGCTGATACATTGGTTTTATTCTTTGAATAGGTTTCCAAGTTTGTCATTCGTTGGGTGGAGGAACTGGATCTGGCATGGGAACGCTCCTTATCTCTAAGATAAGAGAGGAGTATCCAGACCGTATGATGATGACCTTTTCAGTGTTTCCTTCTCCTAAGGTCTCTGACACTGTTGTTGAGCCATACAATGCAACACTCTCTGTGCATCAGCTTGTTGAAAACGCTGACGAGTGTATGGTTTTGGACAATGAGGCTCTCTACGATATCTGCTTCCGTACCCTCAAGCTTGCTAATCCCACATGTGAGTACACTCTATATTGTTAGCCTCGCACCTTTTGTACTTTGAGTCCTGACTTGTTTCTTTGTTTTGTGCTTCATTAGTTGGTGACCTTAACCACCTCATCTCAGCTACAATGAGTGGTGTTACATGCTGTCTTCGTTTCCCTGGTCAACTAAACTCTGACCTTAGGAAGCTTGCTGTGAACCTGATCCCCTTCCCAAGACTCCACTTCTTCATGGTTGGTTTTGCTCCATTGACATCAAGAGGATCACAACAATACAGTGCGTTGAGTGTCCCTGAACTGACCCAGCAGATGTGGGATGCAAAGAACATGATGTGTGCTGCGGACCCTCGCCACGGACGTTACTTGACTGCATCCGCTGTGTTCCGTGGAAAGCTGAGCACTAAGGAGGTGGATGAGCAGATGATGAACATCCAGAACAAAAACTCATCCTACTTTGTGGAATGGATCCCAAACAACGTCAAGTCCAGCGTCTGTGATATTGCACCAAAGGGTTTGAAAATGGCATCGACATTCATCGGGAACTCAACTTCAATCCAAGAGATGTTCAGGCGTGTGAGTGAGCAGTTCACAGCTATGTTCAGGAGAAAGGCTTTCCTTCATTGGTACACAGGAGAAGGAATGGACGAGATGGAGTTCACAGAAGCAGAGAGTAACATGAATGATCTTGTTGCAGAGTATCAGCAGTACCAGGATGCTACAGCCGGTGAAGAGGAGTATGAAGAAGAAGATGAGGAGTACGAAGAGGCTTGAGATGTTCGTCTGATTCATAAGCTGTGTAAGATGCAGTTGCCTTCTTCTTTCCTTATCTCTCTCTCTTTTTTATTTTTTCAGTTTATGTGTGCTTCCTTCTTGAAACCCAAATTCGTTCTCGAGTGTTGAAAACCTTTGCGTGTATTGCTTTATTGTTTTTGTCTGTGAAAAAATATTGCTCTTCTTCTTTCAAGTTGTGTCACATTTTCGCAGATCTTTTTTTTTTTCAAAAGCAAAGAAGCCAATTATGAACCGCCTGTAACGGTTACTAGCTTCGATTAAAATTCCCAGTACTACTGTATCTCTTACACGAAATCATTTACTACAACTTTTTTCCAAACTACACAATTCTTTAGTCCTGTAGTGTGAAGGTCTATACAGTTCTTTGACCAATATCCATGATCTGAGCGTAAGCTGACGATTGAATTCAGTACTATTTTTCTTTGATTGAATTTGCACACATCTTCCTTCTTTTGCCTGTCAGAAATTGCATAAGTATTCGACTGCCACACTCTTCGAGTTCTTTTTTTTGGCGATAAAATGTAAATATATTATCAAAAGGAACATGAGTTGTACATTGCATTGGCCGGAAAAGATAAAAAACCGTTGTTAAGTAGCAAAACCAATAATGAAAACTAAGTAGTAACTATAAGAAAACAAGAGCTAAAATTTGTTGAACCATGCATAAAGTAAGTGTTGGCATCCTTTACGATGACGCCTCGCTAGACAAGTATCACGGACATATCTGTCTTCGAATTCTTCATCCTCTCATAATTTTTGACTTCTAAATTGTTCCTAAACCTTACCGTCGAGCATGACCAATCATCACTTCCCCTTCTTTATGATTTACTTCCTCATCTTCCTATTTACATTCTTAGAGTTGTGTAATCAGAACTGGTGACTTTACCGATCCTAAGGAGTACATGATCCCTGGTTCAGGTCTAGTTCCAGCTTGCTTTTCCTTCATCCAACTCGCAAAAAAACAATTCAAATAAAAGTTATATGAAAAGCTACTTGTCATAAAATCCCATGGATGATCCGTTACTGTGGCTTGTTCTCTTTTTGCTAACATTTCTCTAGCCCGTTCATGTAAAACGGTTCTTCCTTCCATTTATTCTCTAGAGTTTGTCTTAAATCCTCAAGCAGAGATTTAGCTTCTGGGATTCTATCCATACACATCAAGCAGCTCGCTAGGTTACACATCTTGTTACTATAAGACTCCAAAGACGAAGGATTCCTATCACGGTAAAAAAGAAACCATTCAATTTTTTTAGGCAATGAACACACTGTTTTACTGTTGAGTTTAAGACTGTAAAATGCTCTGTTTTTTTTTTGTTAACCATTTCAACATAAAACACTATTATCATTGAACTTGAACTTGACAAAGTTCTATATGGTTTTTCGACAACAGCAAAATACACAGACTTACAAGCTTCATATATGTTTAAGCTATCTACTATTAGCTCAACTACACCATACCAACTCTTACTAACCCATACACCTAGTCTTAGATGACTTCTCCAAAAACAATAGTCTAGTACATTGATATTATTCTACCTAACTCACTTATGATTCCATCTAGTTACCTTAGTTAGAAGTCTTAGTTGGTTTGAGGACAAATTGACTTTGTTCAACACTCCCACTAGTCATTTTGTCACTCAAACCAATCTTGAACTTGAATGATTCAAAGCTTTGAACTCCTAAGGCCTTGGTGAATATGTCTGTCCATTGTTCTTCACTTCTACAGTATCGTAACTGAATCTCTCCATTTCTCTCATACTCCCTGATTACATGATACTTGATTTGAATGTGCTTTGTTCTCTTGTGCTGTACTGGATTCTTACCAATGGCAATGGCGGATTGGCTGTCACAGTAGATGGGAACACTCTCTTGTCTCCACATTCTTAAGTCTTCAAGGAGTCTTTTCAACCATATTGCTTGATTTGCAGTGGTACACAATGCCATATACTCGGCTTCAGCAATGGATTGTGCAATGGTATCTTGTTTACTGGTTTTCCATGAGAAGATAGCCGATCCAATACTAAAACAGTATCCGATTGTGGATTTCATATCTTCTAGGCAACCGCCCCAATCACTATATGAGTATCCAGTGAGCATTGGTTCCTTAACTTCGGAGAATACTAATCCAACATGTAGAGTACCTTGGATGTATTTGAGGACTCTCTTAGCTTCCTTGAGATGTTTGATCTTTGGCTCTTTAAGGTATCTAGACAGATATGAGGCAGAGAACATTAGATCAGGCCTTGTGGCTGTTAAGTACAACAAACCTCCCACTAGGCTTCGATAAAATTTAGAATCAGCAAGTTCTTCTTCTCCATCTTCATGTTTTCTTTGGGGAACTACTGGAGTTTTCATAATCTTGCACCCTTCCATGTTGAATTTTTCCAGCAATCTCTGTGCATATAGCTTTTGTGACAGAGAGATTCCACCTTGATCCTGCATAATCCCCATTCCAAGAAAGTAGTTCAACAAGCCTAAATCAGACATTTCAAACTCTTTCTTCATCACTGTCTTGAACTCTTCAATCATAAGCTCATCATCGCCTGTAACTATTAGATCATCAACATAGATACATACCACCAGAAGTTTCCCATTTTCTTCTTTAGTGTATAGAGCATAATCATTATCACTTCGCTTAAAGTTTTCTTTTTGAAAAAACTCATCAATCCGGCTGTACCAAGCTTTGGGGGCTTGTTTTAGCCCATATAGAGCTTTGTACAGTCTGAGAACATGGTCCTCCTTTCCTTCTTCTTCAAACCCCAATGGTTGTTCAACATATATTTCTTCTTCTAACTGACCGTATAGAAATGCAGATTTCACATCTAGTTGGAAGAGCTTCCACCTTTTCTGAGCAGCAACCGCAAGAAGTAGCCTGATGGTTTCATGTCTTGAGACTGGAGCAAAGGTCTATAAGTAGTCGACTCCATGTTGTTGGGTGAACCCTCTGGCTACAAGTCTTGCCTTGTACCTCACTGTGTTTCCAGCTGCATCAGTTTTTATGCGGTACAACCACTTAACTCCTACTACATTCTTGTTGAATGGTCTCTTGAATAATTCCCATGTTTTGTTTTTCTCTATCATATGGATTTCTTCCTCCGTAGCTTCTTTTCATTCTTCATGCTGAGCTGCTTCTTCAAAAAGTGCCGGTTCTTCACTGCTGCTGAAGCAACATTCACTCATTGCACAATATTCCACATCTTCATAAGGAGCAATGAGTAGAATTTCGTTAAGTGATCGAGTTTTTCTGTTGGGAGGATTTGAACTGCCTTCTGGACTATGTGGGTAAGAGTTGTTGTCGCTTGGTGCCTCATCTCTGAATTCATTTTCCCTTGATTCCCTTTTATTGTTACTTACTTCTACATCAAGTGATGCATTAATCTGTTTGGTAACTTTTTTTTTTTTCCAATCCCACTTGTTGTTTTCTTCAAAGATAACATCTCTAGAGATCTCTATCTTGTTTTCTTCAAGAAGATACACTCTATATCCTTTAGTTTGAGAGCTGTATCCAACAAAGATACCTTTCTTTGACTTGTCATCCCATTTCTTCCTTAATTTATCTGGAATGTGCACATAGCATATGCATCCAAACACTCTCATGTGACTTACTGAAGGTTTAGTTCCATTCCATACCTCTAATGGTGTTTTGTCCTTGAGCGCCCTTGTTGGTGTTCTATTTTGAACATAAGCTGCGTTGTATACATCTTCAGCCCAAAACTGTAGAGGTAGATTCTTAGCTTTGATCATTGCTCTTCCCATTTCTACTAAACTTCTGTTTCGCCTTTCTGAGACTCCATTTTGTTGAGGAGAGTAAGCAGCAGTGAGTTGTCTTTCAATCCCAGCTTCTTCTTGGAATCTTGAGAATTCCGTTGAAAGGTATTTTGATCCTCTGTCTGTCCTGAGTTTCTTTATTTTGTGGTTGGATTGATTCTCAACCATGCTCTTGAATCTCTTGAATGTATGAAATACTTCTGACTTAGCCTTCAGGAAGTAGATCCACACCATTCTTGATGCATCGTCTATGAAGGTGAGCACATATTTGCTCCCACTAAACGATGTATTCTGCATTGGTCCACATAAATCGCTGTGGAGCAGTGCCAGTTTCTCTTTCGCTCGTGTCTCAGCTTCTTTTGGAAATGAATCCCTACTGTGTTTACCAAGGATACAACACCATGTTCTTAGCTTGCATAGTCTTTAAATTTGTATAGCCTGTGTGACCAAGTCTCTCGTGCCACAGGTCTGCCTGATCACTTTTGACCACCATAACAACTTCTTCTTGTGTAGGCCACTTGATGTGAAAGCTCTTGTTCACCATCTGAACTTTCCCAATGTTTCTTCTAACTCGGTCGTATATTGTGCAGTAGTTTCCTTTGAACACTACTTGATACATGTTTGTGATCATCTGTGGAACACTCAAGAGGTTTTTTCCCAGCTTAGGTACAAGGAGAATATCTTTTATGATTCTCTTGCCCTTCTTGGTTATTACCTCAATATCTCCTTTTCCATTTGAAAGTAGTACATCTCCATTTCCCACTCGTATTGGTACTTTGATGTTTGTATTTAGTTTTACAAACATTTCTTCATTTGGTGTCATGTGGTTTGAACATCCACTGTCGATGAGTCAACTTATTTCTCCTTCGGATTCTTTATCTTCTTGTCTCGCGGTCAACATGTGATTTACTTCTTCTTCTTCCTTTCTTAACATCTGCTTGTTCTTTTGGGTTTCTTGAACAAGTCCCTTGGTGTCTCTGACCTTGGCTTCCCTCGTTGTTGAGTCTCCTTGTTCTCTGCTTGTGATTTTCTTCGAACAGGCTCCACAGATCATGATGAGCTCTGATACCATGTTGAGTTTAAGACTGTAAAATGCTCTATTTTTGTTTGTTAACCATTTCAACACAAAACACTCTTATCATTGAACTTGAACTTGACAAAGTTCTATATGGTTTTTCGACAACATCAAAATACACAGACTTACAAGCTTCATATATGTTTAAGCTATCTACTTTTAGCTCAACAACTAGACCATACCAACTCTTACTAACCCATACACCTAGTCTTAGATGACTTCCCCAAAAGCAATAGTCTAGTACATTGATACTATATTCTATTTAACTCACTTATGATTCCATCTAGTTACCTTAGTTAGAAGTCTTAGTTGGTTTGAGGACAAATTGACTTTGTTCAACATTTACCAACCTGTAATAGTGCTCTTAAATTCCGTAGTTATGAAGCTGTAAGTGAGATCAAGCTAAGTTCCCTATAATTCGATAATTCCAAACAACGTAAAGAGCGAGAGAAATGACTCTTACATAGCGGGAACATGTGATACTTGTTCTTACCTTACTCTCTCTTGCTATTGTGATTCTACCAGCGTAATGTTTTTCTTGTCCAAGTGTTTTCAGTTTGTGTTTAAGCAGCTCAGCTTCCTCTTGAATCCTATCTGGCTTATAAGAAAATCATTATCCATCAAAGTTATCAACAAGTAGCAAGTTAGGAATGGAATCTTAGGATTCAAAAGGGCAGAGATAACGAAAATATATAATCGCTTCGATTCCTTCATCAGATCCGTCTAACTGTTTCACAACAACTGCCATGTCCTTCAATGCACTATCAACTCGATCTCCAACATTTATCGCAGCCCAAAACAAGGAGATAGCTCGATCCGGTTATTTACAAACCAATTGTTCTTGAAAGATATCCATGTTAGAGCAAAACAATCATGAACGTAAATGAAGAATTTTCACCAAAACTTGATGCCTTTGAAAAAAGCTGATAGATAACGATCTATCACAACTAAGAAATGAAGAAACGAAGAGAGATCAAGAGTGAGTAGAGAGTGAAGCGTAGAGAGACGATAAGATAAATATGATATTATTGCTGAGTTTTTCGATAAGGAAACTTTACAAGTTCGGAATCCCCTTTTAAAAAACACACACTATTGTTTCTCAATTAAAACAACAACGTAGAAAAATTATTTAGTTAATGAGCCTCTTTTCCTGTAAGCCTAGCTAGTCTTCAGCTCTTAAGGTCCACTTAGCCACTTTTTGTCTTACCCGCCACTTATATCTTCTCCATTGCTCTAGTATTTCGTCCTTTAGTCCTCATTTTCTTCTTTATGAAGGACAAAGGCACCTTCAACCTATCAATACTCCCCCCAATAGAAATAACTTTGTCCTCAAGTTCCAATTCTAAAACTGTTCCATCAAAGCATTTTAAAGTTCCCAAGTTGACTCGAACGCATAAAGACCTTTCTATTTAACTAAAACCTCAATTCATTCTCCTGTGACAGCCTACGAACATCTAATAATTCATCTTGTTCAGCCTCCCATTCCAAAGTAGAAGAGATGATTAATGGTTATTCATGTGGTGTGAAAGAGCTAGAAACAACTCCTTTGAGTTGTGAGATGTGGAAGATGGGATGAATGTTGCTGTGAGGCGGCAATTGTAACTTATATGCCACTCTTCCTTTTTTTTAGCACCTGATATGGCTTAAAATACCTTTGCGCTAACTTCCATTCATGTATTTAGCAACTGAAATTTGTCTGTACAGCCGTAATTTAAGATAAACCCTTTCCCCGACTACCAAATCTATATTACTTCGATGTTTATAGCTGCTTTCTGCATATATTTTGAGCTAATTCCAAATTTTCCTTGAGCTCCACTAATAGATTGTCCATATCTTTCAACAAGTCCTCAACTTGAGCATTAGCTGTAGGAGTGTACCCATATCAAACCAGCCTAGACGGCTCTCTACCATAGACCACAAAGAAGGGAGTATTCTTAATAGTGGAATGATAAGAATAGTTGTACCAGAATTTCGCCCAAGGCAACTACTGAGCCAAGCTGCTGGTTTGCGGCTAGTGAAACATCACTAGTATGTTTCAAGGAAACGATTCACCACCTCTCTCTGCACGTTGGTTTGAGGATGGTATGAAGTGCTCTTGTTCAATGTAGTCTCCTGTAGCTTGAAGAGTTCTGACCATAAGTGACTGAGAAACACCCTATCTCATTCTGAAACCATTGTTTCCGGGAATCCATGTAACTTCATATATCGGATGAACACCTTGGCGGCTGTCTTAGATGTAAAATGATGCTTCAAGGCTATATAATGACCATATTTATTGAGCTTATACACCTCTACCAAGATAGCATTGAACCCTCGAGCAGGCGGTAATCCATCCACAAAGTTGAAACTGTTGTTAGTCCACACTTAGTCCAAAATAGGCAACGGTGATAGAATATTAGCAGGTGAGGTCGTCACAGACTTCATCTCCTAGCAAGTTTGGCACTGAAGAATGAAGTGCACAACATCTTTACGCATACCCATCCAATAATATTCTTTAACTAATCTCTTGTAAGTTTTAAGTGAACCTTCATGTCCACTCACAACACTTGCATGAAACTAATTCAACAAAGTAACAATGAGAGGAGATAGAGCTGAAATGACCAAGCAACATTCCTTGTTCCAAACATTACCCTTGTATAGACGTCTGTCCTGCTGACCATAGGATCATACTCCCGGCCTGCCCGAATCAGTTTACTCATATCACTCAAACCCGTTTTTATTCTTCACCGTTAAACTTATCACTTCCAACTTCAATTCGTGAAACACCTTAGTGGTAGCATCAGACCACGCAAACCTGTTTTTCCTCAAAAGACCAGTCAAAGGTCGAGCAATCTAGACATAATTATGAAACCTTCTGTGATATCATGTGAGGCCTAAAAATCCTCTCAACTCAGTCACAGATCTTGGCTCTAGCCATTTCAACATAGTGTCTATCTTTTTTGGATCAGAAACCACGCCATTTTAAGATATAATATGGACTAAGTAGGATACCTCAATATGGCCAAAATACACTTATTGACTTTTGCAAAGAACCAATGCTCATTCATCAATTTGAGAACCGTGTTTAAATTTTACAAATGGGACCTTATATCCGAACTGTATATGAATATAACATCGAGGAAAACACAAACCTCGGCAGAAACAACTAGAGTAAGTCATTCATAACCGATTGGAACGTAGAAGGTGTGTTAGTGAGCCCAAACGATATCACTAGGAACTCATAGTGGCTTTGATGTGTCTTGAAAACTGTCTTGGCTACATCACTCTCCTTATCTCTAATTTGATGGTAGCATAACTTCAAATCGATCTTAGAAAGTATTGTTGCACCATGAAGCTCTTCAAGAAGTTCCTCAATCACGGATATAAGGTATCTGACTGGAACCATGATCTTGTTCAACACCTAATAGTCCACACAGAAACGCCATCCTCCATCCTTCTTTTTAACCAAGAGAACGAGACTGGAGAAGGGACTAATGCTTGATTGTATAACTTGAGCACCCAACATTTCTTGTATCAGTTTCTCCATTTAATTCTTATATTCATAAGAGTATATGTATGGTTTGATATTGACTATGGTGTACCTTCTGTCAATGTGATGGCATGCTCTATTTGACGGACTAGAGGAAGCTCCTTCGACATATCAAAAACCTCAGCATACTGATCGATAACCCTTTGAACTCCCGAGTCATATGCTTGTGTTCTTGGTTGTGTTGTTGAATCAACAAGCGTAGTTAACTCCAATAGAAAAATTATGCCACTCTTTCTTACCATTATGTCCAAAGAGTTCAAGGAAATCTGATCCCTACTCAAGGTTGGATCACCAACAATTGTAACCCACTTTCCTTGATTTTTGCAGCTCAGCCTGTGGAGTCCCCAATGAATCTATGCCTATCTTAATGTAGCCAATCATGAGTACTCCAATACCATATCAGTTGTTCCCAACTCTAGCAATAAAAACTCTTTCATCAGCTTAACCCCTTGTATATCTAAAAGTACTACTGAACAATTTCCTCGACCACTGATTACTTCACCGTTTCCCACACAAACTCCAAAGCCCCAAGTCTGTACAATAGGCAATCCAATCTCAATGGATAACCTCTCATAAATAAAGTTACTCGTCGCTCCGGTATCGACAAGTACAATCACCTCCTCCTCTCCAATCTCTCCCTTAATTTTCATGGATCTTTCAGCTGTAAGGCCAACCATCGATTGCAAAGAAAGGGTCATTATTACCTTGGTCTTGTTCATCCTACTCTTCCAAGTTCAACCCATCGTGGTCGTCATCTCCTTCCACCTCTAAACATTTAAATCTCTGGTTTTTACAAGGATGGTCAGAGAACAACCGTTCTCGCAATGTCTGCATGGGATGGTGTTCATGTTCTCCGACATATGTTCTCCGTCATAGTAGCTCCTTTCCATAGGTCTCTACTGGCATCAAAAGACCTTCGAGCTGATACCATTTAATTATTCTTCATGGAAACTTGATTTTTAACTTTATAAGATTGATTTAGTGTCAGAGCCGAAGTAGTTCGGGTGAATGACTTAAACTCATAAGTCGTGCTATCACTCTCTTGAGATTCAATGAGACGTGCAACCTCCTTAATGTCATTCATGTTGACAGGTTCACCGACTCCAATACATCGTCTGTAACATGTGGTAACTTCACTGACAGCTCTTCGAATCGGTCTCAATACTCATCCACGCTACATGTCTGTGTGATAGCTAATAGATGATCCACAATGGAACTTCCTCTGCTCGGCCATAATCTTAGTTTGAACTTATCCTTAAAATCTTTCCAACCCAAAATGTGTTCCCGATCTTGCGAATAACGCCATCAAGTTATGGTGGAACCCGTCTTACAACCCAAAGCCTGCTCATGTTTCTCAGAATCCCGTGTCCTATTCGTGGTAAAACACTTCTCAATCCTAAACAACCAATCATCAGGATTACGACCCTCATACGTCGATAGCTCCATATGTTTATTTGGAGACTCTACCTTAAGTGACTCAACATGTTGCTCTCGCGATGTCAATATGATGTTAAAACCCACCGTTCTCGGCGGAACCGGGTAAAGGTAAGATACCATCACCTCGTTTCTTCGCCGGATCTATTGTCAGAGTGGTAGGTGAGTACATTTGGGAACATGTTGATGGTCTCGCAAAGATCATCGGCGCGCTTCACCACTTTCACCATACACCTGAGCTCGCAGAAGTTTAACCATAGCTCATTCATCCATTGCATATCCTTGTACATCCTTTTCACACGCTGCACCAGCTAGATTGACAGAGAGTTGAGCTCAGAGTTGTAGATCTCGAATTCAGAAGAATTTTTTCTCGGTTCCAAAATGATAACTGGTAACGAAGACATCATTTTCTTTTAACGAAAGCACCACTAATAGATCACAATATATCACAAAGAAGAAATGAAGAAACGAAGAGAGATCAAGTGTGAGAGTTAAGAGTAGAGAGAAGATAAGATAAAGATGATATTACTACAAAGTTTTTCGATAAAGAAAACCTACAAGCTCAAAATCCCCTTTTAAACAACACACACTATTTTTCTGAATTAAAATGAAAACTTAGAGAAATTATTTAGTTAATGGACCTCTTCAGCTCTTAAGGTTTACTTAGCCTCTTTTTATCTTTCCCACCACTAATTGGTCACATGGAAATCAGATCCATAAACCCCAAATTATTAACATTAATCGAAGGGAATTCAAAATCGATATACCTGGGAATGTTTGTCTCTAACTTAAGGGGGATAACCCTAAGGAATTTTGTGGATCATATGAAACGGTTTTTGCTTCTCGATTGAACATGTTCTTTTTCTTTTCGACATCGGCATCGCCGCGTAAACTCTTTTCTTCATGTTCCATGTCGGTGGTGTCTAGAATCCTCCAACTAGAGCAAGGTGATCCTCGCGACGTCACATGGTGAGTAGCCTCTTTAATATTTTTGAGAAAATCGAGAATCTTGACGCACTTAACTTCTCGGGAAATTTTTTTTAGATATTATTTTTTTTTCTGTTTCGCTAGAGTGTGTTTGTTAAAAATAAAAAATCCAAGGGAAGAAAAGAGACTCGAGAAAAGAAATATCCAAGAAAAATAGAGCTAGCAGAAACTTTTGAATTTGCTCTAAAAAAAGATTAAATGATTAACAAATAAGTAGTGGAAACAATTAAAAGATGTAAGTAATCTGAGGGCTTATATATATAAATATAATAATTTTAGAGACGGGGAAAAATTTATAATTCTGAATTTCTCACTTCTTATCAAATTTTGAAGGGTTGGCTGGATTTTCCCCCCTCCATAATGCTCCTTCTGCATTTTCCACCCTGAACTTTCAAGCTCATGGTATTTCCCCCTGAAATATAATCTGTTTGTGTAATTATACCCAAATTTTTTTTTTCTGTGTAATTAAACCCGTATGATTAGAATCACTAATTCGCGATTAGAAATTAAAAAATGCGTTTAACTAAATCTAATTATCCGATTACCCGATAAAACTGACCCATCCGAAATTTTAATGAAACCAAAACCAGCCCCGACCCTAACCAAACCTATTAACTAAACCCAACCTATACCAATCAAATAAAAAAAAAATAGGTTTCAACGTGGTCTTCTTCCTCTTCCCAGAAATAATCAACGCCAAAAGAGAGGAATCACAGGCTCACAGATTTTGAAAGGAATTCTGGTTGAATGGAGAGAGAAGACGAAATGGAGAGAGAAGACGAAATGGAGAGAGAAGAAATTGATTTCGAAGCTACCTCCATTGTTCTCAGGTTACAGAGTTTTTGATAATCCTCTCTGAAATCTGATATTGAGCAATGTAATCTGAAATATTGTGAATGCTTTAGGGAAATTGCTGAACCAGAGGAGAATGTAGAAGAAGAAAATGAACCAGAGGAGAATGTAGAGGAAGAGGAAGACATAGCGGATCGTTACGAATATGAAATCGAAGAAGATGTTGCAGATTTTGTTGATGAGGAGTTTAGGCCGAGGCACAATATTCCAGAGAGCGACGGTGATGTCGAAGAAGATGGATTTGATGTGAAAAAACGAAGAATGGGTAAGAAGAATCAATATATGTTAGAGTTAGGAGCAAAGTTCTATACTGGTTATCAATTCAAACAAGCCGTGTTAGAGTATGAATTAAGCAAAGCCAGAAACATTAAGCAAGATAGGTGGGAAAAGAATAAAGTTTCTTTTAGATGTGGCATTGTTGGGAAATGCAAATGGAGAGTCTACTGTTCTTATGACGAACCAAGCAAAATGTGGGTTGTGAAGACTAGGTATGCTTTTCATAGTTGCAGTCCGAATGGAAAATGCAAGCTTTTGAAGAGTCCAGTGATTGCGAATCTATTCATGGACAAGCTGAGGGAAGAACCGCAGAAATGTATGCCTGCAGAAATTCAGAGTCTTATCAAAGAGAAGTGGAAAATCACTAGTACGAGAGATCAATGCCAAAGAGGTAGAATTCTCGCTCTGAAATGGCTTGAAAGGGAGTATGCGGATCAGTTTGCCCATTTACGTGGATATGCAGAGGAAATAATGTTCACTAACCCAGGTTCTAATGTCATAGTTGAAGCTTATCCTAATGCTGCTAAAGAAGATGTGTTTGATCGGTTCTATGTATGTATTGAAGCTCTGAGAAGAAGTTTTATGGGGTCGTGTCGTCCAATAATTGGTCTCGATGGCACATTCTTGAAAGTTGCCGTTAAAGGAGTGTTGCTTACTGTTGTAGCACATGATGCCAACAATCAAATTTATCCAGTTGCTTGGGCTTTGGTACAAAGTGAGAATGGACCAAATTGGCTATGGTTTGTGAAGCTCATTAAGCAAGACTTAGGTCTTCAGACTGGTGATGGTATAATTATCATCTCGGATAGATCTAAGGTACTACTTTAGTTCAAGGACTTTGGCGATTTTATAACTCGGACGGTTATATTTCTCATTCATAACTTGTACAATTTTATTCTGCTTTAGGGACTTATCTCTGCTGTCGAAACAGAGTTACCATCTGCTGAGCATAGAAAATGTGTGAAGCACATAGTGGAGAACCTTAAGAGTAAAGGGCATGCAAAAAAGGCTATGATCAAACCTATGATTTGGAATCTAGCATGGAGTTGTACTCGGGTTCAGTATGAGGAGAACCGTGTGAAGCTATTGGCGTATAGTAAGAGTTTACACAATGATGTAATGAAGGAGAAACCCGAGACTTGGAGTCTAGCTTTTTACAAGCTTGGAAGCTTCTGCGAGGATGTTGATAACAACGCTACTGAGTCCTATAATGCAACCATTACTAAAGCTCGAGCAAAGGCTATGGTACCCATGATGATGATTCGTAGGCAGGTCATGGCTCGCATAGCCAAGAGGTGGCTTAAAGCAGATAAGTGGCAAGGTAAGAACTCGGAATTTGTTAAAAAGACATTGGCGGCTGAGAAGGAAGTCGCTGACAAATGTACCTCTATTCCTGCGACTCATGGAGTTCATGAAGTGAAACTCTATGGAAATACTTATGCTGTGAATATAAAAAAGCAGACTTGTTCATGCGGAAAGTATCAAATCTCAGGTTTGAAACAAACTCTATATTTTATTTATTAACTTGATGTAATATGTGTTTCATTATATTTTGTGTATAATCTTCTCTGCTCTGATTTAAGGTATACCATGTGAGCATGCCTATGGAGCAATGTTGAATGAAGGATTGGAAGCTGAAGACTACGCCAACTCATGGTTCGTAACTGAAATTTGGAAGCTCAATTATGAGACTAACATGGAACCTGTAAGAGGACCGCGATTCTGGTTGAAGAGACCCTGTCGTCTAGTTGTCGAGCCTCCAGAGCCAGATTTACCCGAAAGAAAGAAGAACTCGAAGAAGATTAAAAAAAGAATCAAAGGAAATCATGAGTCACCAAAGAAGAAGAAGAAAGAAGTCATGAAATTTCCTAGGACAGGTCGGATAATACATTGTTCAAACTGTGGAGAAGAAGGCCACAACTACACAGGTTGCAAGATCCATCCTAAGAAGAAACCGAGAAACTCAAAGGTATCTCATCATGTGTAGTATGTCGTGTGTAGTCTTAGTCTTGTAGTATGTCCTGTTTTGTCTAATTCTGATGACTTGTCTTTGCTTTTCAGACTTCGACTGATGTATCTACTGCAGCTCAGAATCAAGGAGAATGCTCATCTCAGAGAGCAGATTCGATTTCCTTAACACAACCATCTCAAATGTCTCAAGATATATGATATCTATGGTCGAATTTATTACTTAAGGGTATCTAATTTCTAAAGAACAAGTGTGGGTATGGGGGTGAATTTGTGTTAAGTTTTATGCGTGTTTAAGCTTGGAAGTTTATGTTTTCTCTGTCACAGTTTCTGTTTTCTCTGTTACAAAATTGGATTATGCTCATTCAGAACCGTGTCAAGAGACACGGAGACCGGAAACGATGTTAAAAAATAGGGCCTAATAATATATATAAAAAAATTATCATTTTTCAAATTTACATAAAACCAATAATAACCATCATCATTTAGAAATAAACAAAAACCAAAATAAAACAAATTGTTAATTTTAAAATATAATTTTTTGCGTTTTTTTCAATAAAATCATTAACTAATCGTTCAAAATCAACACTTTTAAGTAATTTCCTTTCAATAGACATGATATGCGAGTCACTCAACCTCTTTTGTGGCATACTTGAACGAAGATAAGATTTTATCAACTTTAACTTTGAAAAACTTCTCTCAATAGATGCAACTAAAACTGAAATTGTTAATAAAATTCGATAAACAATCTATGAATTTGGATAAAAATCTTCAAAGTCATCACAATTCACCAAAAACCAAAATTGTTGACACGTGCCAAAATTTTTATTACAAAATTGAAAATTCTCACTTATGATTGTGAAGCTTAATTATATTCAGTTCTACACAATAAACCTTACGTTTTTGTATAGTTTCACCCAAACCCCAAATCAAAAATTCCTTAAATTTACAAATAATGATACTATATTATAAAAGAAGTTTATTTGTGATTATTGATTGTAAATTTGCAATTTAGAAACAATAAAAAAGAGGAAGAAACAAATGATGAATTTTGGAGGATGTTTAAGAACTTCTGAACTGAAAAGAAAATGAATGGGTGTTTATTAATTAACCTAATTCTTTTTTTTATCTCAAGTTCCTAAATTTAATTCATAAATAAGTATTTAGAGTTTTTTTAAATGTCATGGTCTTGTTTTGATACAATTATGAAAATTGTAAACATCTTTGGACTTTGGGCTGACTATTAGCTCAGCAATTATTATAATAAAGAAAATTGTAAAGCACGTTCCCATCTCTTACAATTTTCATATTTGTAAACAATTTTCAATTCAGCAGTTACTATATTAAAAAAAATATAAGGCCTTGATTTTTTTTTCACAAAAAGGGCCGTAGGCCAACGCTTCTTTTTTTCCTTCATAGCCACGGCCCTGTGCTCATTGTTGTTCTTTATGCTTTGCGAAAATCTTCCACAGATGCTTAAAATTCTGTTTTCTCATCTATATACTTGTGCTGTTACCTTAGTCAAACAGTGAAAGTCTGAGCAATGTTGGATGACATCAAGTTGGAAACATGTTCTTCCTTCTGTTGTACTGCCTTGTTATATTTAGCAGCTAAGTTCAACATTCCGATTAAACACGTGAGATACAATGTAATGAACATGACTGTGTGGTGGGTCCTTGTACGAACAATGTCAAGACCAAAAGTAAATATCAGAGACATCCTTTGATTATCAGAGACAACCTTAGCGTCGTATCAAAGACATCCTTTGATTATCAGAAACATCCTTTGATTATCAGACCAAAAGTAAGTATCAACTCAAAGATAAAAAAGAAGAAACCCAAGTCTTGTAATGTTCTCCCACACGAGTCATGAGCTCATCTTGGCGATTGTTAAAAGCATGACTCCAAATGATTGATAATGATTGAGCTTAGTCATTTAACAAAGACAAAGTACATATTACTCTTATTACTTGATAAGAACTGCAGACAAGTACTAAATTACGACTAAGAACAGACCACTCTCACATACATTTGACACAAATCCATCCTATTACTACTACAACTAAGCCTAGTATCACAACTCTCACCATGGTCTTCTTAGTCATCTTTGCACACATATCCTCAATGTATTCACTCGCCAACTTCATCTCTTCGTTTAGCTTTACCCGCATCTCATCATACAGTTTCTTCTTCATCTCTTCTTCCACATTAACCAACAGTTTCTTCTGACTTGAAACAATGTCATCTATCTCTTTTTTCAATTCTTTGACTTCATCTACAAGCTTCAGGAGCTTCGTATCTACCATACGAGTTTCATCAAGCAGAGATTCGTCAATCCATTTGAATAGATGGTGCTCAGTTTTCCTCTACACAAAAAATAGTCAAACAAATCAAACACCAATAACACATAACTCAATATTACAGAACAAAAACAATACTAACCTGAATTGCAACCTCGCATCTGTAGAAACGCCTAAATGGATTCTCAAGTGTCTGAGAACAATATGTCTTCAGATTTCTCCTGCACCAACACATTGACGGTACAGCTGTGACTTGTCGCCGGTGAGTTAGAGAAGATGAAGCAGAAGAAGAGGTGCTCATCTTCCTCGCTTGAAATCGAATGCACATAGTTGAAGATTGTCGACGGTGAAATTGGGGAAGAAGAAGTCTGAAACGCGTTTTAATGTCTGCTTGGTTAATTTGTCGGGTTGGTTTAATTTGTTATCGGGTTGGGTCGGTTTAATGTCTACTTGGTTAAATCGTCCATTTCAAATTCGGGTTGGGTTTTATGTTGGGTCGGGTTTTCGGGCAGAGCGTTTAGAGTAAAACGCGTTTTTTAAATTTCGAATTGCGAATTAGTGATTCTAATAATACGGGTTTAATTACACAGAAAAAAAAGTTTGGGTATAATTACACACACAAGTTATATTTCAGGGGAAATACCATGAGCTTGAGAGTTCAGGGTAGAAAATGCAGAAGGAGCATTATGGAGGGGGAAAACCAGCCAACCCAATTTTGAACTGCAACGGTCAGGTCAGGTAATGAATGCATTAACCGATTATAAACCGGTACGTAAATATAAATCTGCGGTTTGATATAACCCACTATTTGAATTGAGAAATCAGTATAGACCAAACCGTATCATTTAGGTTATTAAGGTTAGCTTGGAAGGGCGTGTTACAGATAATGGGCATTCAGAGTAAATAGTTTTTTTGATCAGCAAAAGCCCATAAAAGTCATTCCCAAATCTAGGGTTTTCGCCATTGACGGCGGCATAAAATATCGTGTTTTTCATTTAGCGCATCTTCTTCCTTTCGACGAAATCTCAACAATGGTGTTCGAAGCATTCGAAGTCGGCACTGTACCTTTCAATTCTGATGGTTGGGGTCCTCCAGATGCTTCCGACACTTCATCCTCCGCTTCCTCCACCAGCGTCGCGGCGGCGAATCTCCTCCCTAACGTTCCCTTCGCTTCCTTCTCTCGCTCAGAGAAGCTCGGACGCGTCGCTGATTGGACTCGAGCTCTCTCCAATCCCTCTGCTCGTCCTCCCACCGGATCTAAATCCGATCCGTCTGCTATCTTCGATTTCTCCGCTTTTGCGGTAGACGAAGGATTCGGTCTCGTCAATTCCAGTGGAAACGCCGACGAAGACGCAGCTTTCCGATTGGTCGATGGTAAACCGCCGCCTCGTCCTAAATTCGGACCTAAATGGAGATTCAATCAGTACCATAACAGGAACCAGCTTCCTCAGCGTCGTGACGAAGAAGTCGAGGCGAAGAAACGTGAAGCTGAGAAAGATCGAGCTCGTCGTGATCGTCTCTACAATCTCAACCGAAACAACATCCACCAGCAACGCCGTGAAGCCGCGGCATTTAAGTCATCAGTCGATATTCAGCCCGAGTGGAATATGCTTGAGCAGATTCCTTTCTCCAGTTTCTCTAAGCTCGCTTTTACAGTTCAGGAACCAGAAGATCTCCTCCTATGTGGTGGACTCGAGTGTTACGATCGGACTTATGATCGTATCACTCCTAAAGCTGAACGTAGACTCGAGCGTTTCAAGAACCGGAGTTTCAAGGTTACTACAAGTGACGATCTTGTCATCAGGCGTCTTGCTAAAGAAGACAAAGCTACCGTTTTCGCCACTGATGCTATCCTTGCTGCTCTTATGTGTGCTCCTAGATCTGTTTACTCGTGGGATCTTGTGATTCAGCGTGTTGGGAACAAGCTCTTCTTCGATAAGAGAGATGGGTCACCGCTCGATCTGTTATCGGTTCACGAAACTTCACAAGAGCCATTGCCTGAAGGAAAAGACGATATCAACTCTGCTCATTCTCTTGGCGTGGAGGCTGCTTTCATTAACCAGAATTTTGCTCAGCAGGTTTTGGTGAAAAATGGAAAAAGAGAAACTTTTGATGAGCCAATCCCAAATGCTAATGAAGGTGAAGAGAATGCCTCTATTGCTTATAGGTATAGGAGATGGAAGCTTGATGATAGTATGTATCTAGTTGCTAGATGTGAGTTACAGAGCACTGTTGATCTGAATAACCAGAAATCTTTCCTCACTTTGAATGCTCTTAACGAGTTTGATCCGAAATACTCTGGTGTTGATTGGAGACAGAAGCTCGAGACTCAGAGAGGTGCGGTTTTAGCTAATGAGTTGAAGAACAACGGTAATAAGTTAGCTAAATGGACTGCACAGGCTCTTTTGGCTAATGCGGATATGATGAAGATTGGTTTTGTTTCTAGGGTTCATCCTCGTGATCATTTCAACCATGTTATACTATCGGTTTTGGGGTATAAGCCTAAGGATTTCGCTGGGCAGATTAATCTGAACACTTCAAATATGTGGGGAATTGTGAAGTCGATAGTTGATTTGTGTATGAAGCTGAGTGAAGGAAAGTATGTTTTAGTGAAGGATCCATCGAAGCCTCAAGTTAGGATTTACGAGGTTCCGGCTGATGCTTTTGAGAATGATTATGTGGAAGAGCCTCTCCCTGAGGATGAACAGGTTCAGCCACCTGAGGAGAACAACACTGAATCAGGAGCAGAGACTAATGGAGCTTCTTCTACTAATGAAGCTACAGAGGATAAGAAACCCGAAGGTCAAGCCTGATTATGGTAAATGTCAAAGAGCTGCCTTGAGTTTTATCATTTTAATGTTCCAAAGTTGTGCTCTTTTTGAATAGCTAAAACGGTTAATTTTGCTGGTTTATGCTTTATCTGAGAAAAACAAGATTGTTGCTTTTGCGTTTGCGTTTGCGTTTTTAAAGCTAAAAACGATTCAAGTGGCTGGTTTATGCTTTTAGTTGAGTTTAATGTTGATTCATATAGTAGATAAAATTATTTCACATGGCTTAAGCTTTTTAGTTAAATAATTAGTTAATTCAAATGGTAGACACAATATTGCTTAAACATGAATTTCAATTTTGGAAGTGATCGTTGTTTTGGTCCACATTACACTGATATAGGGGCCGGGTTTTCACCCCAAACGGAATTGGTTGTATGATATCAAATGATGTCGTCTGGAGTTAAAGCTTAATACTGTACATTGGCATGTATAAGAGTGTCTCCCTAGGGAACTGTGCTCGCAAAACTGGAATTAGTTCGAGGCACTTTGTGTATACTTAGAGACCGAACTTAACGAGGCAATCACCGACTAACTAGGGCTTGGGAAACAGTATCAACTTTCGGGTCTCGAAATTAACTGTGCTCGCAAAAAATCTGTTCCTTCGATTTTTTGGGGGAAATTGGATTGTATAAAAGAACAAAATTATATAAAATCTATTCTAATTCTAACCAATATAATATCTATCGTCAAAGTCCTATATAGGGGTGGAATTATTATCCAAGATCCGTATCCGGATCCGCTCCGATCCGTATCCGGATCCGCTCCGAAAATCCGGATATCTGGGGAGGTCGGATCCGGATCCGGATAGTAAAATTTAAGATCTGTGCAAACCGGATCCGGATATCTTGATTTTGAGGTCCGGATATCCGGATCCTGATCCGTAACATTAAATATAATAAAATATTTTATAAAAATATATATTTTTAAATATATTATGTGATTTTTTGTATAAATTTTAATTATAATTACCTTTTTATAATAAATATATATTTATTTTAAAAAAATATTAGATAAAATATTATTTTTATAATTATATTTAAAATATTTAATATTTTTAATTATTTTTAATGGATCCAGATCCGGATCCGGATATCCGCGGATATCTTAATATTTAAGTGGATATCCGAAGTCCGGATATCCGAGAAGGTCGGATCCGGATCCGGATAGTAAAATCACGGATCCGACGAATCCGGATCCGGATACTCTAAAAATCCCGGATATTCCGATCCGTCCCAGCCCTAGTCTTATATACATATTTTCTCATTATTTCCCAAAAACTAACATTTTCTATTCTCTTTCATTCTTTTCTTCTACACTTTGGTAAAAGTCACGATGTACTTTCACACAATCTTGCTTTTAAAAAAAAAAATCTATTTGATACAAATTATATTATTGAAAAATTTAATGTATGAAATACCATCATAAACTATTAGTCTGACAAGTAAGTTCTATCAATAATTTTAGCCGATCTAGATCAAGATATCATAAGATTAGTTAAAAAGTTTTTCATAACCGGAAAATTTGACACACATTTAAATCAAACCAACATTTGCCTTATCCCCAAAAAAGACAGACCTAAGAGCATGTTTAGTAGTGAACCCCCCTTTGGGGTTCTTAACTCATTATTTTAATGTTTTTTTTAGCTGCAGGTAAAAAAAAAAAAAAAATAGCCAACCGGGTTGCGCCACGTGGCGAACCCGGCTCTTAAAAGCTCCCCCCTAAGAACCCCTCTCTCCTTCTCTCTCCTACTTTCTAATATTTTATTACTATTTTCCCTAAGAACCCCCCTAAGAACCCCTCCTAAACCTCTACTAAACATGCTCTAAGGCCATGAGATAATTTATGTCAATTAGTCTCTACAACGTTAACTACAAAATAATTTCTAAAATTTTGTGCAAACGGCTAAAATCCTTCCTGCCGACTTTGATCTCGGAGACACAATCAACCATCATGGCAAGATGACTTATTCTGATAACATACTTCTGGCGCAATAAACTTTTCACGCCCTCTTCACAAATCCAATGTGTAGGTCAAAATTTATGGCCATTAAAATTGATATGAGCAAATAGAATCAAATGGAGCTTCCTCGAAGCCATACTCCTAAATATGGGATTTGCGGAGAAATATGTTAAGCTAGTGATGTTCTGCGTCTCTTCAGTCTCTTATCAAGTCATAATTAATGGAGAAGCAAAAGAAAAGATTAGACCCACACGAGGACTTAGACAAGAAGATCCTCTTTCACCCTTCCTGTTTATTCTATGCACAAAAGCTCTTATCTCCCTCATGAATGGAGCGGAAGTTGAAAAACGGATCACCAGCCTAAGGATAGCTCGGGCTAGCCCCACAGTCTCTCATCTGCTTTTGCGGATGACAATCTTTTATTCTGCAAAGCTGATGTCCTGCAATATGCAAAGATAGTAAAAATTATCAAGACTTACGGGAACGCATCATGCCAAAAACTCAATAACGCAAAATCTTCAATCGGCTTTGGGAATAAAGTAGACCCATAGATACGTTGGGACATTAAGAGACGATTGATATCACAAAAGAAGGTGGAATGGGCATGAATTTAGGCCTTCCACAACAAATTTGTGGATCAAAGAGGAAGGTCTTTGAATTTGTACGAGATCGCCTTAATGATAGGGTTAATAACTGGAATTCAAAATTACTATCTAAGGGCGAGAAAGAGGTGTAAATAAAATCGGTGGCACAACTAGTACCGACATATGTGATGTCATGCTACCTCCTCCCTAAAGATTTGACGAATAATCTAAGGAGTGCTATCTAAAAATTTTGGTGGAGCTCCCGACAGGACAACAAAGGTCTCCACTGGATAGCATGGGATAAAATTTGTATTCTCCTGGAAGAGGGAGGATTGGGATTCATATATCTTAGAGATCAAAACCTTTCACTACTCACACAAAAATTGTTGCGGCTAGTTCAATATCCTTCATCCCTACTAGCACATGTGCTACGTGGGAGATATTATAGACAAAAAATTGGCTAGAAGATCGTAAGGTTTATTTCTCATCGTTTGGGTGGCGTAGTATCATGGCTACGCTACAAACACTCCGATAAGATTTACGAAAATCTATCGGTTCCGGATATAACACTAGAGTATGGTGGGAATCATTGATTCCTGATACTAAAGCACGAATACGAAGAGGACGTGATGAAACGAGACACATAGACCCGTTACTGCTCGTCTACACATTGATTAGAGAAGATACGAAGAAGTGGAACGAGGAAGTCCTTTGTGATCTATTTCATCCCGATGATATCCCACTTATTTTAGGGATGAGACCTAGTTCTGATGTTAAACCAAACTTCACTTGGAATCATAATAAATCTGGAATGTATATAGTAAAATCAGGGTATGAACTTGCAAGGAGCAGGAATTCAACAAATTTGAACCATGAAGTTTTAGAACCAAGTACTACTAGCCTAAAAAGTCATGTGTGGAAGATCCAAGCACCAAAAAAATCAGACATTTCATGTGACAAGCAATCTCAGGATGTCTGGCAACTTGCCAACGTCTAGATTACATGCACTTAGGGACAAACTTATCATGTCACATATGTGGAGCTCTAGAGGAGACTATTAATCATCTCCTTTTCGAATGCCCTCCTGCTGTTTCGGACTTTCCGTCCATTCCGGGTTGCTTCTTGAGTACATCTATCTTTTGTAACATGAATTTTCTTTTTTGGAAGACAAAAGATGTGGGTCTCCCCGACCTACAAATAAAAAACTATCCTTGTATTTTGTGGTATATTTGGAAAACCCGAAACAGTAAGTTTTTTAAAAGAAAGGAGGTTTTCCCCATGAAGACTCTTCAATTATCAACCATAGAGGCATAATTTTTGAGGGACGCAAACAAAAAAGAACAAAAAGAGGAAGACGAGTCAGAGTGCTTTTTGCGATCTTTAGAAGATCACCACTCCTCTATCACCACACCTTCCCTTCCAATGTGTCAAATTAATGCCTCGTTGGTGGAACATGATGGGACCAGTGGTCTAGGGTGGTTTCTTAAAGATCTAACTGGCTGGAGATATACATGAGCACAAGGCTGTAGATAAAGCCTTTCATCGTTACATGCCGAGTTGGATGGGTTACTTTGGGCAATGACATGCCTCTTGGAGGGGGGAATTATCTTGGTGATAATCGAGACAAATTGCTCAAACCTAGTCGCTATGCCAAACGACTCTCGGGATTGGCAAGACTTTAGGACAGAGTTGGACCTCTTCACATCCCTTAAATCTTCTTTTATTGTCTCTTGTTTTAGCTTTGATTCCTAGAAATACTAATGTGCGTGCCGAATCCCTTGCAAAAAGGGCGAGAACACGCAATATTATCTTTTCCCATGTAAGTCATGAACAGTCGGATCACTTTACTCTACAGTGTAATAACCCGATCCGAACCTTCACTAACATGTGGATTTTCAATACCTTTAAGATACACAATAATTATCATAATTAAGACAAGTCTTTTTCTTCAGTTGTTTTTATCAATTTTCTTGTTTACTCTTCCAAAAGCTTCACTACCTCCTTATCAGCTTCATTTCAAGCCAAATATTCTGACTTCAGTTTTGAAAATATATACCACTACTTTCTATAATCTTGATATTCAACTTATAGTATTTCCTCTAATGATAAAAATATATCCAGTGATCGATCTTCATTTATCAAGATCACTTGCAAAATCAAAATCATAATACCCAATAAAAACAAAATCACCTTGTTTCCGACATGTCAAATGTTGGAACTCATTTCGACTAAGTGATTTTGATCACTTTTTTGGTGGGTTGTCCGATGGAGACGTCTGTCAAAATAACCGGAATTTAAGCATGATGTAATCGTCGCCGTGAGCACTATGACATAGTGTATTCACATTCAAAATTGTAATTGAATTGAATGAGAAATGAATACCCAAAATGGGTAATTTGGAAAACTTGTAAAACTTGGAAATTTGGCTAAGTGTAAAAATTAGCAAATGTCCCACACTAGAAGTTTAAATAATTTTCTAATAGTCCAAGAGGCTATATAGAGAGAGAGCATATCTTCTCATTCTAAATACACTACAACACCACAACCTTCAATTCCTCTTCTTTTCTATTTTTTCCCTCTAGAGAATACAACATATATCAAAGTTCGTTAGTTTCTATTATCGAGTGCTGCAAAATAGTCGATCGTACGGTTGTATCCTAGGATTCAAGAATCACATCAAACCGTCACTACGGGCGATTTATTGAATTAAAGACAGAGATCAAGTCTCGTATCCGTATATGGTTATCCGTTTATAAGATTATAGCCCGCAATTTCATTTTCAGAAATTCGATCGCCTACAACCTTAACTTAATAAATCCACTTTTCCTTATCGCTTTAAACGGATTTGAATTACATAGAACTTGTTGAATAAAAGGCCACTCAAGCCTATATACGCATGTTGTCTATAGTTTGAATATATAAGGGTTACCTTTGAACAAAATCATTACACGTTTATATACGATTGTGGCAGTCTCTAAACACCTAGGACGTGGTTAGGATGTATTTACACCAATTATTCAACTTCAAACTTCTGCTCCTGATGTAGGAAGGATTTCCTTGTTTTCCTTTTCTTTATTTTCTATTTTTCTGGTTATACCTTTAGATTTGGGGTTTTCTATTTTTATTAGGTTTTCCTATTTTCATGCTAAGATCCTTCTCTATTTAACGAGAAGTTAAAGGCTTTTGTAAGGACAACTTAATTTTGATTTTCAATCAGAGAACTTTTCTCAATTCTGGTGGATTTCCAGAGCTTTACTTCAAGTTCTTCGCTAGAGAACTTGAGAATCGAACTAAGGATTAGTGCTTGCTAACCTTAGGAATTTCCGACTGCATCAAGTGGTATCAGAGCGGGCCTTTTCCTGTCTCTTTTCGAAGCTTGATTAAAACCATGGCAGATCAACCGTTGACCAAGGCTGATTTCCAAGGATTCACCGAGGCAATTATTGCCTCCATAAACACTTTGGCTGAACAAATACGACACCTAGCAACCCAAAACAAAGACTTGACAGGGAAAAAAGGAGACAAAGAGGAAAAGGGCAAGGAGCCGAAGAAAGAACCAAAGGCAGACAAGCATCGAATTAATGACGAATATTCAAGTTCTTCTGAAGAATACGATTACGTGGAGGAAGAAGATAACAAAGGAAATCGACATAACGATCACGACTACCGTGTTAAGGCCGATATTCCTCTGTTTTACGGAACTATGGGAGTGGAAGATTTTCTAGATTGGCAGATAAGTGTTGGTCGATTCTTTGAAGTTATGGGCGTCCCTGAAAATAAACAAGTTAAGATGGTGGCGATTAGGTTAAAGAGTACCGCAGCTATTTGGTGGGATAAGCTTGTTGTTCAGAGGCGAAAGCAGAGGAAGGGACCAGTTAAAACATGGAGGCGAATGAAACAATACATGATGGAAAGATTTCTACCTGAAGACTATGAACAGATTCTCTACAAGATGTATATCGATTGTGTTCAAGGGAAGAGAACTGTTACTGAATACACGGTTGAGTTTCTGCGATTCTCTGAGCGCAATGATTTAGAAGAAAACGAAAATCAGAAAGTTGCTAGATACATCAGTGGGTTAAAGAGCTCCATACAAGAGAAGATAGGTTTGCAAACGGTGTGGACTGTGCAAGAGGCTTCCAGCCTAGCTTTAAAGGCTGAATTAATGGAGACGTCTTCTCGAAACTATACTCCTTTCAAACGATATCCGCCTCAGAATAATCGTGAATACAATGGGGACAGGGACAAGAGTACATGAACTAAGGATGGCAACGCTAAGGAAACGGGTAGTTCCAGCAGTACTCAGCAAGGTAAAGCACCCGCCCAAAAGCAGAGTAACCCCTATACAAGACCAACAATTGATAGGTGTTTCAGATGTCAAGGACAAGGTCATAAATCGAACGTTTGTCCAACCAGAAAAACTTTAGCTCTTCTAGAAGGAGGAGAGGATCATGAGGAGGAGGAGGAATATGAAGGAATTGAATACGCTGAAGAGGAGACCAACGAAGTGTTGAATTTAGTGCTTCAAAGGATACTGTTGACATCTAAAGACGAGGGGCAACGAAAAAGCCTATTTCAAACACGTTGCACAATCAACAATAAACTTTGTCACTTGATTGTGGATAACGGCATCACATAAAACTTAGTTTCTCAGAAGCTAGTTGACTATTTCAAGATACCTACGGAACCACACGAGAAACCTTATTCGTTGGGCTGGGTTAAAAGAGGCTCTCAAGTTCGAGTATCAACTACCTGCAAAGTGCCAATTTCAATTGGTAAACATTATAAAGAAGAAATATTCTGTGATGTCATTGATATGGATGTCTGCCATATATTACTTGGTCGACCGTGGCAGTATGATAATGACGTTACGCACCGAGGACGGGATAATACACTATTCTTCACTTGGAAAGGTCACAAGATTGCTATGGCTCCTATTAAACATTCGGATCAGACAATGGAGAAAAAAATCGAATTTCCTGGTTATGGCTCACAATGAAAAGGACCTTGAAGAAGCAATCAAAGAAACTGGATGTTTCTGTCTCGTGGTGGTCAAGTGACTGATGAGTGCTGTGACAGCAGAGCCGGTAATTCCCGCAGAGATATTAGAGATTTTGGACGGATTTAAGGAATTAATCGCCGACGAGCTGCCACAAGAACTACCTCCTATGCGGGACGTTCAACATCAGATTGACCTCATTCCGGGGTCTAGTTTACCAAATCTACCAAACTATCGAATGAGTCCTAAGGAGAATGAGATTTTGAGGGAACAAATTGAAGATCTATTGAGGAAAGGATTCATCCGAGAGAGCATGAGCCCTTGTGCGGTTCCGGTGCTCCTTGTTCCTAAGAAAGGAAATCAATGGCGAATGTGTGTTGATAGTAGAGCTATAAATAAGATCACTATCAAGTATCGTTTTCCAATCCCTGGTCTAGAAGACATGCTTGATGAGTTAACCGGCTCAAAGGTTTTTTCTAAGATCGATCTTCGTAGCGGCTACCATCAAATTCGAATTAGGCCTGGAGATGAATGGAAGACAACTTCTAAGAGCAAAGATGGACTTTATGAGTGGTTGGTGATGCCTTTTGGAATGTCCAACGCTCCTAGTACATTCATGAGGCTAATGAACCATGTCCTTCGTCCGTTTACTGGATCTTTTGTGGTGGTGTATTTTGATGATATTTTGATTTACAGTAAAACGAAGGGAGAACATTTGGAGCACGTCCAGCAGGTGTTGCAAGTGCTACAAGAGAATAAATTGTATATCAATCTGAAAAAGTGCACGTTCAGCGCCAACAAGTTGCTCTTTTTAGGTTTTGTCGTTGGGGAAGAAGGAATTCAGGTTGATGAAGATAAGGTGAAAGCTATTCGAGACTGGCCTGCGCCTAAATCGGTTACCGAGGTACGCAGTTTTCATGGTCTTGCTACCTTCTATAGAAGGTTTGTACGGGATTTTAGTACTATCACTGCCCCTATTACGTAATGCTTGAAGAAAGGAAAGTTTAAATGGGGTTCTGAGCAAGAGAAAAGCTTTGCTTTAATAAAAGAAAAGCTATGTACTGCACCGGTTCTAGCGTTACCAGATTTTGAAAAAATATTCCAAGTTGAATGTGATGCCAGCGGAGTGGGGTTAGGCGCTGTTTTGTCTCATGAAAAAAGGCTAATAGCTTTCTTCAGTGAAAAGTTAAGTGACGCTAGGCAAAAATGGAGTACTTACGAACAAGAATTCTATGCGGTATTTCGAGCTTTAAGACAATGGGAGCATTATCTGATTCAGAGGGAGTTTATCCTATTTACTGACCATCAAGCTTTAAAGTTTCTCCATAGCCAGAAAGTAATCAATAAGATGCATGCTCGGTGGGTAATTTTTTTGCAGAAATTTCCCTTCGTTATCCAGCATAAATCGGGAGCTCTCAACCGGGTGGCAGATGCTCTGAGTAGAAGGGCTTCTTTGCTAATTAATTTAGCACATGAGGTTGTGGGATTCGAATTTGTGAAAGATTTATACGAGAATGATACTGAGTTCAAAGACTTGTGGATAAAATGCATAGCAAAGCATCCTTGTGCGGATTTTCACGTCTTAGACGGCTACTTATTTAAAGGAGATCGGCTGTGCATTCCCTGCTCATCATTGCGAGAGAAATTGATCCGCGATCTTCATGGTGGTGGTCTTAGCGGACATCTGGGAAGAGACAAAACCATTGCCAGCTTAGAAGAGAGGTATTATTGGCCACACCTAAGAAAAGATGCTGGAACAATCGTCAAAGATGCTATATTTGTCAAGTTTTCAAAGGACAATCCCAAAACACTGGCCTTTATATGCCTTTACCTATTCCTGATGATATTTGGCAAGATTTATCTATGGATTTTGTGCTGGGATTGCCTCGAACGCAACGGGGAGTGGATTCTGTGTTTGTGGTTGTTGACAGATTCTCTAAAATGACTCACTTTATCGCGTGCAAGAAAACCGATGATGCATCAAATATCGTAAAACTGTTCTTCAGAGAAGTTGTGCGTCTTCATGGAGTTCCTAAGTCTATTGTTTCAGATAGAGACACCAAATTTCTCAGCCATTTTTGGATTACTCTTTGGAGGATGTTTGGAACTACTCTTAATAGGAGTTCTACAGCTCATCCGCAAACTGATGGGCAGACCGAGGTAACTAACATAACTCTAGGGAATATGATTCGAAGCGTTTGTGGTGACAATCCTAAACAATGGGATTTGGCTTTGCCTCAAGTCGAATTCGCTTACAACAGTGCCATGCATTCTGCGACGGGAAAGTCACCTTTTTCCTTGGTATATACCTCTGTTCCTAAACATGTAGTCGATCTCGTTAAGCTACCTAAGGCTCCTGGGTTTAGTGCATCAGCAGAGACTCTGGCAGAAGAGATTTTGGCGGTTAAAGAGGCTGTTAAAGCTAAGCTTGAGGCTACAGGAAAAAAGAACAAAGTTGCTGCTGATAAACATAAAAGACTTAAGGTTTTCAAAGAAGGAGATGAAGTGATGGTTTTTCTCCGTAAAGAGAGGTTTCCGGTTGGTACTTATAGCAAGCTGCAACCTCGCAAATATGGACCATTTAAGGTGATACGGAAGATTAATGACAATGCTTATGTCGTGGCACTTCCAGAATCTATGAACATTTCCAATACCTTCAACGTAGTTGACATTCATGAGTATCACGCAGATGAAGTTCTATATCCAGAAGAGAACTTGGGGACAAGTTCTTCAGAGGTGGAGGAGACTGATGTAGGAAGGATTTCCTAGTTTTTCTTTTCTTTATTTTCTATTTTTCTGGTTTTACCTTTAATTTTGGGGTTTTCTATTTTTATTAGGTTTTCCTATTTTCATGCTAAGATCCTTCTCTATTTAACGAGAAGTTAAAGGCTTTTGTAAGGACAACTTAATTTTGATTTTCAATCAGAGAACTTTTCTCAATTTTGGTGGATTTCCAGAGCTTTACTTCAAGTTCTTCGCTAGAGAACTTGTGAATCGAACTAAGGATTAGTGCTTGCTAACCTTTGGAATTTTCGACTGCGTCAGCTCCATTCGTCCCCCTATCATTGCTTAGCCTGCTTTTTGACTTGTAATTGGTGCTATAACTTATCAATAATAAACTATAACCAACTTTAGTCTCAAAGTATTTGAAGCAAACGCGGCAAGTGCATCCAAGAAGCTCTCAAGCTTTAAAAAGAAATCATTATAGTACCAAGGAAAATAGGAACAAACACATAAACTCCCTAACAGAGGAAACAGAGCTTTAAATTTTTAGTTTTTAACTAGAGAGGAAATGGAGGAGGCCAGTAAGGGAAATCCAATCTCCTTAATGGAACTATATCATTATCTTTCTCGTAAGCTTCTTTAGTGAAGAAGGTAGTGCAGCTTTTTGTGGTGAGATCATAAACACCGAACGTGTAGCCCACGAAATAGATGCAGTTCGGCTTGAGTCCAGGGGACGAGCTGGCCGGGACGCAGTAAGCCTGACTATGTCCAACAAAAATGCAGAGATCTCCAATGTCTTCTGTGTAGATCATAGTCTTATCATCTTC
This sequence comes from Orychophragmus violaceus, assembly GCA_030180135.1. Lineage (NCBI taxonomy): Eukaryota > Viridiplantae > Streptophyta > Magnoliopsida > Brassicales > Brassicaceae > Orychophragmus > Orychophragmus violaceus. The sequence continues at coordinate 32,620,088 of CM058240.1, forward strand.
TTCTGTGTAGATAATAAACTTATCTTTATTGTCTTCATCATCATATCTCGTTTCTTTCTCCCTAAACACCATGAACTTTTTGGTTTTGTGTGTCAGTGATCTCACCACATCGTTGTAGTTTTCATCTTCGTCCAAGTCCTCCCCCTCGTACTCCTCACCGTACCTACCAAAAGAAAACAAGATAAAGCCAATTTTGATGCTCAGGAAAAAGGATTAGGTTTTAATCATACATACCACTTGAGGAGGAAAAGCTCGCCGGTTGGTGATTCCACAAGGTGGTCTGTCCTGGAACATGTAGTCAAATCCTCCAACTCGCTAACCACCGACTTAGGAAAATCTTCAAACCCGATCCGTAAGAACTGAGGCTTGTCATCTTCCTTGAAGTTGAGATCCACTGAGCACAAGTGTTGGCCTCCAGGTGATGGAATGTAGAACTTTTGATCTTTCTTGGAGAACATAATACTCGAGAAAGGACTTATAGACTCAGGCATGGGTTTGATGTTTATCCATTTAGAGTTACCAAAAGGTCTACAAAGACTCAACTGAGATCCAGGTAACTTGACACACACTACCCAGTCTTTATTTCGGTCAGAGAAACATGACATGGCAATGTTTTGAATCTTTGTACCACAAGGCAAAGGAGGTAGATCGACGCTTACCTCTGTTAATTCCGGGTTAGAGGGTTTGTGTTTGACGACAATATGGGACTTATCACCACTACCACAGAGAAAAAAATCAGTGAAACCCAATGATTGATTACACGAAAATCCGAAAGTCATTGCTACACGGACCTCCTCCTTGAGTTTCCAGTCTCTAATCAAGATTTCCTTTCCATTCAAGGAATCTGGGTAGTTACGTCCGAGCCATTTTGTCATGGGACCATCCTCTTGATAAGATGAGAAGTTGGTGAGGTATTCAATCAACATAAACGGATAGGTTGGTGGTAAAGATGAGAACATCCGAATATTGTTTGTTACGTGTTTCTGTACATTGAAACAATCAGAGACAACTAAAGCCAAAAGTTATAAAAGAAAACAGAACAAAGTAGTTGAAAACTTACGAACACATTTCTCAAGGCAGTGTGTTTGAGTATAAGCTGGGACATTATTCTAAGGTTTATGTTTTTGGATCTTGTGAGTACTCTCATCTTCTCCATCTCTGTTAGTGTTTAATAGATTGAGCTACGCCTTGCACACCAAGTTCACGTTAAATGGAGAATCATTACTTAAGGAAAGTAAGTAAGTTGAAACTTGGTATGCAAGGTGTAAATAAGTTCACATTAAATCGGATTGGCATAAGACGCAACGTTTTAATCAGCTTGAGACTTTGGTGTTAGGCCCATTTGAAGCATAGTTAGTTTGTATATTTTGTATAACAAACAACCGAGCCCATCCAAAAAAGAAAAAGGAAGTTTCACCAAAAAAAAAAACCAACCGATAATAAAAATGATTGAATGAACCGAGCTACATAATGTCGTAGTAAGAAGCGCTTTCGTGAAGACATCTACTGTATTATCATATGAACGGATATATTGGATAACGATTTTTTGGTTTTTCTCAAGTTCTTGTATGTAAGAGAAAAATTTCGAAAAAATATGCTTTGTTTTGTTTCTCTAGATATAATCTTCTTTGAGTTGGGCAACACTTGCATAATTGTCTTCGAACACTTTCATTGATTCCGTTTTTATGATTGTCCGCTTATTTATTGTATATAATGAGTCTTATATTTGAGCCATATATATTATTTACATACTTCGTGAAGCACAATGGTTTATGCATGATTTGAGGAAGATACAAACAAAATTTGTTTTTGGAAACGCCACAAAATCGCAGTTCTGTAATGTGAAAATGCATCCAGTTAGCAATCGAGTTTTATTCGCATGTGATAAGTATTATGCATCTAGAAAATCAACAAGATCAAACACAGAGTTTCTAGGATAAATAAACTTAAATAAATTGTACCTTGGAGATAGCATAATATATGTTTTATTTCGTTCCAATGCGTACATGTGGGCGATAAGTTCTATCTTGCGAGTAAACTAGTATAAAATTTTATATATGGTCGAGTAAATTTTGGAAGATACATAAGGTCACCAATATCGCTCAGGTACTTCAAGACCTAATATTTCTTTGCTATCATCAAAAGATCTAAATGGATCCATGTCAACATCAATTGATTCATAGACCATTGGAGTATTTAAAAGATTAGCTTTATCCATGTAAAATCATTTTAGTTTTTTGGTGTAATTTGGTTAATACAAAAAATATTTCATCTTGGAGATGCTTATTTCTAGTCCAAGACAAAATTTCGCATTTTCTGGATCTTTCATTTCAAACTCTTTTTTCATATAAGTTCTTGCATCATCAATTTTCTTTTGAGTTCTAATTATATTTAGGTCATCAACATATATACAATAATGATTCACAAACCATGATGAGGAATTCCTAATAAACACGTAAGGGCATGTCGCATTTTTGATGAATCTTTATTCGAAAAGTATTTACTTAAGCGATTATAACACATGCATGCGGACTGCTTTAATACGTAAAGTGAACATTCTTATTTAGCCGAACCTATTTCTATAGATTTTGAACTTAATACTTCAAGCATTTTCAATCCTTCTGGGATATCGTTATCAAATATATATATATATATATATCACCCATAAGGTACATATCTAGATTTCTAGATGTCGATAGACTTATTAAGTACAAGATGTGATTGCATTCATAATCAAAAACATGTTTTTTTTATTCTCCTTCTTTGAAAGAACCCTTCATCAACAAGTCGGGATTTATATCTTGTAATTTTATCTTTTTCATTTTTTTCTCACAAATATTCACTTGTACCTAACTAGTTTTACATCTTTAGGTGTTGTGACAATAGGTCTAAAAATACTTATTTTATTGACGGCTAATAATTCAGTTTGTATGAAGATCTTCCATTTCACTGTGTCATATCTTTTCTAACATTCTAAGAGAGATGTTGTAAGACTTCCAATTGCTTGAGAGTCTTTCCCATAGTTATTCATAACTCGAATCAGATGACACATTCTTATAAGAGAGATGTTGTAAGACCCTCCAATTGCTTGAGAGTCTTTCCCATAGGTTTTAAAACTCGAATCAGATGATCAATCTTTATTTTATTTTGAATAATACGTACGTTGTCTATAGTATGAATATACATATAAGGGTTACAATTTGAACTCTTTCGACAATATCACGACACGTTAGAATAATTGTGCAAACTTGTCTGGACTTCGTTCCCCATCATTGCTTAGCCTGCTTTTTGACTTGTAATTGGTGCTATTATTTATCTATAACCAACTTTAGTCTCAAAGTATTTGAAGCAAACGCGACAAGTTTTTTCAAGAAGCTCTCAAGCTTTAAAAAGAAATAATTATACTAGTCAAGTTCATAAATTAAGGAAAATAGGAAAACACACATAAACTCCCTAACAGAGGAAACAAAGCTTTATATTTTTAGTTTTTAACCAGAGAGGAAAGGAGGAGGCCAGTAAGGAAAATCCAATTCCCTTATTGGAACTATAGCAATATCTTTCTCGTAAGCTTCTTTTGTGAAGAAGGTAGTGCAACATTTTGTGAGTACTCTCATCTTCTCCATTTCTGTTTATGTTTAACAGATCGATTACAAGTGTAAAGTAAAGAATATGTGTATTGGAACCAGATGATCTCGAGTGAAGGTGAAGGCTTCTCTTTTATAGTTGTTCCTTGCCTTAACTGTTTTCCTCTTTCGTCGGATGCTACCTTCAACGTCTCCCCTGATATCCGAGATCATTGTTTCCTTGATCTCCTCCTGGTTGTTAGCTTCATGGACTACGGCGCTTGCGCCCTATCCGAATTGAAAGCTAACGATGGGTCGAGATTCTGGTTTGGAGCTGCTTCTTGGGCCAGATATGGACAGCCTGTCCTGCCAAGTGTTCACGAAGTCGGCCCAGTAAGCCCATTGTCCTGGTCTTAGCGAGCTGGATTTCTCTGAAGAAAATCGGGCCTAAACATTTTCTCCCCCTCCCCCAGCCATTTAGGCGAGTTATCGAGCTCTGAAGGGCGAAACGGGCTTGTAGAGTCCACAACGTTCAGTCAATAAGACCAAATCTTCTGGTTAAACTGATTTCGAGATCTGGGGCTTTTCGTTTTCCCTTAGATGCATAGGATCTCTACAAATATTAAAATCCCGCCAAATCAGACGGTTGAGATTTTGCCTAGGAATTTCACGTTTGAAATGATAGCGCGTCATGATTGCGCTTTTCGAAATCGACCGCTTGGATTGTGGGATATGAAAGATCTTCTTAGATCTCGAGGTTCGCAGTAATAACTGCTTATAAACACATATCCCCACGCCTCCACGCTGCACGAGATTCGTGTACTGCACAGGTAGTTTCTTCCGCTCTCTTCCTTTAAATCGACTGCTTTCTTTTTCTCTTTCATATTTCTCCATCGCTTTTTTGTCTGCAATTCCCCTGTTTGTTTTTGGTAAAAACTGTTCATCTGTTGTTGAAAAACTCGAATCGATGTCGACGATGGAGAAATCAGATGGTGTGGTGGTAAATAAAGAGAAAGGAGTCGCGGAGGACGACGGGTTCGATCATCCTGAGCCGATTACAAAGGCCGAGGATATCGATATTTGTACTCGTCATTTGGAGTGCTGGAGAAAGTGAAGCTAAAGCTTCTCTGGTCGGGTGAGACGGGGAATTTCTATGTGATATTGAGGCCCAAGCGTGGCATGAAGGTTGTGTCCGATGTCCCGTGAAAGACTGCTGCTTGGCAGGATAACTACTTTTTGGATAGATCTGATGCGTCATTAGTTTCAGTAATGCGCCAGGGGCTTCTCCAGCCTGGATTAATCGGCTTCCGCGTAAGTACTTGTTTTTTTTCTTTATTTGGCTGTTCGTAGATTGTTCTAAAGTTTTCTCTTTGTTCGCAGAGCAACGGATGGTGCGTCAAACTTGCCCTTCTTCTTTTGCATAGGAGAAGTTATTCCTTTGGAGAGGGCAGCCCATGCATCAAACTGTCTAAGGGAACCATGGCATCCGGTTTTGGAGACTAGTTGACCTTTTTGGTGTGCTAAGGTCGAATTTTCAGGGTTCTTTTTACCCCAAGTAGATCCTCCTGGTTCGGCTTCATCATTGTTCTCATTTCTGCTGTTATCCTCCGAGGATAGTCTTACTGGGAACAAACGACGAAGTCGTCTTTCAAGAAAGGAGTTTGAATCCTTGTTGGATGAAATCGAGCTCGCTACTCGGGCTTCGATCCTGACGAAATCGTCTTTCAATATTAGCTCGTTTTTCTTTCTTCTTCTTGTTGTTGTTTTTTCTTTATGTGTTGTACATCTCCTTGTACTTTGATGAAGTAAATGAATAAATAAGAGATTTTTTATTTTTACGTTGTTTGTATTGCACTCGTTGTTTCTGAGGCATTCATTCCCTCCTTCAAGAGATGAGTCAATGAGATTCGAGATGATTCTCTGCTTTGGTTTATGCTGTGCTCCTCTTTTTCCCGAGGCAAATGTATATCAGGCATCTATTCTCTGTTTTAACTGGGTGTGCGAGGTGATTCTCGGCAGTTTGCGAGATCAAATTTTAGGTGCGAGTGCGTGCTCGGCTTATCCTGTTTTTGATTTTCTTTGAGTTGAAACTATGCTCGTATTTTGAAAATGTTTGTAGGTGCGAGTTTGGGCCCGGTTTATCCTGTCATTTGTTGATTTTCTATGTGCGGGTACGTGCTCGGCTTATCATGTGAAGTCCTTCAAATTCTAGTTATGCGAAGGAGGTTCGGCTTACAAAAATTATTCTTTAAAGGACTTGTGCGGGTCTGGCCTGGACTTAAGGTCGTTGAAATTGATGGTGTAACGTACTACATCACTGTATATGAGACACATTTTTTGTTTGATCGATCATTTGGCCAGAATGTCGATTTGTTAGGTAATTGACGAGACTGAGCATTTCTGAAAATGAGAAACTTAAGATTTTGGAAATATAAAGGTGGCTGCACCTCGTAAAGGTTGTCTACGTACTTTTCGAGGAGAGATCAAGTCGAGCGTAGTTCTTTCTTTTACAAGTTCTATATATATATATATATATTCTTATAGAGCTTAGAGCTCGTTTTTTTTTTTTGCAGGAGCTTGAGTCTGCTTACTTTTTTGAGTCTTATCCACTCACTTTAGCGTTGGATTAGTAATCGCTTGCTTGGTTATGAGGCATGATACTTGTCGCATCTTTCGTTCTATCGCGAAGCATTTTGTTGAGATCTTCTAACTTCCTCGGAGTGAGAAGATTCCTCCTGCGGGTTGGGAACTTTATTCATTGGTGTTAAGTCGAGGGTACTGCTTTCATTTCATGGATCCAGGGGGTTCCTAGGATCACGTTATAGATCGCATGTCGATCGATGACAACGAATTTGATAACTTGGTTACCCGTTCGTCGTACACTAGTAGTTTTATCGTTCTGATTATGGTGGTCATGTCGCCAGCAAAACCAATGAGAGGTTTTTCTGATCGCTTCATCTTGTAGTCTCGCAACTCCATTCTTTTCTAGGTCTCTTTGAAGATGAGGTCGAACGAGCTTCCAGTGTGGATTAAGACTTTAGTCACTTCGCAATCGCCTATTTGGAGCTCGACGACGAGCAGATCATTGTGTGGCGTATCGAGCCCCTCTTAATATTCTGTAGTGAAAGTGATTTAGTTTCCGACTTTTAGCTCATCGGATACGTTCATGTTCCACTGTTGTTGTATGTCCGCTTTCTGGCCATATGCCGTTATCGAGCGTACTGAGTCATTGCAGGTTGGAAGTCATCCCATGATCATGTTGATGCGTCTCCTAGGCAGGTGAGTACCTTTCTTGCTATCATCGCGAGCTTGTTTGGGTGGCTACATGTAGGCATCCTCCTGCTCCGCTTGTTGCTGACTGGCTTGCTTTGCTTTTTACTCTTGGACGAGCCTGAATCGTTCTCCCTCGTTTTTGAGTTGGCGTTGAGTTTTTTTGGTTCCCAGGGGGCGTTACTGGTGCGTTTCGGTTTGTTATTCCTTTCTGGTATTTTCTGAGAAGTCAACTTTGCAGGTGCCGACACTCGGTGGTGTTGTGTCCAGATTGCTGGTGAAAAGTGCATAAATATTTTTATTGATCATCAGTGCAGACGTATTTGTTCCATGTTTAGTTCTGTTGATTACTTGGCTGACCGCGCCCTTGCTGATTAGTTTGTCGGTTTGGCTTAGCTAACATAACATGTAGTAGCCTTATTGCTATTTTCGTTGAGGCATTCCTTTGTTGGTTCTTTCCCCTTCGAGGTTGATGAATTTGTTGAGGCGAACTTCTTAGCGAGCAACTCTATTTCCTCTCCGATTTATAGGAATACGACTGCTCGGTGAAGAGCATCTTCGAGGGTTTTTGGTTTGGTTATGACCAATTTATCGCGGAAGGGCGACTCGTGCCATAGTCCATTTCGCAGTGCTGGGAGCCCTTCGTTATCGGTCACTAAGATTTTGGAGATGATGACTTTGAACCTATCAATGTAAGACCTGAGGGATTCCTTCGACCATTGACTTACTGCCCAGAGGTCAGTCCTTGAAGCTCCTTCTTGGATGAACATAGAATAATGTTTGAGGAAAGTGGTTAACTGGTGATAGTTATCAATGGAGTGCGCCTCGAGGCGTGAGAACCATTTGAGGGTGGCACCACTTAACTTTTGACAAAGAGCTGGCAAAAGCCGGCGTCGCATTCCTCGGGAGAGAATTGCGCTCGTCCCATTGCGATGCTAGAGGCCATTAGATGTTATCGGAGATCCATGCTACCTTCGTAGGTTGGCAGCTTAATCTTTCTTGGATGTCGGATCGGCGTTCCTGTTATCTTGTTTGTGAACGGCGTGTTCTGTGTTTCCTTGAGGACTCGGTCAATCTCGGGAGCCGAACTGGTTGCTTTGTGAACTTTCGAGGTCATATGATCTGGTTGTGCCTTCAATAGTTCGATCTCGTTGTTTCTGCTTGCTTCTACTTGGCTTCGCGTTGGTTCGGTGGACGGTGTTTGAGGTATGAGTGGTTCGCCTATTCGACTCAGTTATCTAAGTTGGTGATACATCGAACAGAACCCTTTGGAGTCGAGGATCAAAGTCCACTATTCTTTGAGATGTTCGATGTCCGGATAACTTGAGGTCGTTTATCTGTTCCCGGCATACGTTCTGAGCGGTTCTAAGCTTGTCGAAGCAAGTTTTGTTACCTCGAGTTAGCTCGTTGAACTGTGTCATCAGGATCTTTATGGGGGAAGTGACGTCATGACTGTTCGGAGTTTGGATGTCCGCAATTTGGTTTGTCAACTCGCCGTAATCATGCGTGTCAGTTGTCCTGGTCTGATCGACTGGGGTATGGATCGGTGGGACTGATGAGTGATAGGGTCTAAGTTTTTATCCTATTCTACTGTAAGTGCACAGTTAAGTGATTGTAGTATATAGGGTATCGAATCCACTGAGACTCTGGTCTCGATAGAATAAGAACCGTAGAGATTAATACTAAGAAGAAAGCAGATGTGAAGTGAATTAAAAGCGAGGCAAGAAAATAAATCAGTAGCAAGATTGTTGTGAAAGCAGTTAACTAAAAGCGCTAAGTCTAGGGAATTCTCAGGAAATCAGACAAGCAGACAAGTTAATCAGTCAGGATCTAATTAAACACAGTTCTAGAACTCAAATCACGAAATTAGAATTAACCAAATCTCTTTGCGAAAATCCTCTAAGTCTAAGTGCAGTAATCCAAATCTCTTTGCAATTACTAACAGATTAAACCAGCATTAATTTCAAGTTCGATATGTTCACAATTAAACTAAACCAAATCTCTTTGCGAATAATTTAATTGCTCAACCTAAATAGTTCAGATTCTAAACCACACTCTCGTGTCGTATTTAGCAACCTAAGATCTAGATTCTAATTGATCAGGTTAGAACTAGCATTAAGCACAATTTAGATCGAAGAACATTCTAATCATGTGAATCCTTAACTGAATTAAACAAGTCTAGCAAGTCATCAAATCCTTAATGAGAAACCCTAAACCTAACTATGAATCTACTTAGACATGATTAATGAAACAGAAATCATAGAATTAATAGATTGAATATAAGAAATTAAATAGATAAAGGGGTTCGAAATCTTCTCCAAAATAGATGAAGTACAGGAAATAGATCAGCCCCAAAAGCTCTAAAAATCTCTTAGCTCTAAGTATGAAAGCGTATCTAAAATAAACACCAAAATCCTAATTATATAGGCATAATCTCGGCTGGGGCTTCTTTGTAAATACTGGAAACTTCTGGGCCAAAGTGCAAAATCTTCATTCTTCAATTAACCGCCGTAATCGGCCCATCTCGCTAGTGTGTCGATCGACACCAAAGGTGTGTCGATCGATGCATGATCTCAAATCGGTCAGTGAGCTCAATCTCTCGGCTAAGCACTCCAAAAATCCCCAAAATGCTCCAATATCTCCAATTCCGCTCCAAACCTGATTAAACCTGTAAAAGACTCTAAAAGAACACAAAAGAACACTAAAACACAATTATATCATGGCATAAAACCGGTAAAAACCATGATATATCAACTCCCCCACACTTAGCTTTTGCTTGCCCTCAAGCAAAACAGAGAACTAAAATGTAGTGAAGAGGTTTGAAAACTCTTCAGAAACTCTTTTCATCTTAGAAGCAGCAACACTCAGATTCCCCTTAGTAAACCACATGAAAGAATCAACCTGCAGACATCAAGACCAACATATACTTCCCCCACACTTAGCAACTGTCCTAAGTAAACTCCACAATCACATTCAAGCATTCAAATTCACCATACTAACTTCTGCAAGTATTTAAGTGCGGTCTCACCTAAGGAGTATCGATCAAAGGCACATGGACTCTTACCTTATCAGCTCTAGACCACCATACTATCTTTCTCTAGTCCCTTTTTTCTCTTTTCCCTTCCTTAGCATTCTGATTTTTCCCCTTTGGGTATCATTTTTTTTTTTTATCAGTGCTCTTCCCGTTAATGGGTGTACCTTGGACACATTCCATGGATGCACAGGATAAGAGAGTTTTAGCTACCATTCCCATGACCACTTCGGAGTTACTAACTCATCCTCAGTTTATTATCTTTTTTTTTTTTTAATTTTATGTAAGGGGAGAAGGGAACTAAATAGGACAGGTTTACAGGCTGTGTCAGAACTAACAAGGGAATCCGACACAAAGTATACCAAGCCCTTAGGTGAGAAAATCTAAGTCAGTATTAAGGTGAAGTCAGTAAAGGATCCTCTGATACCTGAAGCGATGTGGGTGTCCTTAGTAGGTTGATCCATGTCTGGGTTTTCTAATAGTCAGAGATAATCTGCAGCTTCATCCCAATGGTTACTTAAGTTCCTGCAAGTGCTGCTAATCTTCTCAAAAAGTCATTGTTTCCTACTTAAAAGTTTTGACTCAATAAAGCAAAATTTTTAAAAATTTAACTGACTTTAAGAAAACAAAAGAAAGAAGTTAGTAGAACCTCCCCCACACTTAAGACACACTGTCCCCAGTAGTGTCAAGCGAAGGATTGGCAAAAAGAAAAGAAAAATTTGTTTAAGGAATGGTTAAGTTCTGTCGGGTTTTACCTCTGTCGCTCAGGCATCGATCGTTGCACTAGGTGCATCGACCGTTGCTAGGCAATTTTTCGTGTATGATCGATCGTTGCTCAGGACCGCAACGATCGCTGCAGTGCGATTTCGATCGTGTTGTGACGATCGACACAATAGTGTGTCGATCGACGCACTGCGATTCGTCCGAGACCTGCAAAGAAAAACTCACCAAAACCAGAAACAAAACGTAAAATCCTACAAAAACACTAGAATTAAAATGCAAAAACGAAAACAGTGGGTTGCCTCCCACTCAGCGCTTGTTTAAGGTCATTAGCTTGACCGGACGAACAAGATCTTTCAGGCTCCACGAGATCTTGACAGAGACTTTTTCTGTCTCTGTTCAAGTCTCCTCATCCAAGGTGGCGAGTAGGCTGTTGCAGAATGCTCATGTCCAAGAAAAGAAGGAGTAAAATGTGCTCCAGGATCTAGAATCACGGTATCATCCGGCTGTTCATCATCTGCATCCATAATGGTGAAGGTCTGCCCATCTATCAGTGGCTTGCGCAGCTTGTCCATCTCAAAATGCAGCGGCTCATCTCCCAGGTGGAGGTCTATTAGACTGTGTCTAACATCTATCACTGCTCCCGCTGTAGCCAAGAATGGTCTTCCAAGTAGCAATGCATCATCAGGATCACTGTCATATTTCAGCACTAGGAAGTCTGTTGGAACCAAATAGTTTCCAACTCTCACCGGGACGTCCTCAAGGAGTCCTTCCGGAACTCGTATAGACTGATCGGCTAGGACAAGAGAGGTCCTAGTAGGAGTAAAATCCAGCATACCCAGCTTCTCTGCCACAGAATATGGCATAAGACTTCCAGCAGCTCCCAGATCACAAAGAGAGCGCCTAAAACTATCCTCAAAGATAGAACAACTTAGCACAAAAATCTCAGGATCAGGCAGCTTCTTGGGAACCTTTGTTAACAGAACATCACTTATCTGTTGAGGGACTATAATCACCCAATCTTTCAGCTCTTCATCCAAAGGCAACATCTTGTTCAAATACCTTTGCACACATGGGTGATAAGGTGGATCATCAGATGATGGAATTTCTTCCAACTCTCCACCAATCTCCTCTAGCTGCTTAAGCTCTTCAATCTCCTGCTTAATCACTTCAGATACCGAGGGATATTGTCTAATTAATTGTCTATAAATCTCCTCCTGAGTAATCTCAGACACTCCAGGGAACAAGCGATTAAGCTCCAAATCTGCATCAATGCTGTCAACATTCGGCGAGTCTGTCTGTTCACGACCTGCATCGACCGACACTAGGGGTGTGTCGATCGATGCAACACTGTTTTCACAGTTTTCACCCGAGAGATTTTCTCCAAAATCCTAAAATTCAACCTCTTCTACCAACTCAGCTGTGCTTAGCTCAAATCCTTCACCTAGGTGAGATCCATCATCAATGTACATAGACCATGCCTTAATATGAGTGTCTGCTACTCCCTTTCCCTTCATAGAACTGGAAATCTGATTCACCTGAGTATCCAACTGCTTCATATGAGTGTTCATAGACTCAATCTTTCCATTGAGATCCTCATAGACAGCATCCAACTTCTTATTGCAGTCCACATAGATCTTGGTCTGACTCTCCAGCAGCTGTTCCATCATTGTTTTCATCTTACTCTCATGAGCAGTGGCTGCAGGAGGAGTCTGATAAGATGAAGATCCATAGGTTCTCTGAGCACCTTGTCCAAAAGGCTTCTGAAAACCACTAGACTGTCCAAAACCAGCTGAGTTCTGATTGCCTGTGAAGGCACTCTTCTGTCCTCCATTGAAGAATCTGTTTCCCTACTGATTACCAAATCTCTTACCTTGGAAACCAGATCCTCCAATGTAATTCACATCTTCTTCCTGAGTGTCCTCCTCAGTCTGAATTACCTCTACATCTTGGGCAAAGTGGACAACCTTCTTACCAGCCAGGAGATTGAAAATTGTGTTCAGCTTAGATCTAAATTCAGCCATCTCTGAATTCTCTACACTTCCACCAGATTTCTTCCTCCTATCATCCATAGTCTTGCAACTGTTGCTGCTCACTAAATTCTCAATCAACTACTTAGCTTGTGCAGGAGTCATGGTGTTGAAGTTTGCATTACTGGAGTTATCCAGCGCAGACTGATATGGCAGATCTATGCCTCTGAAGAAGATACCTAGCAATGTGACCTCAGTGAATCCATGGTGTGGGAAGTCACGCTGGTACTTCCTAAATCTCATCCAGGCAGCTTTTAAAGGCTCCACAGGGCCTTGGGAAAATTGCAGAATGTCCTGTCTGGACTGATCTGAGCGCGCATCATCGTTGAAATGTCTCGGAAACTCACCTTTCAGAGCTGCCCAAGTAGTATACTGACCAGGTGCCAGTTGCTTCAGCCATGCAGCAGCGTCTCCAGCGAGACTGTAGGGAAAGAGTTTAAGGAACAGATAATCTTGGCAGACTCCATCATACCTCATGCCATTGATTAGGTCCTCAAATGTATCAATGTGATCCATAGGCTGCTCCGTTGGATGTCCATGGAAAGCATTTTGTCTCATCAGCGAGTAGTAGATGGTCTTAATCTCAAAATCATCCCTCTCAAAACCAGGAAGTACTAGAGCTGACCGGTTTGCATGAAACTCATCCGGTCTGTTGTAGTCAGCTAAAGTCCTCTCATGGACAACCATCTGTCTACCTTGGTTCTGTCTTTGCGCATGCGGCTGTGGTTGTGGTTCAGGTTCCTCAACCTCAGGGATCACACGTCCTTCAGCATCAATCCTCTGCCCAGCAGCATTGTAAGGATTGTTTTGCGGATCCCTCAGGACACCTTGATCATCGGCTATCAGAATCAAACGTTCACGTGCCATCCTTGCTCTTCTTTCTCTTCTGTTAGTCCTCTCTAGACGTCCAAGTTCTTCAAGTCCGAGATTAACTAAGCCCAAGTTCTGATTACTTCTAGTTTTCTGCATCTGCATAAACTGTCTGTAATCGTTCAGCAACGATCGATGCTATCATTGCAACGATCGATTCAATCTCAGAATCGCCTAGTGACGATCGACACACAAGTGCAACGATCGACGCAAAGCGATTATGTAACCTGCGACCGAGAGAAAACAGAGAGAAATTAGTAACTAAAAATAAAAATAAAAATAAAAACGAAACAAAGAAAATAAAAAATCCTAGTAGAAACCCTAAGTTCGATCCTATCGAATACTCTAAGAGTCTCCGGCAACGGCGCCAAAAACTTGATAGGGTCTAAGTTTTTATCCTATTCTACTGCAAGTGCACAGTTAAGTGATTGTAGTATATAGGGTATCGAATCCACAGAGACTCTGGTCTCGATAGAATAAGAACCGTAGAGATTAATACTAAGAAGAAAGCAGATGTGAAGTGAATTAAAAGCGAGGCAAGAAAATAAATCAGTAGCAAGATTGTTGTGAAAGCAGTTAACTAAAAGCGCTAAGTCTAGGGAATTCTCAGGAAATCAGACAAGCAGACAAGTTAATCAGTCAGGATCTAATTAAATACAGTTCTAGAACTCAAATCACGAAATTAGAATTAACCAAATCTCTTTGCGAAAATCCTCTAAGTCTAAGTGCAGTAATCCAAATCTCTTTGCAATTACTAACAGATTAAACCAGCATTAATTTCAAGTTCGATATGTTCACAATTAAACTAAACCAAATCTCTTTGCGAATAATTTAATTGCTCAACCTAAATAGTTCAGATTCTAAACCACACTCTCGTGTCGTATTTAGCAACCTAAGATCTAGATTCTAATTGATCAGGTTAGAACTAGCATTAAGCACAATTTAGATCGAAGAACATTCTAATCATGTGAATCCTTAACTGAATTAAACAAGTCTAGCAAGTCATCAAATCCTTAATGAGAAACCCTAAACCTAACTATGAATCTACTCAGACATGATTAATGAAACATAAATCATAGAATTAATAGATTGCATATAAGAAATTAAATAGATAAAGGGGTTCGAAATCTTCTCCAAAATAGATGAAGTACAGGAAATAGATCAGCCCCAAAAGCTCTAAAAATCTCTTAGCTCTAAGTATGAAAGCGTATCTAAAATAAACACCAAAATCCTAATTATATAGGCATAATCTCGGCTGGAGCTTCTTTGTAAATACTGGAAACTTCTGGGCCAAAGTGCAAAATCTTCATTCTTCAATTAACCGCCGTAATCGGCCCATCTCGCTAGTGTGTCGATCGACACCAAAGGTGTGTCGATCGATGCATGATCTCAAATCGGTCAGTGAGCTCAATCTCTCGGCTAAGCACTCCAAAAATCCCCAAAATGCTCCAATATCTCCAATTCCGCTCCAAACCTGATTAAACCTGTAAAAGACTCTAAAAGAACACAAAAGAACACTAAAACACAATTATATCATGGCATAAAACCGGTAAAAACCATGATATATCAATGAGCCTAGTTCCGGTGTGGTGATTGGCTTGATGATCAAGCTCGGAGAGAACGAGCTCTAAGGGAGTGAGCTCGGAATCTGTTCTGATGATTCGAGGTTGTCACTGATCAAGGATGATCCTATAATTTTTTGACCTCGTCTAAAGCGTATAGAAGTCTCTTCTCCCCACAGACGGCGCCAATTGTTGTTACGGGATTTCGACCAAGTCCGAGAGAGTCAGAATTATGATCAAAAGGGTCTGAATCAACAAAGAAAGAAAAATTAAAAATGGGGTCGGAAACTCTTTGTTGTTAATAATTAGACCGAAGCCGAACAATGAACATTATGATGAGATAGAGGTCGTCGATACACGAGCTCCCTAAAGATTGCTTGAGCTCGTCGCTTAACAAGTTAAAAGATGGCCTGAAATGAACAGTAAAAGGTCTATTTATAGCAAAAGTGGTCAAACTTCATGTTGGGCTGTTGATTCTTTGGTGGGCTTTAGTCTTTGGGCTAAAATATTTTTGATGAGGTGGCAAATTTCAATGGGCTTATGGATGGGGTGCTAAACACATATCCAACCGTTAACGTGTTTGACAATATATCAAATGGAATTTGAATCTTTAAAGAATTATCAGTGGTTCTGGTTTTACAGGGAAAAAATGATCCGGTAGAGAAGGCGAGAGATTCAAGGGCTGATTTAGCTTATGATCTAAAGAAATGGAGAGAAGAATCCGGAGAATACTCGGAAGTTGGCAAAGAGAAAGCTAAGGACAAAGATTATGATATGAAAGAGAAGACGAAAGATTATGCGGAAGATACTAAGGAGAAATTGAATGAAGGAGCAAACAGAGCCGCTGATAAAGCACACGAGATGGAAGAGAAGGCTAGGGATATAGCTTATGATGTGAAAAAGAAAACTAAATATTTTGCAGAAGAGACTATGGAGAAAGTGAATGAAGGAGCGAGCAGGGCACCTGGTAAAGCCTACGAGATGAAAGAGAAATCTAAGGACAAAGCTGATGATGTGAAAGAGAGTACGAAAGATTATGGGGAAGAGACTAAGGATAAAGTGAATGAAGGAGCGAGTAGAGCGGCATAAGCGGAAGAGACAGAAAAACAGAGCCAAAGAATATGCAGAGGACTCGAAGGAGAAAGCAGATGGTATGGCTCATGGGTTAAAGGCAAAGGCTCAAGATGTTGGGTAGAAGACTATAGATACTGTGAAAGATGCGTGGGAGGTTGCGAAGAACACGGATCAGAAGGTTACAAAGGCGGTGGTTGGGTCCGGAGAGGAAGCGGACATGGCTCAGGATGATGTTGACAAGGGCTTGGAAGATTTGTAGAAAAAAGCGAAGCAAAATCCGAAAGACAATGATGTCAAGAGGTCTAAAGTTTACTAAACAGCTGTGGTTTTCTTACTAGTAAAAAATGTGTTATTCTGTGTGTTCAAAATGTTTTGTTTCAGAACTTTGACAGCAAGTTTTCAGACCACTCACTGTCACTCTTCCAGGTTTGAGATTGAACTGTAAAGAAAATCGTGTGATAGTCGAAATTAAGATCTTACTTTATAATTTAAGGAATCAGGAATAAGAGAGAATAACATTTGTAAATGTTTACTTCATACATAAGTAAAGAGCCTACATATGCTATCGGTTCTGTAGAACTCTGTTTGGATCGATTTGGGACTAGCATTTCACATGTTTTTTATCCAGTCTCTAAAGATGGAGCCATGTTTCAGAAGCTTCAGAGCTTCCTGATTTAAGTTGAGGCAACAGAAGAACATACGAAGATATTTTGATATACATATTTAATGAGAGGCTTTAATTAATTTGTTTGCAGATACTATGTAAACCCCGTTACACGCGAACTGAAAGTGAAAAAACAAAATATCTAATTTTGACATTCTTGAAAGCTTCAATCTTATCTCCACAGGAAACGGACAATTTTTGCAAGAGACTAGCTCGCAAATTTGCTATTTGATTTTACGTGTCTAAAGTTGTGAAGACTGATAAGTTAAACCCAAACCGGTCGTGGTAACTCATTCGGTTTCCGTTTGTATAACACCGGTTATCTTCATTCAAATCTTGGAAGAAAGCTAGCTATAAACAAAACACATAAATTTTCACATCTCAATAACCAAAGGGATGACCTCAACTCCTTGACCGGACTAGTTTAAATAAAACCAAACCGATCGTGTTGTATTTAAAGGAGAGACATGAAAAGAAGATCTCTCTTAAGCAAAATAAAAGAAAAATGGGTATACTTGAAAACCTATGGGACGACGTCGTTGCTGGTCCTCAACCTGACGCCCGTGGCCGTGGCCATCTCCGGCGAATCTCCACCGGTTTAACTAGCTTGAACAATACCAAAGGTAAACCAAAACATTTATGATTTGAGTATGATATGATGATGTTCTATACAAATCGTAGTATCACATTTATATATATATATAAAATATATGTGGAATCTTAGAAGGAACAGTGGTGGGCGGATCAGCGTCTCTTCCAGCGAGTCCGGCTACTCCGGTGACACCTGGATCTGGCAGGAAAGTGGATGTGTGGAGGAGTGTGTTTCATCCGGCAAGTAATGTGACCACAAGGGAGATTGGTGCTAATGTCTTTGATAAACCTTCCCATCCTAACTCTCCCACGGTTTACGACTGGTAAGTAAATCTACGAAATTCAATATGTTAATGATCTTGATTTCTTTGTAACAGCAAGCAAAAATTTACATTACAATCTTTGGTGGATAGTCTGGTTTACGGTTGGTTTTGGTTTTAGAATTATATTGCAGTTATATTTTTAAATGATTGGGGACCTTGGGGTTATTCTTGTTGTTGCATGACAGGATGTACAGCAGCGAGACCAGGAGCAAGCACCGTTGAAGCGCACTGTTATCAACAGACCGTCTTAAATAAGTCAAGATCTCATAAAATTAAATGTTTTTTCTCTCTTCAAGATTATTAATAATCAATTGAGTGGGTCGTGTGATTGGTGTTTGAATAAATTATTAAAGTTTTTGAGTTTCTTTTGTGTTGTTGTCTCTATATATTTTTTTAACATAAAAAAAAAAATCAAAACACAAAATGTCAAGCAGTGTTTTTAAAACCGGACCGACCCGGCGGTCGGACCGGATTGAACTGTGAACCAGAAGCATATCCGGGTTGGGTTGATTATAAAACCCAATAGTAATTGAACCGGTTAAAAACCGGTTTGGACCGCCAAAAAACCGGAAACCGGTGACCCATTAAACCGTATCAAACCGGATTTTATAAAAAATATTGTTTAATATTTTCTTAACTGTTTTTTTTTCCTAAACAATCAAATATAACTATATTAATTTTAAATATTTATTAAAAAGTAAAATTAAATGTGTTTTTATATCTTATCTCTTCTTGTAATAGACGAATAACATAGAAAATAAAAACTATGTATCTAAGAAGCATGATGTATATGTTGGTGAACAATATATTTTGACGATAAATTATCCATTCAAAGTGTTTCAGAATGTCTTTTAAATATGTTCAAACGTTATTATTTAACATTTAAACTTTTGAAGTATTTTTAATAATTATTACATAGGTTTTCAAAAAATATGATTATTGAAGAATCTTATTTGATAGTTTGAAATTAATAACACACATATATATATATATATAATTTTAAAATTATCACAAATCTGATTGAACCCGGTCGAATCCAAAAGTTTTACCGGTTCAGTCGCCGGTCCGGTTTTAAAAACATTGATGTCAAGTCAATCAAGATCATATTTGACATATAAAGTAGTTTTATAACTCCTTAATTCAAGTTTCTATTTCCTGAAGGTACAAACATATTTGAGTACCTTTAGGAGCCCAAGTTTCTATTTCCTGAATTTGAAGATATGAAAAGGTCTCAGGTTTGAAAACTTTTTCTTACAAAAGGATATTATCCAATTTGTCAAGTTATTCATAGCATCCAGATGATTGTGGATATTACATGGGCTCCTAAAGGTATACTGATTCAGGTGCCGTAGTCTCAATGTGATTTCATCTGTTTTTACAAGATGATTTGTTCCTTATAAAGTATACATAATTCAAATCGCTTAAAAAGCTGTGAATGTATTGCGATTAGATTTTTTAGTTTACAATTTTACTTCTACTTATTTTATTAATTATATAAAATTTTATTGACGTAAAAAAAGATTTGCCGAAAAATTAAAGTATCAATTTTGGTAGGAATCATAATTTTGCGATTTTTGAAAATAAACGAGATATTCTGTTTTTAACAAAAAAAAAACTTAATTACTGCAACTTTGGAAAAAAAATAACAAAATTTTGTGGTTCTAACAAGATTCTACTATTCAAATGAGAAATCGAGAATGATAACACATAAGTATTTTTTTTAGTAATTATGTTTTCTAATCACACTTAAGTCACACTTGTAATCGAAAATATATAAGTAATTATTTTCATTCATAATTTCAATGAATCACATCATTTTTAAATAATATCGCTCTCATATATAAATCGCAGTCACACTAAACGAAAGTGCATTTCTATTCGATATGTGGTTCGCTTGTTGGTTGAGTATATTGAGTTAGAGAGACCACTTCTTTGACCAAATTATAGGAACAACTTTTTGAAATGAATAAAAGAGGCCTTATTACTAACAATATTTGATATATGGTCTAGTGGTTCATCTCTTACTCTAGAGATTTTTAGTTTTTCAAATTCATTCCACACCAACATTGTTCCACCTTGTTTCTGAAGAGTTTTCCTCTGATTGGCATATTTTGATACATTTTAAATTATTTGTTTATATTTTAATATTCTATCATTTATATTATTACTTTATTATAAATTATGAGAAAATTTAATTACATAACAGATAATTTTTTTTTTTTTTAAGATTGTTAAATTTTATTCAGTAAAAAAACATGTTTTGTACATCAATTGCTACATTTTTAAGAGATTGAAAGTAATATATTACAAAATGATCATCTTGTTGCAAACCACATTGGTAAAGCGTCTTGCGTCCCTTGATTCTCGAATGGTAGAAGTTTTTTTTTTTTGACATACTGTCGATCAGGTTTGTCAGAGGTGGAGATGACAGTGGTTGCTCTCCTTGTTTTCTACCATTTCTCCCTCTCCAAATGGTATGAAAAAAGGCTTGAAAAGCATATCTAACAAGGAAAAGCTTCTGTTTTTTTTTGTTCTTGTACTCACCAGAATATCTAAAATCTCATCCCATTGCTTGGAGTAGCGTGTGTCTAACAACTTACTAACCAGGAGCTTCCATACCTCGTGATTATAGATACATTCAAATAATAGATGATTGTGTAATTAAAATTGTTGTATGCAGAAAATACACGATGCATCTACTCCTACATTCTAATTGAGCATTTGGTCCCTTGTTGTAAGTCGGTTGTGTGATGCTATCAAAGTGATAAATGAGTATTTTGGAGTAGAGAGAAAGAACCATACTCCCTTGTACCAATCCATCTTTTGGTGAGCTCCTCGAATGAGTTTCAAAGTAGCTTTAGTGTTAAACTTCGGTTTCTATATCTCATCCATTCGCTTCCACAACTTAATATTAGTCTCCATTTATTCTCGGATTTGCAGCTTATGAATCTCATCCTCAATCTGATTGAGTATTTATCTCCGATGTCTCCTTCTTCTATGTGATTTAATGACATCTCCCTCAGTAGCCAATTTGTGAGTGCCAAGATCAATGCATCCTCGTTTTCCAGTTATATCCATCAATCAACCCAAAGGCTACAATACATCAAACCAGAATGTTGAAACTTCACCATTATGACTTTCGACCTTTGTGAGAGTTACTGCCAGCTCAATGTACTTTAAAGTCTTTTTCCACATACAGAAGAGAAGAGTAGACTTATGATTAACTGACCAGAATTGTCCTTTATGAATTAGATACCTTCTGATCCACGAAACCCTTAAAGATTATTTAGAAGACGAGATCCTCCAAATTATTTAAAGACAACTTACAATGTTTGCTTCCAAGGTGGATTTCAGTCTCAAACCTTCATCTTTCTTTGGTTTACACACTTATTTACATGATATCTTCGCTTTTATGGGATTAAGATCAGATCCCGACCAGAAAAAGCAAAGAAAGCTTGTCACTTTCGATGATGCATCTTTTGGTAGTCGAAACGCAGAGATCCAAAAGTTTTCAAGCCTTGTATAACTGAGCTAAGAAGTTTTAGGCGCGCTGAGAAAGAGAGATTGCGTACATTCAGCAACGTATACGCTTTCTGATTTTCTCAATCAAAGGTGAATAATTATTTACCGACATTGTTCTTGTAAGAAGTGGCAGCCCTAGATAGCGAACCGAGAGTGAACCTCCTTTAAATGGAAAACTTTCTAGGATAGCTTCTTTGTCATCTACTGCAACCCCAACCATAAACAATGTAAAGTTTCCTAGGATTGAACTATGTTTCCCATCCGTGAATAAAAGCACAACATCAACAAAGCATAGATGTGCCAGGTTGACTTCTTTATAGTAAGGATGATGTCTTATCATTCCTCTCTTAGCAGCCTTATCTAGCAACTTGGATAGAACATGCATATAAATCACAAAAACATGGATATAATGAGCATACTTGTCGAAGTCCTCTTTCGCTTTGGAAATATCCAGCTAGTTCACCATTTACATGGACCGAAAAGGAGGCCATGGTGATACATCGTCTACTTCATTGGACGAACTTAGTTAGTATTTATTGTAGAGAGAACACCAAGCAAAAAGGGCTATTGGACTGAATCAAAACCTTGGAGATGTTACTTTTTATTGCACAACGAGTTGATATTGTATCCTTATGATAGTTTTTGACAAGTTCAGAGGCGAGGACCACATTTTCCATCAGAATTTGATCCTTTATAAATGGTGACTGGTTGAAGATATAGCCTTTAGCTTTGATATCTTCTTATATAAGACATTGTAGTATGATATTGGCATGAAGTCTTTCATCTCCTTTGATCCTTTTCGTATAATTGTAAGAATCATCGAGTTGATTCCTTTAGGTAGGAAACCAGTGTCTAAGGATTTGATTGCAGTAATCATATCATTACCAATGATTGGCCATCAGATTTGAATAATCTGATGTGTACATGTCCATACTGTAGAACTCCAATTTCGCATATAAACAAATATTCAAAATAAGTTTGGGTTTAAGAGAATCTCAAGTTTGTAAAGTCAGAGCTCAACGTAAAAAGTGTATAAAAGTTATAGATGAACTTTGTGAAAGGCTGCCTACATACCCTTTGAAAAGAGATCAACCATTCATAGGTCGACTACAAAGATCTAGGGTTTCTCTGGAAGTTGTGAAGATTCTGAATTTGTGGATAGATTGAATGTCCTCTAGAATGATTTGAGATCTTTATGTATATAGAGTTGTCGTACTCCTTTTCCTTTTCCTGATTGGTTTTATCTTGATTTTCCTGATTGATTTTATCTTCATTTTCCTGATTGGAACTATCTTATTTTTACTGTTTGGAATTGTTTGGAGTTATCTCTTTTTTTTTAGGTTTTACTTTTTTTCGGAATTTCCTTTTTGATGAGATTCTAGGGCTTTTTTGGGCTGATCTTAATTTTGGAAGGGCTTCTTAGAGGGATGCTAAACACGTCTCCATCAGTATAATTCATCGAATGAGTGTTGTTAAAGTCGGTGAATTTAAGTCTAGCTCGGCGTAAATTGATACCAGTCTAAGTGCTTCTGATTCCTTTGAATGCTTTCGACATATTACTTGTATTTTCCTGCAAAAAAGTAAAATGGATATGAGGTTTATGTGTGGTCAGCTTACATGTTGTAACTTTTTTTTCTTTTTTGTTTAAGTATGAAAAAGTGTTTTTTGATTTGCGAGACTGTGCTCGGCTTGATTTCATTAAGACGAATGAATTTGCAGGCTTATGAATGAATGCTCAGTTTATTTATCTCTCGTTGCTAGAATATGTTGTTAACTCTACTAGATCAGAAGTGCAGGCCCAGCATCTGAAACAAGTGAAGATGATGGGACAACAACAGCAGGACAAGCCCATTCCGCCTAAGCCTAAAACAACAAGAACAATCAACAAACCTGCAACAGTTTTGGTGTCAAAAAGCAGAGGAAAGGAGACTGTACGGGTTCGAATTCAGATGGATTTGAGGTCAAAAATAGATTCATAACGTCGGAGGATATGGATCATTGAGCTGGCAGTCTTATCACCAATAACGTTAACTTTCACAATTATCCCAGATTGTTCTAAGTGTTCTATATATTCGACCTCAATGTAACAGTCTTAGTATCAATGAAATTGCTGCTTCAATGAAAGCTTTCTTATTCAAATCTCTCTGATTATAGTTTACTTCTTCTAGATTACATGGTATCAGAGCCATGGAGACTCCTTCTTTTGATGTTTTCACCCCAGCAGTTCTCACTATAACTCAAGTCAGTACTCTCAAACTAAATGACACGAATTATCTGTCATGGAAGTAGTAATTTGAGCAGTTTCTCAACAGCCAGCTTCTGCTCGGCTATGTCACCGGTACCATGCCCCGACCATTACCAACCATCTTTGTCCATACTGGTGATGTTGTCACAGAAACCAACAATCCAGTATTCATATGGTGGATTCACACTGATCAGCTCATCATGGCCTAGCTGATTAGTTCTCTTTCTGAAGATGCTCTAAAGAGTGTCTACGGCTTGTGCTCCTCACAAGAGATCTGGTTCGCCCTGGCAAAGAAATACAACCGTGTGTCAGCCAAAAGAAGACTTGATATACAACACATGATCCAGACAACAATAAAAGGATCTAATACTCTTGCCCAATATCTGTCAGATATCAAGTCAATCTGTGACCAACTCGACTCCATTGGTGCACCAATATTTGAACAGGTAAAGATCTTCAGTGTTATGAATGGTCTTGGCCACGAATTTGAATCCATTGTCACATTCATAGAAGAGTCATTGGGAAACCCTCCTAGCCCCAGCTTCGAAGACGTGATGTACAAGCTGATCGATTTCGAGGATAAGTTACAAAAATATGATGTTCAACCTGAAGTAACTCAGCACAAGGCCTTTTACACATACATAGGAGGCTACTCGGGTCGTCGCAGAGGACAATACATAGGAGGTTACAGAGGACGAGGCTCTTATTCTACCCAAGTCAGAGGGTTTCCTCAGCAGTTTGGTCATCAGGAAGGATGAGGATGTTCCTCTGGCTCATACTCTAACAATGATGATCGCCAAACTTGTCAGTTCTGTGGGAAGTACGGACATCCAGATTTCAAATGTTATAAGCGTTTTGAAGAATCATACAACACTGCAGACATGAAACACTTAGCTGCAATAAAAATAGCTGATTCTAGACAACCTTCTGACTCTAGCTGCTATGCCGACAGTGGAGCCACATATCATTTCATGGACAACACCCAGCAGCTGAACTCTTCTCTGTCATATGAAGGCATGACTCAATGTGAGTTTCTGCCCATTACTCACGTTGGCTCTCTAGCACTTCCAACACCATCAGGTACATTGCCTTTGAAAGGCGTATTAGTTTGTCCTGACATAACAAAATCAATGTTATCAGTCTCCAAATTTACAGATGATTTTCCCTGTGAAATTACGTTTGACTCTACATATGTATGTGTTAAGGACAAAACCACCAAGTAGGTTCTCAGTCTGGGAATCAAAAATAAGGGTATGTACCGGTTGGAGAACCCTAAGTTCTATGTCTTCTACTCATCAAGACAGCAATCAGCCTCTAATGTTACACATATGTCTGGGGCACTCTCATGTTCAAGTCATTCAGTATCTCTCTTCAATAAATACAATTGCCATCAGTAAGGCTTTTAAGTCACTATGTGAAGCTTGCTGTTTAGGAAAACTAGAAAATTTCCTTTTACTCCTTCTGTTTTCAAGCTACTCGACCCCTTGAGAAAGTGCACTGTGTTGTATGGGAGCCAGCTCCGGTTATGTCGGTTCAGGGTTTCAGATTTTATGTAGTTTTTGTTTATCAATTTTCAAGATTCAGTTGGATTTATCATGTGAAAATGAAATCTAAAGTCTACTCAGTTCAAATTATTTCAACAACTATCAGAAAACACGTTCAAACAGAAAATTACAATCTTCCAAAGTGATGGAGGAAGAGAGTTTGTCAACAATCAGCTAACTCGTCTCCTAACAACTCATGGAATTAAACACTACATTTCTTGTCCCCACTCTCCAGAGCAGAATCAGATGGCATAATGGAAACATCGCCATTTCATGGAGCTAGGTATGTATATGTTTTTTCAAGGGCATCTTCCTCTCACTTTTTGGGTAGATGCTTTCTGGACTGCTAACTTCATCAATAACCTTCTACCAACTTTGTTCATGATAAAAAGATCAGTCCGTTTGAGATTATCTATGGACATGCACCAGAGTATGGATCTCTAAGAGTTTTTGGATGCTCTTGCTACCCTTACCTAAGGCCATACGCTGAGAACAAGTTTGATCCCAAGTCTTTGCACTGTGTGTTCTTAGGCTACTCAGATCAGTACAAGGGAGTACAATTGTTATCATCCACCAACTGGAAGGGTCTATCTAAGTCACCATGTTCTGTTTGAAGAAGAGAAATTCTATTTCAGTGACCAGTATCGACGGTTTGTTCAAGCATGTGAAACAAAACTACTGCAGGCTTGGTTCTCTGAAACAGAATATAAGAGTTCAGAGCCAGAAATTGAACAACAACTCAGTGAAGAAAAGACTGCTCAACCACGGAAAAGCTTACTTGTGGCAGTTCCAGTGACTGAAGCAACCACTAGTTCAGACTCTGAGGATCAGTCTATAAGCGATGGATCTACTGATTCTCAACCAGCCATTTCAGTATTAGCTCAGGAGGAACACAGTGGTGGAAGTAACACTCATAATGCTCCAACAACAGTTTATCCTATGGTCAACAGAAGAAAGGATGGCATTGTAAAGCCAAACCCAAAATATGTTCTCAGTATAAGTATCGATATACATGTAGAACCAAAGACTGTAGCACAGGCTCTAAAGCATTTTGGATGGTATGAGGCTATGAAAGAAGAAATTAGCACTTGTCATGAAACAAATACATGGAGTTAGTGTCTCCTCCACAAAATGGAAATCTGTTGGGAAGTAGATGAATCTTCAATACCAAGTTGAAAATTTATGGTACTCTAGATAAGCTGAGAGCTCGTCTAGTGGCAAAGGGATATGAACAAGAAGAGGGCATAGACTTTATGGAAACATACAACCCGGTAGTTAGAACTGCAACTGTGGTTTTGCACTTAGCTGTCATTGAGAAATGGAAAATCAGACAACTAGATGTCAAGCATGCCTTTTTACATGGGGATCTTCAGGAAACGGCCTATATGACACAACCAGTGGGGTTTGATGACAAAAACCATCATGATTATGTCTGCAAGTTACACAAGTCAATCTACAGATTGAAACAATCCCCAAGGGCTTGGTTTGAAAATTTAAGCTCTTATCTAATCAAATATGGATTAATCTGCTCAACACGAGATCTTTCATGATTTATCTATCACAACAAGAACAAGATCATTATGTTACTCTTATACGTTGACGATATGGTGTTAACCGGAAATGATAATGTCTTGATTGCTAAGTTTCTGCAGGAGTTGAATGATGCCTTCAGAATGAAAGAAATGGGTCAGCTGAGCTATTTCTTGGGAATCCAAGCTCACTTCTCAAACACTAGGCAATTCTTAAACAAGTAAAATTATTCTAAAGATCTGCTCCTGTCAGCAGGAATGTTGGATTGCGCACCAATGCTAACACCCTTACCAATGCAGCTAGATAAAGTACCACACCAGGAAGATGAATTTCATGATCCAAGCTATTTTCGCACTTTATAAGGTAAGCTTCAATACCTGACTCTCACTCGGCCTGGTATCCAATATGCAGTGAACTTTGTGTGTCAAAAGATGCACATGCCAACTACTTCAGACTTCCTTCTGCTGAAACGCATCTTGAGATACTTAAAAAGGAATTGTTGCAATGGGTCTCAACCTCTGCTCTGACACTGACTCAACATTGGGAGCTTACTGCGACAGTGATTGGGCTGGATGCAGAGAGACAAGAAGATCTACATGAGGTTTTTGTGTGTATTTGGGAAGCAAAATCATCTCCTGGTCAGCCAAGAGACAACCTTATGTGTCTATATCATCCACTGAAGCAAAATACATGACTTTGTCAGATACAAAAGAGGTCACATGGATTGAAGTTGTTCTAAGGGAGCTGAAGTATTACATACCAAACCTTCAGAGATTTACTGCGGCAATATATCGATTGTGCATCTTACGGCTAATCCAATTCTATATAAAAGGACGAAGCACTTTGAGACGCACTATGACTATGCTAGAGAGAAGGTGGCTCTTGGTACTCTAGTCGTTAAACATATCACATCAACTATTCAGATAGAAGACGTGTTCCCTAAGTCTCTTCCACAACACAGCTACTTCGACTTAAGGTTCAAACTCGGAGTGGAAAATTTTCCCAGTGCAAGGGGATGTTAACTCTACTGGATCAGAAGTGCAGGCCCATCAGCTGAAACAAGTGAAGATGATGGGCCAACAACAGCAGGACAAGCCCATTTCGCCTAAGCGTAAAATGACAAGAACAATCAACAAACCTGCAACGGTTTTGGTGTCAAAAAGCAGAGTAAAAGGAGACTGTACGGGTTCAAATTCAGCTGGAATTGAGGTCAGAATCAGATTCATGACGTTGGAGGATATGGATCACTGAGCTGGCAGTCTATTATAGTATATAGTTGGTTTATGTATATAATTTAGTATTGGTTTAGTCTCTGTATGGCTTTGGTTTACACTCTAGTATTTAAGCTACTCTTGTATCTCATTTTACACTTAATGAAGGTTAATCACAAATATTGAAATGGTTCAGAGCATTTTCCCCACCTTCATTCATCATCTTCCGCAAGTTTTCTCTGATTTTTCATCCAGTACGATCAATCATTGTTCTTCATCTCTTCATTTTTTCGATTCGATTGATCCGTCAAAGTTTCTTCAATCAGCTTCGTTTCTGGTTTTTCAAATTTTCATCTTCTTTAGCTTGAATCATGTTCCACTTATTCGAATTGAGCTCCAGTTTCTTTGATTCAAGCATAGATTTCTCAAATCCTCAGATCAATCTCTCCGATTCAAGTTGTTTTTTCTTCCGACTCAGTTCAAAATTGTTTTTCGATCGCGTTTCCTTCCGATCGATTGTTCTTCTTCCGATCGCGATTCTACTTCTTCCAATGATTTAATCAATCGATCGTGTTTCTATCCAATCGATTCATCAAAATCGATTGCGTTTTCTTTTCCGGCGAAGCTTGATTCTGTTTCGACCGCGTTTATCTTCGTATCCGATCAGAGTTGATCGCGTTTTATTCTTTCCAATCAGAGTTGATCGCTTTTTTCCTCTTTCCGATCGATTGCTCTCAACGATCATGTTTCGTTTCATCCTTCTCGAGCTCCAATTTTTTCATTTCGAGCTTCCATAGCTTCGTTTCAACGTATCTTCTGATCAGAGCTGATCGTTTCATAGTCGGAGTCGGCTATTTCTTCTGGATCAGAGTTGATTCGTTTTGTTCCAAATTGCTTGAGCTGGAGTCATCGACGTTTGATATTTCACAGCACTATGGTGTTCTAGAAGTGTATCTAGTTGCTGCTTTACAGAAGATGACATTTGGATCTCTACCGCGACCACCAGAGACTTGTTCCTGCTTCATACCATGGCGCAGTTTCACTAGTCTGGTATGTATGTGTCTCTGGACCTCTCTCTCTAATCCTAAAGCTTCTGCAAATCTGGCCGATATTTTGTTGCGATATTAAGAAAATTGGAAAGTAGATTCTTCGGTTAGAACGGTTTAGGCATAATCGTACATATGAAGGATCAAGAGCTATAGATAATCATGTTCCTGTTTTATTTGACCAGAATATCGCAGTACTATTAGCTTATGTTGCTAAGAGATTATTCAGTTGGATTATTCACACACATTTCATGATGTGTTGTGTGTTGATATGGTTTACATTCTGAGCACAAAGCATTTAGTCTCTAGAACTCTGGAATTTAGAGTTAGTGCTGGTATTTTTGCGATCTGCAATCTTCAGTTTGCTATGCTTCTTCGTCATGTGAACAACCATCTGCTGGTTTATGGGATTTTTTCTCTCAAATATCGGTTTTAGGGTTCTGCAGTCTTTCTCTGCAAATTTTGGTCAAATACAAAATTAACTTGTTTTTCCACATACTTCAAGCACATACTTTGCGAAAAAATCATCGTCTCAGTCAAACGCAAAACTAAACAAAAATTAATAGGGGACTGCACGAAGAAGCCTGCTTCATTTTTTGTTTTATAAGAAATGTCGGAGGCTTCACGAGAAGTCTACAACCAAAATCCGACAAAATGGTCAAATGCAAAATTAACCTTTGTGTTAACCAATAGACAAGTTTACTCTTATAGTAGACTTCAAAACAAAGTATCTTATTACGACATATATCGAGAATTCGACTGAAAATTACACAGAGGCGATTTTACCTTCTTTAATTGTCCAAAACTTCGAGTTTAACCATCAGAAAATATCAAAATCCAAGAAATCAAAATTTTGAAAAGTAAGTTATAGAGCTTTTGAGAGAATATGAAAATGAAGAGGATATGAGAGAATATGAAGTTTCTAGCACAAAGAGTGAGTTTACGAGGTTATTTTCGGTGGTTCGATCATTTAGAATTTGAATCTAGTTGTTAATAAGGTTGAAAAATTGAAGAAAATGACATTTTAATAAATATGTGGAAGAACAAAGGTTTGTTATGTCATACCATTTTCGAAAAGAAAAAAAAATCAAATATAGTGGCATTTTCATAAATTAGTGAAACAAATGAGGATGTAATGAAGAGAATTTGGCAAATGTTAAGGAAATAGATTTTGGGGGTTACTTTTCACATTGACCTCAAATTATAGGTCATTTGTGAAAGTAACATTTGCTCATGTAACCAAATCACATATTCATTGCTAGTTGCGCCATTCCGCAAACAACAAAACCATATGGACATCATGTTTCATGAACAAAACCATATGGACATCGTGTTTCTTGAACAAAACCATGTGGACACATAGCTCTACTTATAGTGTATTAGAAAATACATTTGCCTCAAGCCCCCGCCCCCCAGAAAATGTAGAAATTTGTAAGGTCTTTGATTTCTAAAAAAGTAATATAGTGGTTAAAATTATTTCAAATTAGATCCAACTAGTTTTAAATTAAATATAATCTTAATGACTTTAACAATTATTTCTCAATGGTCATCTTCACAATCCATGATTTCTGATACTCGTTGTTTTTTTACCATGATTTCAATTATTTATCTAAATAGATATAAATTCATTTTTGGCCAACACCTCTTTTATCATTTGGTCTATTTTTGTAAGTTTATTAATGTTTATTTTTCTAAATTTGTTTATATTTTGAATTTAATACTTAGTTTTTAATTGATTTGTATCTAATGGTGATGATAAATATAGAAAAATTGATACTTGCTTTAATTTTGATAATAATATCAACAAAATTGGAAAGAGTATCAATAGCTATATTTTCTAATATTATGATGTATAATATTCATTTTTTATCAGATTTTTGAACATTTTCGATTTTTTGTTATTTATTATTTTTATGATTATATAGAGAACTTAATTTGTAAAACTCATCTTCAGTCTCGCACATTCATCGCACGACATTGGATGAAGATCTTGTTTTTTAAACAAAACGAAATGGACATAAGTGTTTTTTAAAATGCAAACAAAACCAGAAATGATATGAGGTGAGTTGAGTTGAACCTAATGTGACATAGTAGCGAAGTTAGTTTGGTGATGGTGGGTTGACGAAGAATGGAAACGAGTGTATATGAAGAAAATTAGTTGGTTTTCTTGTTTGCTTAAAGGGACGTGAGGAAAAATATGTTTATGAGGCTACTAAATATGTTGGATCAATTGAAATACTATACTTGATTGATTTTTCTTCCAAATACTTTTCTAATAATCATTTTTTTTTCCGTCTAAATTATATTGATTAACTTAGATTTTACAAAGGTGGAATACATAATCCGGCAGACAAACGTACAGTCTCCAGTACCAAATCCCACGCAGGGGAAACTAAATCCCACACAGGGGAAACTAAATCCCACACAGGGGAAGCTAAGCCGGCGGAACAACTGGATATCCCCGGAAACAAAACCGAAAGAAAATAACATTTTTCGGTAGAAAACCCTAAGAAAAAGGAGCTAAAACCTACAACTAAATCAGACAAAAACCAATGAAAATCCAAAGCTTAGAAGAGACAACTCGAACTTGTAACCCAAAACACCAGCAAAGATTCTTGAGCGAGACTTACCGTTGTAGCCCCCGGCCCACCAAACGATAACATCAACCTCCTAAACAAACACCGAGAGTCTCACTCTCAGATCCAAATAACCTAGACTTCATAACCCGGCAAGAAGGAACCGATACGAGCTCCACGACACTCTTCCAGATACGGTTGCAACGCAAACCTATGCGCCCAATTAACCCCAATGTAGAAGTCTTAAACATACCCAAATCTCACAGATTCGGCGACACATGAAGTCAAACCAACCAATAACCCCCGAGCTCTAAACGAAACTCTGAGAAAATCCGATTGGAAAGCACCTACAAGAACTTCACAACCAACAACCAAAATGCAAGCTAGAATCCAAAACCTTACTTTGAACCATTGACATGTCCCATTAGTAGAGGAAACTATTATACGAATCTAAAACCAAAAGACCTTCTCAACAAACCAGCCCAATAAAACCAAACTACCCGTCTAGATCTAACGATTAACACCTCTATTCAACACAAACGCTTCAGAACCAGCCGATACCACAAGACAACGAACCACAAACCAAGATCGACGACCAGACCTGCAAACCGGAGAAAATCCGCCGAACGGAGCAAGGCCACCGACGCGACGGAATCCAGAAAACGCACGAGTCGATCGCGACTCACGAAAGCAAACCGGAGACGTGGCACGGATCAAACACAACAGAGCTACAACCGATGAGAATCAGACGAAGACAGAGGAGAACCGCCGCAAAAGGATCCAGAGAGAGCCGGCGAACGAAGCTGAAGTCGAAGGGAGAAGGCCGGCGAAAGAAAGAACTGCGGTTAACTAGACCACTCCCCGGCTCCGGCAAGGAGCTCCGGCCGCCGGGGAGTCAGGAAACTTCAGAGCAAAGGTTGAGCGGTGGCCTCGATAAATGTGTCTGTGATTCTAATAATCATTTTATATTTGATTTTATAGTATTAATAGAGACTATTATTTACCGATCTAGCCACGTATTTGGGTCACTGACACCTGGGAGCCAACACAAATCGGGTACTCTCTTTTGATTATCTAATTAATATACGTTGGTTTATTAAACTGTTCTGTTCAATGAATCCACAATTACATATTTATTTATTGAACCATAAATTTGTGACACTGGAGCATCAGTGAACCATTTAATCAACCATCAAATCATTTTATTATCTAGTTTTTTCTACAGATATCATTATTCTTTAGTATTAATTAAAATCTAGAAATGGTTAGATAAACTCTATAAACCATTTCCAATTATATATTATATATATATATAATATTGTACTTTTGCTTATCTAGCCGATATACTTCGGTTTTCTTTTTAAATTTTCATTAAATATACAAAAAAAAAATTGGAAACATATTTTTGTTGATAACTTTGGTGAAAAAGCCATTTCTGGAATCCAAATCTAAAACTAATCATGAAAACCATCAAAGTTCAGTTAACCGCAATTGTTACATTAATATTTATATGAAAGGCTCCATGAAGCAAAGTTGCTGAGATGGATAAATATTAAGGGAAATTAACAATATTAAGAGAGAGAAAATTCATTAAGAGTAGACTAGTTGGTAATTAACCTCGTGAAATTGATTCTCGTGCATTCTCACTTCTCGGTTAATTAAATAGAATCTTTGAAAACTATTTAAAAAGAAAAACTTAACTCATGCTAAAAATTTATAGTTCAGAAAGAATACAAAAACACAGCGAAGGAATACGGAAAGATAGCCTTGAATCTAATTAGAAGCACAAACTTGGCAGCTACAATTCTACAAAGTATAGATTTGAGACTTGAAACTTATATAATAACGTCCATCAAGTAACAAAAAAAAAGAATCATGTCTTCATCTTTTCAGTTACCACAATGATAGGCTTGGAATCAGATTTGTTCTCTAGTCCCTTTGCTCTCCTCCTCATAGTTTCTACATCATGCACTTGTCAATATGATTCTGATTAATGCCAATTTGATTGAGTAAAAATAAGTAATGTGCGTGTATCCACTTTGGGCAGTAGCTGCCCGGTTAGCTCCAACAACGATCTTTGTTGGCCCACCTTGGAGATGTCTTTTAAGCATTTTGGCTTCATCTCCACCGGTATAACCCTTCAGCAAATGATCATACAAAAGAATCCCTATTTTAATCAAGTTTACTTGTCTGTTTCGACCTAATTTATAATACAAAGAATCTCTGACCCCATACTTAGAAAATATCTCTTTAACTTGTTTTATTATACTCAGACATTTGTACCCACAACTTGAATGATCTTGTACTTAGTCAAATTCCTATAACAACAATTAGCGCCGTCTGTGGAAAATCAGAGATTCTTCTCTACTCTATACAAGGTCGACGATGACATGACCACTCTCAATCAACGACAATGCTGGCTCCTCGGCACACCAAAACTCGGAGATGGCACTCAACCAACGACAACGTTAGAAATGGTTACCCATGCCTCGCCGGCCAATCTCAAATGGCTGATGCGCATGCCGAGCAGATACAAAAAGTCTAAGTTGTCTAGCCGAGTGATTATCTTGTTCACTATCGTACTTCAGTAACAAAGTCAGTCGGGACTAAGTAGTTCCCAACTTTGACAGGGACGTCCTCAAGAACTCCTTCTGGAATCCTCCTTGACTGATAGCTAGGATTAGAGAGATCCTAGTGGGTGAAAAATCTTTCATCTCCAATCTCTCTGCCACAGAGTATGGCATGAGATTTTCAACGGCCCCTAAATCACACAAGGAGCGCTCGAAGCTATCCTCGAAGATGGAATAATTCAGCACAAATACACCAGGATCTGGTAGTTTCTTGGGGATCTGATTAAACAACACGTCACTGACTCGTTTAGGAAGCACTACCACCCATCCCTTCCAATCCTCGTCTATGGGCATCATCCTCTCCATGTATCTCTGTAGACAAGGATGATAGGGCAAAACATCAGCTTTTGGATCCTCTTTCAACTTCTTATCCATCACTTCCAGGTGTCTGGCTTCATGCTCTTGTTTAGACTTCACAACCACTTTAGGGAAAGGCATTGGAGGTTTGTATACCTTCTCTTCAGCAGTACCAAAAGATGTTGGTGAAGTTGGTTCTTCTCGCCCAAAGTGTCGACCGACGTTGGATTGATGTCGGTCGACATTAGCCAACCTTCCATCGATGTCGGCCCCAAAATCGATCATGGTTGATTTCCGTTCGTCATGAGAACTCAAAATCCCTGTTGAAGATGGGTGTCGGCCGACGTCAAGAGCAGTGTCGGTCGACGTTGAGGTTGCAACTTCGAATTTTTGACTCTCTTCAACAATTTCAGCTGTCTTAACCTCAAATCCTTCTCCTTGGTCCAACCCATCCTCAACTTGAACTGACCAAGCATTGATGTGGGTGTCCAGAACATTCTTCCCCTTGACTGAGCTTGAAATCTGGTTCACTTGTGTGTCCAGTTGCATCATATGTGTAATCAAGGATTCAAACTTCCCATTTAGATCAGTATAGACAGCATATATCTTCTTGTTAAAATCTACAGCAGTCTTTGTCTGACCCTCTAGCAACTGCTCCATCATATCTTCCAACTTACTCTTATGAGCATTAGTAGCAGGAGGTGTCTAATATGAAGATGATCCATAGGTCCTCTGATAAGAGTTGTTCTGCTGAAAAGGCTTTTGGTAACCAGCATTCTGACCATATCCAGAAGAGTTTTGATGGCTTGTGAAAGCACTCTTCTGACCACCAGTGAAGAACTTGTTGCTTTGCTGATTCTCAAACTTGTTTCTTTGGAATCCAGAACCACCAATGTAGTTCACATCTTCTATTGTGCAGCCTTCTTCAGGTCCAAACTCTTCAACCTCTTGAGCAAAATGGACATGCTTCTTGCTAGTCAACAAGCTGTGAACAGTATCCAGATTGTTCTTCATCTCAGCTATCTGCAGATGATCAACCTTTCCACCATAATCTTTCCTCCTCTGATCTGCAGTCTTAGTAATGTTGCTGCTCACCAAGTTCTCAATCAATATACTGGCCTGCTCAAGAGTCTTTGTGTTGAAGTTACCATTGCTGGCAGCATCCAAAGCAGACTGGTACCAGAGATCTACACCTCTGAAGAAAATGCCCAGCAGCTGAACATCAGAGAATCCATGATGAGGACAGTCTCGTTGGTACATCTTAAACCTTGCCCAAGCAGACTTAAGTGGCTCTGTAGGTCCCTGAGTGAATGTCAGAAGATCATGTATGAGCTGATCGGAGCGAGCATCATCATAGAAATTCCTTAAGAACTCTTTCTTCACTGCATCCCAAGTAGTTAACTTCCCAGGTGGAAGTTGCTTAAGCCAAGCTGCAGCTTCTCCAGCAAGAGAATATGGAAAAAGCTTGAGGAACAGGAAGTCATAACCCATTCCATTGTGCTTCATCCCAGTGACGAAGGCTTCAAAATCTTCAATGTGATCCATGGGTTGCTCATGCGGAAGACCATGGAAAGGATGTTGCCTCAGAAGTGCATAGTAGGCAGTCTTGAGCTCAAACTCATTCCTCTCGAAAGGAGGAGGTACAATTGCTGATCGGTTAGCATAAAACTCATCGGGTCGGTTGTAGTCAGCAAGAGTCCTCTCAACAGCAGGAGGATTAGGTGGCTGTCCATTAGCTCCAGGATGAGCAACATGCCTCTCACCTTGAGGCTGCTCAGGTTCAGGGATCACATTCCCTTGGCCATCAATCCTTTGCCCCTGAGCATTGTAGGGGCTGTTTTGTTGGTCTCTTAGAATTCCTTCTGTTGGGAATGTCCTGAAATCTACCGTACTATCTCTAGAAAGTATGATAAGTGTCGAGATCAGACATAAGTCATAAATACTGGGTGATCATGATGGCTTGCTAGAGTCCGCTCTTGATCTATAAGTTTAAGACTTATTACCAGTATTGTATGATCCCAAAGGGTCACACACCATAGCTAACGGGAAAGTTAAATGAAATTAATACGGTAAGATGCAATGGCATTTATTGTATTGGATCAGAGTTTTGGGCCAGACAAATACAGGCTTTTGTCTGATTTGTATTTTGGGCCCAAAAGATTAATGAGCCATTAGTCTAATGACTTGGGCCCATTAATGAGATATAAGAGAATCAGAAAGCCCTAAAGGAATTAACGCTTCCTGCGATTTTTCCTTTTGCGTGACCTCTCTCTCTCTCTTCATCTCTCTCTCTGATCTTCCACATCTTTTGGTCTAGCAGCCGTCCCTTGCTTGTAAGAGTGTGGATACTCGAGGAGGAGCCGATTCTCATCAGCTCTAATCTGATCTTGCCATTACCACCAATTTCCGCTGCAAAGGTAAAGATCAGGTTTGTTTTATGATTCAGTTACAAGAACCTAGATCTGTTTAAGATTATGTGTTAGGTTGCAATTTGGGAATTGAACCTTGAATAACACCATAATCCTTCAGTGGTATCAGAGCCAGGTTTTAGGTTTCTTGTAATTTGGATCATATGAAAATTGATTAATTGATTAATTGATTTTGATTGTGGTTATAATCGAATGTTGATGTTATTAATTGAAAAGGTGTTGATAATCGGCTGTTTTGCTTGATAAT
Source organism: Orychophragmus violaceus (assembly GCA_030180135.1). NCBI lineage: Eukaryota > Viridiplantae > Streptophyta > Magnoliopsida > Brassicales > Brassicaceae > Orychophragmus > Orychophragmus violaceus. Next base: position 32,657,063 of record CM058240.1, read on the forward strand.
CGAATGAACATTATTAATAATTGAATGAGTTTAAAAACTTGCGGCTACATTCTATTAATAAAACCCTAGCTCTCGATCGCTTTTTGTGTATGTATTGAGCTAATGTTAATTGAGCCGATAATCAATAGGGCTTGCTTATCGCTTTGGCCGTGAGTTATGATCATGCGAATGTATTATGGATTTGTTTTGATTATCGCTTAGGCTGTGGAATCAATTATTGTCTGTTCGCTTAGGTTGACTTTGTTTTGTTCAAAATTATCGCTTTGCATAAAGTCAAATTGGTGTTTTGTCTTTTGTGAATGTCTTAAGCGAATTGGACGAAGTTGAAATCTCTTGTTGCATTAATTAAATCGCGTGTTGACTTTATTTGATCATAAGAGTATCGATAATGACTTGAATGTAATCACAATCATAAGTTGATTTTGAATAATGACAAATTCTTTTGTCTTCTAGTTGATATCGTTTGTGGTCAAGTGATCACATGATCACATGATTATATAAATCATTAATTATTTTATTTAATTAATGTATGGTTAAGGCGTTAACCCAAATCGCGGTTTGCTGGAAATAATTTAATACTTGGTATTATTTAATTTCTGGTTAAACCGGATTGAAATTCAAAAATTGAATTTTAACCTAAACCGAAGGCTGGTCTAAATTTGATTTGGTTGGACCAAATAATTTAGAGCTGGTCTGGTTTAGTAGATAACCGATGGTTTTGATAGTTAATTTGGTCTTGGACCAGAATTAATAAACCGAATCGGTTATGTCAAATTATTGGGCCAACTGGAATTCTATGGTCTTGGGCCAAGAATTGGGCCTATAATTTGTGACCCAACCCGAAAATATTTATAAAATATTAAAATTAGAAATTTCTATTTTTAGTAAGTTACTAAATTTAGAAAGTTTCTAAAATAAGAAAGTTTCCCAAAATAGTAATCTTCTATTTTTGGAAATAAAACTTAAAAATCCTCAAAAACAATATCAAGCTTGGATGTCTTTCCAGTCTTGTCAGCTACTTAACGCTTATTTGATTACAGATATGGCTTACAGTGTGAGGTGTCTGTTTTCGCGTAAGTAAAGTAGTATATAGTCACTAATTTCATTGGGAGTCCCAGATTTTAGTGATTATTTGGCTGTAAGAGATTGGTTTCCTTGACTGGGCCATCGGGAGTCCCGGGCCTTGAGACATCTGGTGAATCTGGGCCTCGGGTCCAATTCACAACCGAGAGTTATTGGTTATAACTAGCTGTGTGTATGCTTACCAAGTAAAGCTAATTCTGGGTGACGGCCAGTGGCCCACTTTGGATTTAGCTAAACATGGGTCTCGGAATCATTGTATTCTTATGAGGTTAAACAAAGAAATTTTGAATGCAATGCGAGTTTTCTTATAAGTTGTTAAGATTGCTCTTTTATGAACTAAATAACTAAAACTCTAATTATCTCTAAATTTCAGCTATGACGAGCACAAACAATCAAAACACTTTCTCGATCCGGTCTGTCCTTGAGATGGACAAACTGAACGGATCAAATTTCTTGACTTGGTCGCGGAACCTGAGGCTAGTCCTCAGGCAGGAGAGAAAGGACTATGTCCTTGAAAGAGCTCTCCCCGTGAGGATCGGGTCCAATGCCTCTCATGCAGTATATAATGCTTGGAATAAGCATTATAATGATGCGGTAGATGTGCGTGGTCTGATATTGGCTACCATGGACTCAGATTTGCGGAAGCAATATGAGAAGATGGAGTCGCCAATAGAGATGATCAGCAGCCTGAAATTGAAATTTCAGGAGCAGGTAAGAGTGGAGAGATACCAGTTGGTTAAATCTCTCACTAGCTGCAAGCTACCAAATGATCATCCAGTAAGTCCTCATGTCAGTAAAATGATGGGTTACATTGATAACCTGAGGAAACTGGATTATCCAGTTAGCCAGGAATTGGCAACTGAGATCATTCTGCAGTCACTGCCGTCAAGCTATGATAAGTTCGTAAGGAACTATATCAAGAAAGGCTTAACGAAGACGTTGACTGAACTGCATGATATGCTCAAGACAGTTGAGCCAAACGTGAAGAGTATCCTGTACAATCTCATGAATGAGAAGGGTAGATTTACTAAACCTAATGCTGACAAGGGTGAAGACAAAGTTGTCCTGATTTTGAATCATGGCAAGCGTGTGTCTTCTGAGCCCGAGTCAGATACATCTTACGTTGGTAAGTGCTGCTACTGTAAAGAGACAGGGCATTGGAAGAGAGATTGCATTAAATTCATGGAAGATTATGAGGAGTTAAAGTTGATGTATGAGACTACTTCCTCAGGTATTCATGTTATTACTTCAAGTTATACCTTGTAGGTATTGGATACTGATTGTGGCACTGATATTTGTTATAATATGCAGAGCCTGAACAACAGTAGAACGTTGAAGGAAGGGCAAGTGGAACTGCGTGTCTGGAAGGAGCTTGGGATGCTGCCTCAGCCGTAGGGTTTTCACTTGAAGATGCCTTTGAGGCTTGGTTTTGAATTAAGTAATTGCTACAATGTACCTGCTTTAAGCAGAGTTGTTTTTCATTTTCTTGTGAAGAATTTGAATGTTTTTCATTTTGATAAAGACAAGTTTTGCTCTTTTGATCTTAATGAAATGTTAATTGTAGCACCCTATTCAAGGAATGGGTTTTATATCTTAAACCATAGAGTGCCTAAAATATAACATAAATACCGCAATTGGTTTAAATCTGATGAATTAAACCTGATTTTTCTTGGCATAAATGTTTTGGTCACATAGAGTAAGTCAGATTCAGAAACCCCATAGTTATGGACTTTTGGGCTCATTTGAATGAATATCTTATGAGACTTGAATTCTGCTTACTGGACCAAAAGACATAGGGCCCATCTTAGCCTAGCTAAGAAAGGCCCAAGGGCTTATCGGAGATTAAACATACTCATGTATGTGGTCCGATGAGCAGTAATGCCAGAGAAAAATTTCCTGTACTTCATTGTCTCTACTGATTACTTCAGTGAGTGAGACTGTGTTCATTTGATGAGACACAAGTCGGAATTATTTAACATGGTCGAAAGAGTTCCAGAATGAAGTATAGAATCTGAATGACAGAAGTATTAAGACTCTGGATTAGACCACGAGTGAGAATACTTAAGTCATTGATTGTGTGATCATCTGAATGAGTGTGAAGTCGTTTCACAGCTCGATTCTCCTGAAAACCTTGAGGTATTTCTGTGAGAAAGAATCAGATCTTATTAGAAATGATTAAAGATGAGTCACACGAATCTTCCATGATATTCTTTAAGAATAACGCTCTAAAAATTATCTAAGTTTACGCTGAAATAGTTCCACCAATATCAGTTGAAAGACACCACGTAAATGTGGATTGGAATCGATCCAAATTCGTCTTTACTGAGTATTTGTAGTTGTGCTACTTCGCTGGTTGTCCTAGGGAAACCAAGGCTTGTTACTTTTACGTCCATTCTGTTTTCTAAGAAGGGAAGTTACTTTCCAAGAAGAACAGTGGGAGTAAAAGTATAACTCGAAGAAATTCGAGAAATACAGGAGGCTGCTCAACCTGTTGAGGGAGAGCAACGGATGGATTTACAGATTTCTGTAGAATCTACACCTGTAGAGCCTGAAGTTCGCAGATATGAATGAATCAGTCACTAATTCGAGAGTGATTTCTCGAATTAGTTGAACCTGATGATCATTGAAAGTTCGCATGATCTGATGATCATTGAAAGCGACGAATCTGCGAAATTCAAAGAAGCGAAAGTGAGCCCGGACTCCGAAAAGTTATACTGTACGTAAGTTAGCTTCATCGATCCATTCATGGATGGAAGCAAACATATCGGAGTTGGAATCTTCGTTCTGTTGAAGTAGTCAAGGTTTTGACTTGAACAGGAACGAAGCGGAACTGTGCGTTTACTAATAGATATGTGGGAGCAATATTGCATTTCTCATAGTGTATGTCGATGACATACTGATTCTCGAAAATAACGTTCCAATGCTGCAGTCGGTAAAGGACTGGCTTGGGAGTTGGTTTTGTGATTGACATGGGTAAAGCCACGTAGTTCTTGGATTTTGGATCTAAAGATAAAGATCCAAAAGAGCTGGTAGGACAAAGTCAGGATTCTTAAATTGACAAAGTCCTACACGTAATCAGCAATCCAAGAAGGGCTTTATGCCAATGTCACATGGCAATTCATTAAGCAAGATACAGTGTCCTGCGATATCTTCTGAGCTTGAATGCATGGATAGGATTCCATATGCGACGGCAATTGGATCTATCATGTATGCCATGACACATACTTGTTTTGATGTTGCTTTAATGTTAAGCAAGACAAGTAAAGACCAGTCAAATCCAGCAAAGAATCACTGGATTGCCGTAAAGAATATTCTGAAGTATTTGAGGAATACTAAGGATAAGTTCTTGGTTTACGGAGAAAGTGAGGTGCTACAAGTCGATAGAGTCTGAAAGGCAAGTTTCCAATAGACAAAGATAATTCCTGGTCACAGTCCGGCTATATCTTGTGTCTAACTGGCGGTGCAAGGCACTGTTGCTGACTCCATGACTTAAGCTGAACATTTCGCAGCTTGAGAAGCGGCGAAAGAGGTTGTTTGGAAAGAAGAGTTCATCACTGAACTTGATGTGATTCCCAGCATAGATGAAACTAGCTGCACATCATAGGTCCAAACACCTTGAGGATAGGTGTAACCTATTCCGTGAGATAAATGACAGAGGTGTTAGGTAGATAAGCAAGTTTCATCGAATGAGAACGTTGCTAATCTATTAACGAAGCCACTCCTTATGCCTAAGCACGAGTCGCGGACTGTAGCTGTAGGATGAGTGAAATTAAGATGTAGTCTTAATTTCAGTGGGAGTTTGTAAAGGGCTTTACTTAGTTATTTTGAATGGTTCATGTAAACATAACATTTTATGTTTGTGAAATCTAATGATTTCTGGATTATTTTAACTGTGATATAAATAATCGTTCCAAAAATGATTCATGTCATTATATATGAGCCATCGAAGTACATGAGTAGACTTGATCCTGAAACCCCATATTTAACGAAGTGACATAAATCAAAATGTCCATAGTCGAAGGTTGTTGAAATTGGAACAACAACAACCTGTTGAGACTAGATTGTGTTGAGACTTATGACCAAGTTTCGAGGGGTCATAGATGCGCGGCATCAAAGTCGACACATAGGTATATGTAGGGGAGCATATGACCGGACATGGCCCGCTAATGAGAACTCTGCAAGATATTAATATCTGTGTCATAAGAAGTTCTCATATACGACTATAGAGTATAGTCCTTAGACCTGAGTTCGCATGCATGTGGCTGCACATGGAGTAATGCGCTTTGATCATTGTCTAACGCTGTTTCGTAACTGGGAGCTATACGGACCTTGGTTGGGTGTATTATGAATTGTGTAGTTCATAGTGATGGAACAAGATGGGATTTGTCCCTGCCGTTTAACGGAGGTAATATCTCTAGGCCAATCGGAGATTTGATAGCTGGTAAGAGAATGGCCATTCCCAAACGGACTTGCCCAAGTCGTTTGCATTGTCAGTATCAAATCTGGTCCGATAAACATGGTCTGGCTATATAAGGATGACACGCATCTTGCCTTATGCCAGATCGAGATATTGAGACAAAAGGATTAGGGAATGTAGGATTCCAGTACAATCGGAAGATTGTTGGGAATGTCCTTTGTAGGCTTCCAGTACAAGTGGGAGATTGTTGGGAATGTCCTGAAATCTACCGTACTATCTCTAGAAAGTATGATAAGTGTCGAGATCAGACATAAGTCATAAATACTGGGTGATCATGATGGCTTGCTAGAGTCCGCTCTTGATCTATAAGTTTAAGACTTATTACCAGTATTGTATGATCCCAAAGGGTCACACACCATAGCTAACGGGAAAGTTAAATGGAATTAATACGGTAAGATGCAATGGCATTTATTGTATTGGATCAGAGTTTTGGGCCAGACAAATACAGGCTTTTGTCTGATTTGTATTTTGGGCCCAAAAGATTAATGAGCCATTAGTCTAATGACTTGGGCCCATTAATGAGATATAAGAGAATCAGAAAGCCCTAAAGGAATTAACGCTTCCTGCGATTTTTCCTTTTGCGTGACCTCTCTCTCTCTCTTCATCTCTCTCTCTGATCTTCCACATCTTTTGGTCTAGCAGCCGTCCCTTGCTTGTAAGAGTGTGGATACTCGAGGAGGAGCCGATTCTCATCAGCTCTAATCTGATCTTGCCATTACCACCAATTTCCGCTGCAAAGGTAAAGATCAGGTTTGTTTTATGATTCAGTTACAAGAACCTAGATCTGTTTAAGATTATGTGCTAGGTTGCAATTTGGGAATTGAACCTTGAATAACACCATAATCCTTCACCTTCAGCATCTTGTATCAAGATCAAACGATTGTTCATCATCCTTGAAGTTCTTTGATCCTTTCTGTTCGTTCTCTCGAGTTTAGCAAGCTCCTCAAGTCTGAGGTTCAAAAGCTCTTCGTTTGGTTTGCTTCGGGTGTGTCGACTTGGCATACACTGATCTCAAGGCTGAAATATGTGCTTGGTGTCAGGCGACACTGAGTGATGTCGGTCGACACTAAGTGCCTTTGTCGATTCCTGCAGCAACAAAAGCGAGCCAAACAAGAGAATGTGAGTAACAAAGAAATAAAACAACTTAGACTAAACCTTAAAACAAAATATCGGCGAACTCAGTTGAGTCCCCGGCAACGGCGCCAAAAACTTGATAGGTCAAATTTATATCCATATTCTACTGCAAGTGCACAGTTATGTGAATGTAGTATTCAGGGTATCGTATCCACAAGGACTCAAGTTTCACACGACAGGTTATATGTCTTTCAGTTAAACTAAGCCAACCAAGAGAAAGCAACAAACGAATGCAAGTAAACTAAAGGGTGTTTTCAATGGGAGAAAGGTGTTAGACTTAGGAAGTTCTCGAGAATTATAACTAATCGGATTCAGATTAAGCGCAAGTTCAAGAACTAGAAACACAATGATAAATAATCCAACTCTCGCTGAGATTTTTTCTATATCTAGCAACCTAGCGATCCAAATCTCTTTGCGATCCTAGAGTTCTAAACAAGCATTAAGAATAGGTTCTTCGGTTCACAATTCTCCTAAACCAAATCTCTTTGCATCTAGTCAAATTGCTCACTCTAAGTTAATTCAGATTATAAACCACACTCTCGTGCTAAGTTAATTATCTCAAATTTAAATCCTAGGTGATCAGTCCAGAATTCAGTATTAAGTACAACTTAGGCGATGAACGAATAGATTTAGAATCCTCGTCAGTTAGTTGTCTAAACATGCATAAAAACCCTATGAGAATTCCTAAATCTAACTAGGTTACTACTCAGACATATTATCAGATAAACAACACATCATTGAACAGAAAACCAAAGACTGAATAGATAGATAAAAGGGGTTCGAAATCCTTCTCTCAAAGGTTACAAGTAGCAAGAACAAGAGTAAGAACAAGATAGATGATATGGAAGATGTTCTCTCTTGCCACCAAATCACTCAATCTCCAAGCAAGAATAAAAGTAAGAACAAGATAGATGATAGTGAGTCTGACAACCTAATTAAACTTCTAAACACATTTTGGGGCTAGATTAGAATTAGGGAAACTTCTGGGCCACTTTGCAAATCTTCAAAAGATATCTTCAACTCGGCGTATAAGTCATGTCACCCTCAAGGTCGACCGACACCAAGGTGATGTCGGTCGACATCCAACCGTGGTCGAGACTCCAACTTCAGCTCATTGCACAGATCGCCAGAAACGTCATATGATCCCACTCTTTGCTCCAAACGCAAGCCTACCTATAGAAGACTCAATAGACTCGAAAAAACCAGGTTAAAGACTCAATATACACAACTATATCATGGTTGAAAACCTAGAAAAACCATGATATATCACGCCGCGCTCAACTGGTTTTCTCGCCTTGAAGCGCACTCTATCGACAATTACCCAACAGCTTATCGACAACCTTTATCAAGTATTACTCGATGTACATACATGAGGGAGCGTCAAATGCCGAACTATGGAAAATAAGCCAAGGGCCGAAGGAGTCCCTTAGATCTTACATTGACCGATCAAGGGCATCGTCTCCAAGATTTCTGTAACTGACAATGAAGTCCTTCCCGCATTAAGCAATGGAATGTGGTATGAGTCGCCCTTGTGCGAGGAGATGAAGAAGAACAAACCTAAAACTCTTGAGGACGCTCTTCTCTGAGCAGCAATCTTTATTGAATTTGAATAAGAAAGGGAAATGCTTGCCAAAAAGTTCACTCCAACAAGGACATCGACGACAAAAAGGAAAAGAGTCAGCATAGCACTACGAACCGTGAGATGGCTATGTCATGGGTTTCCTCCAGAGTAGTAGAGCGAGAACCATCCAAACGCCGGAGGTACTTTAAATCATTCTTTCGCAATCTAGTGACAAGATGAAAGCATCTGGTGTTGTAATTGATAGGCTCAAAGTTTATTTTCCTAGAGATACACTGCAAGTGCACATAATGCAATCTTAGTATAATAGGGGTTGAATCCTCAGAGACTCCTCAGAGACTCCAGTTCACACAATAGACTTATGGTTTTGAATTAAGCTAAGCGAGATCGATTTAATGTACTAGCAATGCAAAATAAAAGAGATGTGAATCAATAAACGAAGGCGTCATGTCAAGGGAATTTCTTAGGAAACTAGGAATAAAAGCAATCAATCAAGATCAGATTATGCAATGTTCTTGAACTCGAATCACTAATTTATAACTAACCAACTCTCGTTGCGATAATTACCTATGTCTAAATCTTAAAATCTTAAAATCTTTTTGCAGATGCTAAAGTCTAAACATGCATTAATTTCAAGTTCGTTCGTTCACAGTTTAACTAAACCAAATCTCTTTGTGAGAAGCTAAATTGCTCACCTAAATTATTTTCTAGCTAATTAACCAACTTTCGTTGCAAGAATCAACCTAACATCAATAATCTGAATAGCCAGCTCATATTAAACATTACGTACAACCTAGATGAATAACTAGCAATTATGAATCCTAACTAATCGATTAACCTAAAATTTTATGAAATCCCTAACGAGAATCCCTAAATCTAACAAGAAAACTATTCAGTCATGGCAATTGAAACAATAGACAATTAAATATAAAAAACTAAATAGAATAAATAAGTAAATGAAATTGGAGTTCAAAATCTCTCTGTCGAAGTACAAAATCACGCCGAAAGAAACTCGAAATATTTTTTTCTTTTAGCTTCGGCCTTGAATTTCTTACACATACAATTTATAAAAAGAAAATTAGAGAAGATGGGAACAATGAACATCTAGTAAAAACAACATAGAGATATCGTCATTAAACATGGTCAATGATAGAAGAATGAATCATAAACATTTCCTGACAATAATAACATAAATGTATATAGACATATGAGATTTTTAAGAAGAGAAGAATTCTGATGTCGACAGGTGGCAACTGAGAGGAGCAAACAGGGCATTGAGGAGTGCATGACAAGTAACACGAGAGATACTAGTAGCCTGAAAGATGTGATTGCATTTTTTCCTGTAAACAATCTCATCTTCTTTCGGATACCCTTTCCCACATATACAACACAATTCATCCGGACTTTGGTGCAATTGGTACAAGTCTTGTTGTTGCATCTTCAGCGGTCAAAACAGTCTCTGGTTCTCAACAGGGTCAAAACACAACGTGCGAGTGCTCTGATGTCCATTTGCAGAACATGATCCTCACTGTACCTTCTAATTTGAATGTGAAAGACGAGGACAGGACACACCGGAGGTACGATCTCAAGATCCTTGAACGATAAATTGGCGACTATGTAGTCGAAGATTTGACTAGTTACGTTGGAACAACTTGGTCTCATCTTGACATATTCTGAGACCAGTTTTACGAATGATTTGGACAATCCAGCTTTTGAACCGCTTCTACGTCTTCGTCCTGTGTATTGGGTCAATTGAAAACCCTTTACCCATACTATAATTACCACAGCTTACTATTATAACTCCCATATCAGACTCACAAGGCACATCAAACTTGTAAATCCTGAGATTATACAGACAGGATTTCATAATTAACTCTGTGCGCTATTAGTTTTTGTTAATTGAACCTATTTGTCCCCTTTATATAATAAGATTATTAGATAAAGATGAAGTGATATTTGTATATATCATAGAGATAAGCATAAGATGTTAGAAATAATCTTAAACTGAAAAAAAGTATAATAATAATAATAATAATAATAATAATAATAATAATAATAATAATAATAATAATAGAGAAATTGCATTGACAGAGAACCAATAACAGTGAAATTAAATCTCTCTCCTAAGGTACTATTTACGTCTATTGTTCATGAACAAAAAACCAGTTCTACTCCTATTTTTATTAAACAATTACATACCTATCTTTCTCTCTCATTTACACTTTTACTAAAAAAATATATACATTCTCTCTTTTTTATTGTATATTAAACATAGTTATACCAATTATTTTGATATGACAAGTGAGTTAACTTTCAAATATTTATGATTTGATTTGGGATTTAAGTTTTAGTGTTTAGGGTTTGTATTTAGTGTTTAGGTTTTGAGGTTTAGGGTTTAAGCTTTAAGGTTTAGAGTTTAGGCTTTGGGGGTTAGGGTTTAGGATTTAGGGTTTAGGGTTTGTGTTTAGGGATTATGGTTTAGGCTTTGGGGGTTAGGGTTTAGGGTTTGTGTTTAGGTTTAGGTTTTTGGGTTTGGGGTTTACGGTGTAGGGTTTAGAGTTTTGTTAACCCCTAACCCCTAAACACAACCCTAAACCCTAACCCCTAAACACAAACCCTAAACCCTAACCCCCAAAGCCTAAACTATAAACCCTAAATCTTAAACCCTAAACCTCAAAGCCTAAACCCTAAACACTAAATACAAACCCTAAACACTAAAGCTTAAATTCCATCTATCTAAAAAATAAGGTTTTAACCTATATTTTTATATTTTTAACTACAATACATTTTATTTTATTTTATACATCTAATAATATAAGATATACAAACGTGGTTACAAAGTACAAGATTCAAGAACTGATATAGTAGTTGCATTAACACTTACGTCGCAGACGTAATCTCGAGATCCAGATGAGTCCTTTGTGAAACAGCTAAAGATATTCGAGAAGAAACCCATCAGTCTTTTGATTCTACAGAATTTTTTTATCACAGATGAATTATAGTTCTCTTGCATATGTATACATTAAATAGAAGAAAAAAATCACGAAGATCCATTGATAATGTGATATTTTTCACTTTGCACCCAACTGGCAAAATCCGTATGGATTTGTTTTTTAACTCCTTCCCAAAAAAATTTATACTAGTTAGAGTCTGATATTATTTATATAATAGACTGTATTTGTTCTTTTTTTATCAAAGACTGTATTTGTTTAAATTTCCGATGAGAGACTTTGTCTGTTATTCTCAATACTTTGCCTTCATCTTTGGCTATAGTTTGTTTTTGGACTTGCTAAACCTGCCTACAGTCTCCATGTGGGCAATACAATAATTCAGTGAGTTAGTTTACAGAGAAAGTGTCTAACAATATTTGATATTATAAGCTAGCTTCAGTGAATCTGTGACAAAGTTTCATTCTGGTTTATAATTTGGCATTTACTCATGTCTACATGATAGCATGACCAATCAAACTGGAAACTGGTTTCTACATGCGCAGATGCAGATGGTCAAAGTGCGTATAGATGTTTCAAAACCCGAGTAAATGCCAAATTATAAATCTAAAAGCTCTACAAACCCACTCTATCTCCCAGAGTCAACAAATGCAAACAAGTAGATTGTATGTAGACATCGATCTTTGCCCTCACTATCACTATAGAACTCAATGAATCAATAAGAATAACTCTCTTATTAATCTTAAAGAAAATCACTCAAAACTTTAAGTTCTCAATCTCATAAGTTATACCACAACTTTGGTATCTCTTTATATAGGGAAATATAACTCTAAAACCTTAAATTAGATAACTCCTAAAGATATTAGATACCTTCTTAAATCTATTTGGAAAACTTCCTAAATAGATATGTATATTTAGATAACTCCTAAATGATATGGTATTCAATCAGGTTGACCGGGACCCCAATGAGACATTGAAGCTTGCGGAAACGGAATATTTGTCATGGGAAGGAGCCCAAACAAGTATACCAGATAATAATCAAAGACCTATGGGAAATCAAGGTAATAACCCAATTACCTCAAGCATATATCACGTACACATAATCAGACGGTGGATAGGCTAGCACGGAGTGCTCGTCTCAGGCATATCGGGCCGGAACCACCAATATGGATGATAGAAGCTTAATTTCATTAATGGCAAATTAGTAATCAACCAATTTGAGAGTGAATATAAAGCCAAAAGCATTTCTCTTTTAATATAAAGATAAAGATATTGGTTTTCTGTTTCACGGCTTTATCAAAACTAAAAAACAATTAAAACCAGTTATAGTTCGGTTTCCAGCTTGATTCGGTTTGATATAATTTTGTTTTCTTCTGTTTGATTTTCGATTCAGTTGGAAAAATAGCTTCAATGTATTTTTTAAATAATTTTTTTTTTTGAAAGTTGTATTTTTTAAATAATTACAAACATAAATATAGGTGTGGACCTTGGGGTTATTATTGTCTTTGTATGCATGATGTACAACAACGAGAGCAGGAGCAAGCACCATTAAAGCGTATTGTTATCAACAGACCATCATATTAAAATAAGTTAAGATCTTATAAAATTCGATGGTTATTTTAATTTAGAGATGATTAATTATGTAGTTGTGGACCTTGGGTTTATTGTTGTTGTTGCATGACAGGATGTACAGCAGCATGACCATGAGCAAATACCGTTGAAGTGTACTGTTATCAACAAACCGTCAAATTAAAATAAGTCAAGATTTCATATTTTTTTTTTCCATGATGATTAATTGAGTGGGTCGTATGATCGGTGTTTGGATAAATTATTAAGGCTTTTGAGTTTTTTTGCGTTGTTATCTCTCTTCTTTTCAACCTAAAAATCAAAACACTAAATGTCAAGTTAATCAGGAGCATTACAAACATTATTTAGAGAAATTTACCTAATCGGGATGAAAATAATAGGCTATTGTCCTACTACTCTTTTCATAACTTAAAATTGTCCGACTAGTATAATCTTTTTTGTAAATACTATTCTACCCTTATCTTTAAATATAAGAATTAAAAGATTTTAAAGAAAATATTTAGATAAAACAACTCCATAAAATAACTATTTTGTTAAACAAAAAGTATTCTTTCACATAGATTTCTTCGTAACTACTCTCCTGTGTTCTTCCACGAGACCTAAATCCTATGCCCCTCCGATTACGCACCTCCGATTACACCCTCCGATTAAGTATTACGCATGGTTAAATACTTATTATACGTATCATGTGTATATGTTGTGTTTTCCCTAACAGTTTTGACGCTGGCGCGCAACCTATCCATCCATATAGGCACATAAGCTATATGATGTTCTTCTGTTACAATTCGTTCTGAAAAAAATCTTCGAAATTCGTATCGGTATAATACCTCGATTATTCACACTTTTATATGTGATCTTTCGTAATCAGCGTGATCAATCGAAGCGTATGTCATTCTAGGTTTTTTTTTCTCTTGATTTTTGTATGATCGAATCGTGTTTCTTCGTTGCTGAAATGATATATGGTTTTGTATTTGGAATCATTTTTTCTATGTCGATCTTTGATTATGTTAGCGAGTTGCTGGTGGTCTAAGTAGTAAGGTGCCAATTTCGATTTGATGAAAAATGAGGAAAAAAATCTAAATTGGTTTTTGTTGTTCATCAAAATGTGCTTATGGATGAAAGACCATCCATGTGCAGCCACCGCTTCGTCCCTTGGGTAGTCCCGTTGGAGACGAAGCTACATTCATTCTTAAATCTGCACTCGACAGAGCTGCTGAGCTTCTCCGTGCTAATAATTACAACAACGCAGGCATGAATCTGTGGCGTGCGTCCTTTGATGAGTTCTTCAACTTGCTGATGAAACATTGCATCAGCAAGTACGACAGTATAATGCAGAACTTGAATTCGCAATTGTCACCACACTTTGGCACAGAGATGTCTGAAGCTGCTGCACAAGCCATTGTCAGGGAAATGCCAATCGAGCTTCTACGTGCGAGTTTCCCACACATTAGTGATGAGCAAAAGAGAATACTTGTGGAATTCTTGAAGCTTGGTAGCCAGAAAACGGAGTCAGTCATAACTCGATGATGGTAAAGAAACCAAAAGTTCTGCATGGAGAGCAGAAGAGTGTTGTTGAGCTCTTCTTTCTTTGATACTTTTTTCTCTTTTTTGACGACATAAATAATGAACACATTGAATAGGAGAAGTTGGCGTGTACAGAGAAGGTCTAAAGCTTGTTTTACATGTAAGATAGAAATGAAGATGACAGTTACTATTCTGTGTGTCTGGGTGTGTTTGAATTTCACAACGGTTTTGGTGATTATGTTTTTGTCTTTTAAGGTGTGCCAACAAAGTAGCTGATTGTCTAGCTAAGTGTTCTTTGGACTGATGTGTATAGCTTCTCGATCCATTCAAATGTACCACCATGGTCTTAATAGGTGAAGTGCATGCTGATAAACAAGCCTTGTAAAACAGTGATCATTTATGAAGTTGAGTTAAAACAAAAGTAACACAATGGGGGTAATATGTCTGCCTATGAGTTCTCGTTTTTGTCTTCATGTTTCTGACATAATTTGTTGATATTGTGAATTGTTGTCTTATTACCAACTTAACTTTAAGACCCATCTCAGAAAAACTACTGCTCGAGCGTTGTTGTCTTTCAAACGTTTGTTTAGTGATTTGTGATTCAGATTCTGATTGCTAAACACTTGAACGCCAAATCTGTTATGTTCTTGCAAAACTTTATAATCATGGTGTTTATAAACTGTTCATCGTTTCGCAATATAGAGAAATGAGAACTTCAGGAAGAAGAAAAGAACAATATTATTAAAACTAGGCCACAAAGGCTCATCACAATGTTGAAGTACAATGTCACACAAACAGTAAAGCAAGAAACTTTAAAGTAGAGAATCACATCCAAAAGCTAAAGATCACAAAGTCAACATACTAGTTAAGCTTCAGTGAGATGAAATCAAGTACATCATGAAGTCAAAGCTAATTTCTAATTCATTGTCCAGAATGTTGATGGTTCATGATCCTGCTTGAACGCCTCACTGGTGTTACCATCTCTTCCTCTTTACGACCACTCCTCTTCTGTAACTTCTCGTATGTTGTGAAACTTCCATATGAAACAGAGCCTATGGAGTATTCTGATGCTGCGGAAGCCATGGATTCACCGCTATCATTACTCTTCCTGCCTCCTCCTCCGCTTTGGTATTCAACACGTTTCTTGCTTCTGAAATGTTGTTGGTTTTTCACCTAAGTAGCATTGATACATGTATGGGTACAAAAAATGGGTACGGAAACGGGGACGTAAAACGGCAAAGTAAAAAGTTTATGGATATGGGTACGGCGGGTATATTATGAAACATATATATATAAAATATACGTATACATATAATTATAAAGAAATTCACATTTAAATTCCGACATAACAAACTAGAATGTGCTTTAGTTTTATATTTGAGACCAATTTTGAAACTTAATTGTATAAAAAATGTCATGAAATCTCATTTTCTATTTTTTATAAACCGGAGAAGTTTTTGAGCTGTCCTCAAATTTTCGTCCCCGAAACGTTTCCGGTACGGGAACGGCATGCATTTAGAAGAATTCATTGATGAACGTAAAAAATAGGTATGAGACGATTTTTTTTTGAAAAAGATAATTTTCGAAATATTCAACATAATAATGATAAAGATGATCATAGATTTTGTCCCTAGATTTTCTCTAATTTTTAACAGATTTCGTGGAATGTTCATTCCACAAAATGTAGAAGAAAGAGAGAACTGTAGATTGTATGTTCCACGAAGGTTAGAATAATGAATAATTGGTAGAATGTAAATTCTACGAAATTGTAGAATAAAGTTAAAACTTTAGATCACATATTCCACAAATTTTTTAATTTTTAGAATATAGTGAAAAGTGTAGAAATCATATTCTACATTTCTAGAATACAGTTAAAACCGTAGAATTTACAATCTACAAAAGTGGATCATAGTGCAAGTGATAGATTATGTATTCTAAATTGTTTGGATATTAGTGAAAATGGTAGAACACGTATTCTACAAGATAGAATTCAAGTTCTATTATTTTAGAACAAGTAAGAAAAAAATATATTAAAATTTGAAAATAACAAAAAAAAAAGTTTGAAAAATTACGATTGGTTTATTTTTATTTTGCCTATTTTCTGTATTTTTTGGATTAAAAATTAATTGGAAATATGAATTTTTAAAAATAATAATAAGGGTAATCATGTCAAATTAGGGTAAAATATGAAAAAGAGCTAAAAGGACAATAATCTTTTTTTCCATCCTTTTTACACAAATCTCCCACATATTTAACATGAACGTATTATGAGAGGATTGTGAATATATTTCGATTAAGTCAAACTGCTTACATCAGTAGGGAATATATACAGAAGCATTAGCTGAACTAACTCCTAGATACAAGAGATCACAAGATATCTTCGCTTGATATCGTAAGTATATTCTTTAACAGTATTAGATACTCTCTTATCCCTTATATGCCCCCTCAAGATGAGCCGCCTTTGGATAGGCCAATCTTGTCACATAGTAACTGATGTCGAGGGTGAGATAGTGGCTTGGTTAAGGCATCAGCTAGTTGGTCATGAGTTGATACGTGAGTAACACGAAGTTGCCCAGATTGTACTAGTTTGCGAATGAAGTGATAATTGAGAGCCACATGCTTCATCCTCGAATGAAATATCGGGTTAGCACTGAGGTAGGTTGCTCCTACATTGTCACAGTAGATGACTGGCTGCATCGTTGATCTGAGACCAAGTTCTTTCATGAGATAGCTAACTCACATCAGCTCAGAAGTTGTATCTGCAACAGCCTTATACTCCGCCTCCGTGGAAGACCGCGCAACTGTTTGTTGCTTCCGTGAGGCCCAGACAACAGGATGAGCTCCAACGTACACAATGTAGGCGCCAGTAGATGTATAATCATCCTTATTCCCTGTCCAATCAGCATCCGGATACGCATGAAGAGTTGGTTGGTTATTGCTCTTCAAGAAAATACCCATATCACGTGTACCGGATAAGTAACGAAGGATCCTCTTTGCAGCCTGCCAGTGAAGATCCGTTTGTTTATGCATAAATTGAGACAGCTTGTTGACAGTGTAAGCCACATCCGGGCGAGTAAGTTGCAGATATTGAAGACTGCCGATGAGTTTCCGGTATTGTGTACCATCATCAAGTAAAATTCCTGATTCTAGTTTGAGCTCGCCGGTTGCAGATAGGGGAGTTGCAACTGGATTCGCCGTGGACATGTTATGTTTGATGAGAAGATCTGAGATATACTTTCTCTGAGTAAGTAACAAATCAGCAGGTGTTCTTGTAGATTCAACACCAAGAAAGTAGCTAAGTGAGTCAAGATCCTTTAAGGAGAACCGTTTGCTGAGTAAGGAGATAAACTATTCCACCTTTGCAGGATCACTTCCAGTGATTACAATATCATCAACATAAACCAAGATGTAGATATAGACAGTACAAGCAATGCAGATGAACAGTGAAGCGTCAGATTGAGAGTTCACAAATCCAGATTGAAGTAAAAAGGTGCTGAGTTCCTTGTACCAAGCCATTGGAGCCTGCTTCAATCCATAGATTGCTTTATGCAATTTACAGACATAATCCAGTCTATCTATGTCGATGAAACCAGATGGCTGCGTCATATAAACATCTTCCTCAAGTCGGCCCTGTAGAAAGGCGTGGTTAACATCGAGCTGACGCAAAATCCAGCCACGGGAAACCGCTTCTCCAAGAACCAAACGAATTGTAGCGGATTTAATAACCGGACTGAAGGTTTCCTGATAATCCACACCTTCTCGTTGATGAAATCCTTTGGCGACCAAGTGTGCTTTAAATCTGTCAATCTTACCATTTGGTAAGCGTTTGATGCGGAATACCCATTTTGTGCCAACAAGATTGAACTTCGGATTAGGAGGAATGAGAGACCACGTCTGGTTGCGAAGCTGAGCATTCAAATCTTCTTCAGCTGCAGCACGCCATCGAGCATCCTTCATGGCTTGATTAATTGTTGTTGGCTCGATCGCATCCTGTGCAAGAGATCACTGGTTGCACAGTAGCAGAAACAGACTGCAACGAAAGTGAAGCAGAGGATGGCTCAGGAGCAGACTGAGTATCAACAGGTGCATCAGGTTCTGCCCGTGTCGTAGTGTCCGTATGATCAGTACCTGCGACTTCATCAGAGGAGAGAGTCGAAGGAGATAATATACCTGGCGAAGGAGCTTCAGTTGGGGGCAGTTCAGTAGGAGGTATGAGCAGCTGATCCGAGAGATTCTGTACCGGCGGACACCAGTTTGTGCTCGAAGAGGAAGTGCTGGAATGAGGAGATTGCGTGGCTAATTTTTGAAATGGGAAGTCATGTTCAAAGAATTGAACATGACGAGAAACAAAAATACGCTTTGTAACCGGATCAAGACAAAGAAAGGCACTTTGTGTTAGAGAGTAGCCAAGAAAAACTGAGGGTCTAGACTGAGAATCAAGCTTGTTTTGAGAATATGGTCGCAACCAAGGGTAGCACAAACAACCGAAAACACTAAGTTTGGTGTAGTTAGGCTGTGTACCGAAGAGTTTAAAGTATGGAGATGAAAGATGAAGAGTTGGTGTGGGCATGCGGTTGATCAAATACACAGCAGTAGCAAGAGCATATGGCCAGTATGTTTGCGGTATGGAAGCGTGTGATAGAAGTGCGAGACCAGTCTCAACTACATGCGATGCCTCCTCTCAGCAAACCCATTGTGTTCGGGTGTGTGAGGAGGTGTCGTGAGATGAGATATACCATGTAAGGACATAAAATCAGCCATTGCGATGTATTCTCCTCATTATCGGAATAGAGAGTGACAATATTATGTTTAAAACAATTTTCAACCAAAGGTTTGAACCGAATAAACACATCGCGAACTTCTGATTTGCGTCTTAATGGATATAGCCATATATAATGTGTATAATGATCAGCAATGAGCAGATAGTATTTGTAGCCGTCTATAGAGGTAATAGGCGAGCTCCAGACATCTGAAAACAAAACTTCAAGAGGAGCAGACTATGTTATTGAGGAAATATTGAACGGAAGTTCGTGACTTTTGTTTATTGAGCAAGAGTTACAAGGCAAAGGTGATTTATTATTAGAAATAGGAAGTGAAAACGATGAAACAATGTTGTTCAGGATTGGAAGAGAAGGGTGTCCGAGTCTCGAATGCCATATAGGCAGAGGACTTTTTATTGAAGAAAAAGCAAAAACACTAGAATCTTGTCGGTTTGGCCACTCATAGCCTCCGTTCCTCGACATTCCTGTGATCAACGATGCCCCCGTGTGAAGGTCCTTCACCTGAAAATTGGAAGAAAAAAATTCCACAGACACTTTGTTATCAACACATAAACGATTAACAGAGATTAAGTTCTTTGTGATTTTCGGTACACAGAGAACATTCTGTAGAGTTAAAGGTTTTGATGAGAGAGGAAGAGTCGAATAACCGGTATGTGTGATTGGTAGTTTTACGCCATCACCAACCATGACATCTTCGCCTCCGTCGTAAGGCGAGTGCAAGGACAGATTAGCCAGATCGGAGGTGATGTGATGCGAGGCTCCTGATTCCATCAGCCAGGCAGGCGTCTGATCCAGCGACATCATTGCATTGTAAGTTTGAGGTCGCCACTGAGTGTTGTGTGGCTGAGACAACGCTCCCTGTGTGAGATTAACAAGTTTAAACATGGAGCATCTTTGAGCACTGTGACCTTTGGTACCACAGGCTTGACATTTGCCAAGGTAGGGTCGAGATCCTCTGTATCCAGACGAGACCGAGTTGTTGTTGCCGGTGAAGTTTTGGGTATTGTTGTTGTTTCCTGGCTGATTAGATGACTGCTTCCAGTTGCGAGGCTTTTTGTGAGCAAAGTGAGCTGTCGCAGGATGTTGAACTGTTGTTGTAGTCGTGGTTTGCAAAGCAAGTTCAAAGCTCAGTGAAGCTGATGGGATCGTCTCTGTTTTGAACCGAGTCGATCACAGTACGGTAATCATCCTTCAGACCATCCAAGACCGCATCAGTTAGATCCTCGGGATCCATCGGATTGCCAAGGAGAGCAAGAGCATCTGATTTGTTTTTGATGAGACGCATGTACTCATCAATCGTGAGTGTCCCTTTCACACATATCTTCAACTGTTGTTTGAGTTGTTTGATATGGATCCGGGACGGTTTTGCATAGGTTGATGCCAGTGTAGCCCATGCTTCAGCAGCAGATGTCGAAGTGGTGATCACCGCTTGCAGGGATGTGTCGATTGCACCGATCAGTGAGCTGTAAATCAGCGAGTCTTGCCTAATCCAGTAATCGAGTTCCAGATTAGGAGCTAGTGGATCGGCTGTAGGTTGTGGAGGTGGTGTTCCGTCGATGAATCGAAGGAGGTTGTACCCTTTGAGAAGTGTTTTGACTTGAGTACTCCACGTGATGTAGTTCACAGAGGTGAGTTTGGTGACGTTATTCATGTTCACCGTGAAGAGAGGACGAGTCGGGTCCTGCGGATTGTTGATGACAACACCATCGTTGTTTGCCATTGGAGAGAAGCCTTTCGCTTGAAAAGAAAATTGTTGAAGAAATCACAACCCTAAAGATCTAGAGACTCTGATACCATATGAGAAGATTGTGAATATATTTCGATTAAGTCAAAGTGTTTACATCAGTAGAGAATATATACAGAAGCATTAGCTGAACTAACTCTTAAATACAAGAGATCACAAGATATCTTCGCTTGATATCGTAAGTATATACTTTAACAGTATTAGATACTCTCTTATCCTTTATACGTATGATCAAACATTTTTTTATTTATAATTCCTTAATTCAAGTCTCGATCTTCTGAATTTGAAGGCATAAAAAGTCTCTAGTTTGAAAACTAGTTCTTACGAAAAGGATGTTATTCAATTTGTCTAAGTTTGTATTTTCATTTTTTCTTGCAATTTGAATATTTCCTTTTTCTAAGAAGTACAAATTTTATTTAAATAACTCACACACACGTAATCAAGCCAGGTTTGAAACCTAATAGTGACATAATAACAGCACTAATACAAACAATTACATAAATCAGAAAATATATGTAAAATTGTCCGTTGATACAGTCGTCAATGTAATAATTCTTATATTTTAGTATAATAATTAATCATTGTTAAAAAACGAGAAAATAGATATGCATCAAAAGTTATGCATCTTAGATACACTTTTCATCAAAAGAATGTCTTATATTTTCAACTTTTAAACAAATTAATCGTACTTGACTTCATTTTTGGGTGTTCAGTTAGGTAAAACCAAAATAAAAATATAGTTTGGTTTTGGTTATACTGTATAAACTGTATGGATACTATTTTTAAGAAATCACAGATGATTTGGTTATAAACCGATCAAGCCGAATAAACAGAAAGAAACCGGTTGATTAAAATATAATAATATAGTTATATATACAAACAATAATATATATATGATTTTTTTTTGTCAACTATATATATGTGAGTTTATTTATTTAACTTTGACATTTGAAGTTTTTTCTATTAGTTTTTTTATTTTACCTAAAGTGAAGTGTTACTTTTTCGTTCAGTTAAATCTTATCTATTCAATAATATCACAGACAATAGTAATTGTTCGGGATGGGTTTATCGGTTATCGTAGTTGGATAGTTTCTGCGTCAACCGAGGGTGTTCGACATGATTTTATCAGGGTGTTCGACATGATTTTATCGGGGAGTCTTGGACTAATTTACATGCGATCGCCTTGTACGGTACTTATCTGGCACATGAAAGTAACGATGTCAAGGTCTTATGGGAGGGAAGAAAAATGGTTTCCTTCCCAAAACTCTCTAATGCCAAAGTTAGACACCGATCAACTAAGAGTAATAACCGTGAGAATTGTTATGATTGGAGACTTGAGAACTTAGTTCGGGGATCAAAGTCCTCTTTGTTGATGAGTGTTTTGCTCTGCCTCGGAGACAAGAGACAACACAGTGGAGCGAGATTTTTCCGAAATAGTAACTTGTCCCCAGGTTGGTGAGAGTAAATTCGATTCCAACAATAACTTTGTTTTTGTTTACTATTTTAGAGAACTAGCCATAATTTTTAATAACTTTTTATTCTCTTTATTAATAATTATTTTCATCTCACACTAGTAAAAATATACCGTATAGCCACGTTTTAGTCACGATAAATCGTGGCTATTTTATAATTAGTCACGAATTAGTCACGATTTGTTACGTGACAAAAAAACCTGGCTAAATTGTGTCCAAAATGTGGCAGTT
Source organism: Orychophragmus violaceus (assembly GCA_030180135.1). Lineage (NCBI taxonomy): Eukaryota > Viridiplantae > Streptophyta > Magnoliopsida > Brassicales > Brassicaceae > Orychophragmus > Orychophragmus violaceus. Next base: position 32,679,623 of record CM058240.1, read on the forward strand.
AGTCACGTTTTGGTCACGATATATAGCGTGACTTAGTATAGCCACGTTTTGTCACGAACTAATCGTGGCAAACCTATACACGTAAAATATTGTGGCTAAATCGTGACTAATTAGTCACGATTTAGACACGTTTATTTCGTGGCCAAGGTCTGTCCAATCAAAATTTTACAAACCTTACCCTCTAAACCCTAAACCATAAACCATTATCATATTATAAACCTTACTCTTAGTCATAAACTATTAAATCAAAATATAAACATTAATTATAAAAAAAATTATTATTTCTAAATCTAAAATTTTCAAACTATACCCTCCAAACCCTAAACTTTAAACCATTACCATACTATAAATCATACTCTTAATCATAAACTATTAAATCAAAATATAAACATTAATTATAAAATGAATTATTATTTCCAAATCTAAAATTTCAAACCTTACCCTCCAAACCCTAAACCCTAAACACAACCCATTAAACCCTATACCCTAAACCCTAAACCCTAGACAAACCTTAAAACTCTAATAAAAAATTCTAATTGTTATACAATATACAAAACTAAGATTCAACACTTATAAAAGTCCAAAGTATAATCTATACTTATAAATAAAACTAATACATTAAACCAATACATAATATAATACCTAAATCCTAAACAAACCCTAAAACTCTAGAAAATAAACAACTCTAATAAATAACATTCCAATTAATATAACATATCCAAACTAATATTCAACATTTACAAAAGAAAAATATTTCCCAAATCAACTATTTTAAATATTAACTTATAACCCTAAACATCAACCCTTTAATTAAACCCTATATCATAAACCTTACTAATCTCTTAATAATAATAATAAATGTTTAAAAAATCTTAGACAAAAGTTTAAGTATTATATATACTCACAAATAAATTTTAACACTTAAAAAAATTTAATTACTACATATATTCATATCTAAAATGTAACACTTTTAAAAAATTTATAATCATGTAAACCAAAAATTTAACACTTTTTAATACTAATTTTAAACTAAAATGTATTAAACAATTATTTAATTATTATATATATTCATAGTAAAAATTATAACACTTTTCGAATTTAAATATTTTATTTGTTACATTTTTTGAATTTCATATTTTTAAAAAATTAATTTTAATCATGTTTGTTATTTTTTAAATAATTTTCAGATTAAATAACCCTAAAATGATTCTTATTGGTCCTAAACCCTAAACCCCCAAAACCTAAACTCTAAACCCTAAACCCTAACTATACCCTAAAACCACAAACTCTAAACTTTAAACTCTAAATCATAAAAATAACATCAAACCCTAAAACTCTAAACCTAAACCTTAAACCCCAAAGCTCTAAAGTATAACCAAAATTCTATTAATAACCTTTTAAATACTATAACATATTCAAAACTAATATTCAAGACTTATAAACATTTAAACCCTAAACCATAATTAAACTCTAAACTTCAAATCTTTAATCATGAAATATAAAATTAACCCTTCAAAAATAATATTTAAACCATTTTATAAAAAAATAAAATTAATCAAAAACTATTTAACACTAATTTAATTACTACATACACTCTTATTTACTAATATTTTATATATTTTTTTAGTTTAAAATTTTAAAGTTTTTATATGTTATATTTTCAAATTTAATATTTTTGAAAATTTTGTTTTAGTTAAATTTATTATTTTTAAAAATATTTTTAATTGTTATATATTATTTAAATCTTTAAATAATTTCTATTGGTTGAAATGGTTATCACATGGATCACTAATATCACCGTTAGATCAACATCTGATCTCAAATCTCTGCCAATAGATCTTTTTTATTTTTTTTGCCCCTTCACCTCTTTGTTTTTTTCTCCTTTTACGGATCTAATCAAACCCTAACTAATCTCCAGATTTTTTGTTTGTTTTTGTTTTGTATCCAACCAAATCGAAGAAGAGTGATGAGAGGTATATGAAGATGGAGTGAGACTGTGAGAGAGGGACGAAGAGGAATCGGAGTCACCGTTGTCACCTTCACGAATCGGAGCCACCGTTACGAATCGAAGACAAAGACTGAGCCTCCTCGTGGGATTAGAATCAAACATGCCTCCTTCTGATCCTCCTCGTTCGACGAAGGTGTGACGGCGGTTTATGGTGCTGCGTCTTGAATCAGATCCGATGAGCTGCGTCTGATGGTGTTGAAGACGATGGTGGTGATGTGGTTCGGCGAAGGTCCATGGGTCTATGGCGGATTCGTGGTCCGGTGGAGTCGACGACGGTTGCGGTGTTATCTCTGTCGGATGGATGACGAAGGTGAAGCGGAGTCGCCGTGGGGATGAAGACGGTGGTCTGAAGACGTTGGTCGTGGTCGGCGATTTGTTTTGCGTTTTCTCTTTTTTTTGATATTTAGTAATTGTTTATATATTTATTTTGTAATTGTAATTTTATTATTATATAAAATTTTTAATCAAATATTTTAATATTTTTGTTTGCTAAATATTTTAAATTTTTTATTGTATTAGTTTGTATTTAATCTTATATATATTGTATTTCTTTTGTATTTTTGTATTTTGTTTATAAATAAAAACATTAATGATTTTTTTTTCTGTATTTTTTTTTTTTTGAAAAGCCACGATATAAACCGTGACGTGGTTTAGTTGGTTTTTTGTAATGGTTTTTTTGTCAAGATTTAGACACGATAAAATATAGTCACGATCGTATAGCCACATTTTTTTTTCCGTGACTAAACGTGGCTAAAACCGCTTATAGTCACGAAAAAATAGCCATAGCCACGAAAAAAACGTGGCTATACGATGTATTTTTACTAGTGTCAATAGATAAAAAGAGCCAAATGTTCTATTTAAAGTTTAGAACATTGATATTAGCATTTTATTATGTTTTAATGAATCTGATTTCAAACCATATAAACTGAAGTTTACAGAATTCTATTAAAAACTACATATAGCTGTGATTTTTGGTTAAAAAACCGTATTAACCGACGATAGTATTGAAACCAAACCAAACTAAACCAAAATAGATATGATTCCAATGTGGTAGCTGATTTTCTAAACTGAAAAACCGAAGTAAACTAACCAAAACCGAATCTGAATCCGAATTGAACACTCAATCGTCTCTTTAGTAGAAGAACTCTAAACAACTATATAAGTTACTTAACAACATTTTGTATTCTTGGTAATGTCATTATTGCTATTGACTTGACTAAATAAAACAGATACAATATCGTATCCCGATTTAAGTCGTCAGCCTAACACTATTTTTTAATGAATGTAAAAATTTATTCAGTCAAAGACATTATTACATCGAGTGCTATACTTTGTGGTTATTGTTTGTATGATCAAAATCTAAAACAATCAAAGAATGAATCAAATGATGGAACCAAATTGGGCTTCTTAATGCGCCACCGTAGAGTTTCTGGTACGAAAACAAACTTCCAAACTATCTGTGAGGAACTTGCTGCCTTCCTCTCAAATTGAAGAAATGCGGTTCCTTACTGTTTTACTAATGAATCTAAAGAATTGCTTGATCATTCAATGGTGGGTTACCATGTCGCCTAGAGTTTCGTTCTCTCCAAATTGTATGGACTGTTGTTTGAAAGGTGTACCTTAAAAGGAAATGTTTTGAGGCATTGAGGATCGACCCCAAGGCTAACTCCACAATTTCATTCCAAGTATTCGTCTAGGACTGTCAAAGAAATCCTCGGACCAGTTGCTCCCATATACCAGCCCTGAAGTTGCACTCAAAGAAGAGATGTATTTTTTTTAAAATTCCATGTGTCCCATGCATAAGTTGCAAGATGCATCAGCTCGTGCATTCCAAGATAAGAGCATACCTTCGGTAGCTAGTCTATTATGCATCGCAGTCCATAAGATGGAGTATCTAGGAGTGTTATAGCGAAACCATACCATTGTACTCCTTGAGCATTGTGGATGGGGCGTGTGGACCAGGTCCTATGTCGCTTTGGATGAGAAAGTATTCTCGTATTTCCCTTCTTTCCTTTTCCATAAATCAATATCAGCTTCCTATGTTTCTCTGTGACCTCTCACCTCATCAATTCCATTCTCTATCTCTTTTAATAGGAGGTTTATGTGCCTTCGACGTCTGTGACTGGTTAAGACATCAGCAACTGTTGTATCCCTTGCTATCCCCAAGTCAATCGGACCGCGATTTCCTAACACTTTTAATTAATACGGCAAATGTTTCTGTTAGTTTCTAAACCTCATGTGTAAAAGGAGTGATCAAGGCGGATAAGACCATGTGTAAAGATGTGAGATATGTAAAAGAAGAAGAGTATACCCTGAAGACTTGGCTAACACGTGCTACCAAATTGAAATTAGTATTGCGATCAAAGCCATACTAGTCTTACTAGAGATGCTCGTCATGCCGTAGCTAAGCATGAGCAATCAGACAATGAAGTAACATCAAATAGATCTCATGGCGCCTTATATACAAAACCGATGCAACACCCAAGACTATGATCAAGACTTGTTACCCTGTGTCTTAAAATAGCCACTTATTCAACCTGACTATGAGGAGATTCACTTTTAGCAATATCAGATTCATCAACAAGAGCAGGCCTAGCAGCAACAACAATATGGCTCCCAAATCTTATATGAATTTTTCAATTTGACATTAACTCCTCAATCCTCAGAAGTAATATATATATATACATAGGTATTAGCCAAATATTGATATTACTTTCCTTTTCCCCTTCAACTATATTTGAAACATTTCCATTAAAACCGTAAATCATATTTTTCGTAATGTTTTGATACTATCATTCTTTTCCTTCAGTAATTTAGCTCCCATAATGTTTTTATTCATTGGATCAACGGTGATATTATCTAAAGGAATATTTCTCCGGCAAAACGTATAATTCAGTGTATTTCTGCAAAATAACAACACTATGCATAATGGATATCAAAATGGATAACATTTAATTGTCTTCACAAACCCCAAAAACATATTTTCCATTAAAACCGTAAATCATATATTTCGCTAAAATCGCAAAATAGTATTTTCATCAAAAATGCAAAATTGTTTTTTCTTGCAAAGATTACAAATTGTGTTTTCTGCTAAACTACAAAATCATATCTAAAATCATGTTTTTATGCCAAAGCCGCAAATCCGTATTTTCCGCCAAAATTATATTTTTTATGTTTAACATGTTTTTTCGTATAAACATAAAGCCATGTTCTACTAACAAAACCGTAAAACCGTATTTTCTTTCAAACTTGCAATATGAAACTAGAGTTAAAACCATAAATCATATTTATTTATGAGTTAACCATATTAATTTAATTATTAAAATATATAAAATTTACCTTAATAATTATAGAAATTATAAAATATTATTAAATTATTTTATTCATCAAAAAGATTAACTCGTTAAAATAAATATGTTATAGATTGATCCAATCCATTTATTAATTGAGTTGAATTAATCCATAATCTTATAAATTTTAAATTGTTGGATATAAGTTTGTTTGGGTTGGTTTATCCAATTTGATACTTCTATATAAAAGATATGTTTTACCGAAATGATTTATTTATTATATATAAAGTATTGATATTTTGCAGATATAACCATTTATTTATGTGAGATCGGAATTTCAAATCCAACACACTAAATTTCTGAAACACATATTATAGATACTGTTGGAGTCAAGATTAGCACTTTCCTAAGAAGGCCTATTCATGAGTTTAGGTCGGCCCAGAATGGAAAGTCGGTAATAAAAGCCCAAGGCGGTAAAACTTAGGTTAAACCGAACTAGGGATGACCGGCTTACATTAGGGTTTGGAAGGCGTTAAGGTAAAGGCGCCGCGCGACGACATCAACAACTCGGAAATATTCCATATAAGGATGAAGGCGAGATTCTAGGAAATATTTCATATTTATCTTGTATTTCCTTATATGATAAACCGACTTGTAATCCTATATAAGGGAACTCAATAACATTGAATAAGATACGCTTTTTATTATTACTTCGTGCCTGAGAGACTTTTAGAGCGAATTTAACCTAAATATCTCCCCGGCGACTTTTATAGCATTCTTTACCGGCTTCCACCTCGGAAACGCCGGCATATAAACCCTAAATTCCCAAATCTCACCGTGTTCCCAAATTCTTCTTTTAGAATCCCTAATTTCAAACCTAAAACTCTTGCTATCTTTGGATAGACCGAGTTACGATCTTACAATTGGCGCCGACTGTGGGGATTTCTAAGAGAAATTTCTGAACGAGATGTCGGGAAACCGTAAGGAAATCGATCCAGAAAACCCTAAAGTGATCACGAAGACGATACGGCGAAAGACGGCCAGCAGCCGCGTGACGCCGCTAAGCCAAAGAAAGCTCGGGATGACAGTAAACATGTCCCGGGATGACAGTAAACATGTCCCGTCACTCAGCGAAACAGCAGCTCAAATCGAGCAAGACAAAGTCTTAGCTACTCTAATAGCCAAGATCGAGTCGCAGAACGACTTGATCAAAACGTTCTCAGAAAGAATCGATCTACTGCAAACGGAACAAGCAAAGATCCGTTCGGACCAGCAGTCTAGAAAGTCCAAGAGAGAGGTGCCTCCAAAGGTGAAAGACAAAGTCGCCAGACGACTAGTCTATGATACATCCGAGGAGAGCCACCATGAACAAAGCCGAAGCAGCGAATCCAGAAGCAACTCGCGCAAGGAACGCAATAAAGAGGATACTCGCGAACGGAGCTCGCATCGGAAGGAAGGGTCTGAAGAACCCAAACGGAGCGGAAGTCGGAAGCAAGACGACTGGAGCGATGAGAGGTACTCACCCGATAAAGATGAGCGCACCAATCACCAGACACGGGGCATGCATCACAGACGAAATTTGCAATATGAGAATGACTCGCACCGTGATAACTATCGCCATGAGCGAAGTATGTCGCGCGAGAAAACTCATGGAGCGTCTATTCGCGGAGCAAGTCGTAACCATGTCGAGAAACAGCTGACTGATCTCAGAGACACCCTAAAAGAACTAAAAGGGGAAGTCCATGGCGTTAAGGGGTCCGTACCGGAGATCGATCGAATCATCGAGGAGACTCGGAGGACACCCTTCACCTCGCGCATCACAAACACGTACATCAGGCAAAGGGAGAAGCTCAAGTTGCCGATGTACGATGGCACAAAAGATCCAGCGACCCATCTTACAACGTTCAAAATCATGGCTGCAAAGGCGCGGTTTTCATCAAGCGAGGAGCGTGACATCGGTTTCTGCCAACTGTTCACCGAAACCCTGGAGGGGGACGCATTAAACTGGTTCTCCCGACTCCCATCCAAATCGATTGACATTTTCTCCGACCTCACATGGGCATTTGTAAGGCATCACTTCGCCTACATACGTAAAGACACGTCGCTGAGCGCACTGATGTCCATGACACAAGAAAAGAAGGAAACTCTGAAGGACTTCGTAGAAAGGTTCAGGGCAGTGATGACGCGAGCGGAGGCACCAGATAAGTTCACTATCGCGGCCTTGACAAATGCCGTCTGGCACGAGTCGCCCTTTTATCAGGATCTAGTCGTCAACCCGCCATTGACCATCGAAGATGCACTCCATCGAGCAAACAAATTCGTGGAATTGGAAGAGAAAAAGGTCGCATTGGCAAAAAGATTCGGTTCTGGCAAACAACCAGATAAGAAGGAAGAGAGGGAACCTAGACAGCATTACGACAAAGGGGCCAAAACAATGGTTGTCGATAGCTCCGATAAATCCCGATCATCAAAACCGTGGAATAAACGGAATAAAGAAGCAAAGGGGAAGGCGCAACAAGCAACTTCCGCTACGGGGGATAAGTACTGCGAATACCATCAAGCTACGTCGCACGACACGGATGAATGTCGGAATCTCAGAAATGCACTCTATTCCCGACTTTCGGATAAAGAGATCAAGGCGGCCATTGAACGACTGAAAAAGGAAGAATCGGGACAACAGAAGGAAGACAAAGCCGATGGGCAAGCTCCCAAGCAGGATAAGCCACCACGTCGTATCAAAAGCATAGCTTTGAAACACAACCGAGAAGAAGAGGATAGAGAGGATGAAGAGGAAACTCCCAAAACCGTCCGAAGAATCAACATGATCATGGGCGGTCTAATCTTCGTAAATGATTCGGTTCGGTCGATAAAAGTCTACGAACGCCTTGCATTAGCCGCACAAAAGGTACCGCAGCCAATCCTGTCAGATGACCCTCCCGTCACCTTTACTGACCAAGATCTCTATGGAACTCACTACCCCCACAACGACCCGCTGGCAGTAGAGTTATTAATCGGAAGCTGCCAAGTATCTCGGATACTAGTAGATACCGGGAGCTCAATAGACTTGATTTTCCTAGATACACTCAAAAAGATGGAAATCAAAGAGGAGGATATCAAGCAGAAGGTTAAGCCGCTCACCGGGTTCACAAGCGAGACGACTTACACAATCGGCACGCTTAAGTTGCCGGTTTACGCAGGAGGAGTTAACAGATTGGTGAGGTTTCATGTCATTGACAAACCAACCATCTATAACGTCATCCTCGGTACTCCGTGGTTATACAGTATGAAGGCGGTATCCTCGACGTATCATCAATGTCTGAAATTCCCGACACCTAAGGGGATTCAAACAGTCAAGGGATGCCAAAGTGCGAGCCGGTCGTGTTTTGCAAGAGAGCATAGGATCAGAGTGCCTTCGTGCATGATCAACACGGAACACGAAAGAAAAGGACCCGAGAAAGAACTAATCCAACAAGTCATCATCGACGACTCCGATGCAAGCAAGTGTGTAGGGATTGGCGCGGAACTGCCATACGACATCAAAAAGGAATTGATCGCCTTCCTGCAGCAAAATGTTACAACGTTTGCGTGGACAATGAAGGACATGAAAGGCATCAATCCAACCATCACAACCCACGAACTCAATGTCAATCCGACTTATAAACCAGTTAAGCAGAAGAGGCGAAAGCTCGGTCCTGAAAGGGCTAAAGCAGTCAACGATGAGGTAGAGAAGTTACTTGAAGCCGGTTCAATCCAGGAAGTAAAATATCCTGATTGGTTGGCTAATCCAGTGGTCGTGAAAAAGAAGAACGGGAAGTGGAGAGTATGTGTCGATTTCACAGATCTCAATAAAGCCTGCCCAAAGGATAGTTTCCCTCTGCCACATATCGACCGACTTGTCGAAGCAACAGCCGGAAACGAATTGCTATCATTCATGGATGCGTTCTCAGGATATAATCAAATCCTCATGAACCCGGACGGCAGAGAGAAGACGGCGTTCATCACAGAACGCGGTACGTATTGCTATAAGGTTATGCCTTTTGGTCTCAAAAACGCCGGCGCCACCTACCAGCGGCTGGTCAATCGGATGTTTGCAGGCCAACTCGGCACCACAATGGAGGTTTATATCGACGACATGTTGGTCAAATCATTGATTGCCTCTCAACATGTCGGCCATCTAAAGGAATGTTTCAACATCCTTAACCGGTACGGAATGAAGCTCAATCCAACCAAGTGTACGTTCGGAGTAACATCAGGAGAGTTCCTTGGGTACGTGGTGACTCAGAGAGGAATAGAAGCTAATCCAAAGCAGATCACGGCCATAATCGACTTGCCATCTCCCAGGAACACACGAGAGGTACAGCGCCTCACTGGCCGCATAGCCGCCTTGAATAGATTCATATCCCGGTCAACGGATAAGTGTCTGCCTTTTTACGAGCTCTAAGGGGAAACAAAAGATTGTGTGGGACGATAAGTGTCAGGAGGCATTCATACAGCTCAAGGACTACTTGTCGAACCCGCTGATATTGTCTAAACCAGAAAACGGTGAGACACTATTGCTGTACATCGCCGTCTCAACAACGGCAGTCAGTGGCGTATTAGTTCGGGAAGACCGAGGGGAACAGAAGCCGATCTTCTACGTAAGCAAAACAATGAACGGAGCCGAGACCAGATATATGTGAGATCCGGGATTCACACTAAGAATTTGTATTCGTGGATTTGGACTTTTGGATATAGAAATGGTATAGTTTCCTATGAATCAAAGACTTTATTGAGATTGATCGTCGAGATAGAACAAACACAGTCGAGAAGAGAGTACAAAGTATAAAATCGAGCTATATAATCGAAGTGTTCTTAGCCTAGGTCGGAATTATCTTAATGGGTCGCCACTTCTCTTCTTAAATAGTCTCGACTCTGATCTCTTTGTCCCGATATTTCGGCCTCGTCATCGTAACGATCTCCGAGATTTATGCGGATCAGTTGAACTGGCGAAGACCGAGTTGCTCTATCTCCACGTCATCTTCTGCCGAGCTCGAGCTCGAAAGTCTCCGGCTTCGGCATCGTTTGGGCCTTGCCAGGGCGTTTGTTTCACTTGGGCCCATCGAAGGAGTCGGCTCTTTTGTCTATCTTTGGTTCTGGAACGGGCTCGTAATTATGGGCCTCTGTCTTGTCTGTTAATGGGCCGGATTTTCTAGAGGGAAATCCAGTACCAACAATAGCCCCCCAGCCCATTGAATTCGTGAAGTCGAGGTTAATGGGCGGTGGACATTCTCGGGAAGAGGTGCGTGCCTCGGATGTGACAAATCCAATGATTATTTTCTTCCCATCCATAGATTTTATATCGACGGTTGAGATCGCACGGGACCGAAGGATCACAACTGCCTCGATCTTTTTTGTGATTATTTACAAATTTCGAATCGAGCGGTTGGGATTGTGGGATACCAAAAATCCCACGGATCTCGAGCACGAGGTAGTTTAAAAGGGGAAGTTACCTAGCACGATTCCCATTACTGCTCACACTGCGAATCGTCAAGGTAACTTCTTCTCCTCCATTATATCCTCTTCTTGCCTCTCGCTCATATTCTCTTTTTCGTCATTTCGAGATTTTCTTTCTCTGGAAATTTCGTTTTCTCTCTTTCCTTGAAAGAAATTATCGATATTCCGAACTATCATGGTTCGAAAGAGTACAGCCAGGGCTAATCCTACTGTGGCGGCTGGTCCGATTGGTCCTCATCCACCGTTCAGTTTGACTGTTGACCAAATACGAAAGTTGCGGGCGAAGTGCCAGATTCCGTCGGAGGTGGAGATACTTATCCCATCGCCGGATATGTCCCCGGAAACTGTCGTCGAAGGCCATTGTTGCGCTTCTTATACCTATTTCGATAAATGCGGATTGTTTTTCCAATCCCTCGCATTATCTCATGGGTTTTAGCTCAGCTCCAACTGGCCTTTCACCAGATGACTCCGAATTTCGTTCGGTATGTCGGTGGGCTCGGGGTCAGAGCCGTCGAGGAAGGCATCGATTTTGGAGTCGAGGAGTTGATGAGGGTTTGTTCGGTAAAACATAACACCCGTTTTCCCGGAACCTACTACCTCTCTCCTCGCCATGGGAAGATCCTTGATGAGATCCCGATGAGGGATGTGTGGAAGAGTAAATACTTCTACTTCAGGATCAATCGTCACTCGGTCGAGGATTTTGATTACTCGGTTATCCCGACAAGATGGGCGGCTAACGTTGGTTAGCTTATAGGGTTTACTAGTTTCTCTAGTTGCTGCGGTGTCCTTTATTGATATCGAGCTGTTTGCTAATGACCTTTTTGGTTTCATTGCAGAGGCTCCTGAGTCATTACCTTTGGACCCGACTACATCGAGTTTGATAGCTCGCCTACGGAGAGGGGATATTCGTTGGTGTAACTTCACGGATCAGCGAATCCGATCTGCTTTAGGTCCTACTGCTCGAAAACCTCCTCTATACCAACCTCGTCTTTTGAGAGACGAATCACGCCTCCTTCACCAGCCCGCTTCGACTCGAATCGTTCAGGCTCCGTTTCGGATTATCGAGCGGACCGGAGAGAGTAAGTGTTCCGGTTAGTCTTTCTGGGGGTTGTCGCGCAATTATGCCCTTCGTTTGCTGGGCTGACCCGAATCTGTTTTGTTTGCAGGTCGACCTGTTTCGAAAGATAGTTCTACCGCAAGCACCCCTTCTCTCGGAAAGATGTCGCGAAGATCCAGCAGTCGTCGGAACGGGAAGGATCCCGTTGATCTGGCGAAGAAAATGAAGGCTGGCGACTTGAGCCACGCCCTTCTTTTTGCCATGGACGAGGGGCCTCCTCCTCCTCCCTCAATCCCTCCTCCAAACCTTGTTCAGGTTTCTCTCCCTGAGGTCGCAGGGTCCGGAGAGGCGAACGTGGGGGTGGAGAATTTACCTCCTCTTTTGGTCGGTCAGGAACTGGCTCAGATCCCGTCTGGAGAGCATGCTTTGCGCAACTCCCGGTCAAATGGTTCGAGGGGATCGAACGGTCGAAGCCGGGGCGGTCCTCCTCCTCCGGCGGCGAAGCGTCAAAGAACCGACGCGGAGGTGAGTTCAAGGAGATCGAACCAGAGTTCCGAGGCGAGACCTGCTTCTTCCGGGTCCTCCGGGTCTTTCAACTGGCGCTTCAGGCACCATAAGGAATGTCCGATCGCGGATGACCCGAAGGGTGTGGCCTATTTGTTGAGGCATTTTAAGCCTGCAGGTGTTCAGCTCCCGGCTATTGGGGATATGGCTCTTGGTGAAGTTTATACCGAGATGATGGCAGCTTCGGGGAAGGTAATGATTTCCTTCCTTCTCTTTTTTTTGGTACGTTTTATGCTTAATTCTTGTTTTTCTCGTTGGCCTTGGAGGCTGCGAACAGGTTTGCGGCTAGGGCCGAGCGAGAGCTGCGGGAGATACCGCAGGCGAGTGAGCTCGATACCTTCGAGAAGACGGTCAGGGACCTGAGAGCGCAGTTGCAGGGGGCCTTGGCCCGAGAGGAGGAGTTACGGGAGAAGGCGGGCGACCTGGATGCGCAGTTGCGGGATGCCTTGGCTCAGGTTTCGACCACAGAGGAGGCGAGTCGAACCGCCATTGAGGCAGGTCGGGCTGCGGATGTGCGGGCTGCGCAATGTTAGGGCGATCTGGATAAGGCTCTTGCTGACCGAGAGTTTGACGTTAAGGTGGCGGCCCATGAGGCGAAGAAGGGGCTAAACGGTGAATACCTCAAGATTATCGAGGGGATCGCGGCGAAGGAGAACCAGAGGAAAGTCGCCGTGAGCGCTGAGATGAGGCTTCAGGAGGCTTTGGCTAATATCGCGCTTATTGCCAAGTTCGCCTCTGGCGAAATGGACTTGACCAAGGAGGTGATGGACTTGGCCAAGAAGAAGAGATTGGCCACGGAGGAGATGAACACTGCGGCGGTGTCGGACTTCAGTATCAGCAAGCTTAATTTGCCGGTGATGTCGGACGATTCCGTGATCCTTGCGCGCCCCCTAAACCAGGCGGCTACTCGTCTTGATCAGTATGGATCGAACCTCCCGACCGGAGTTAGCTCGCGAGTTAGCGATGAGGTCGAGGGTCAACTCGAGGAGGACGGGGCGACCGATGGTCAGACGGAGAATCGAGACGAGGCTTCCTCTCCTTCCAAGCAGTTCTAGTCCCCCCTTTTTTTTTTGTTGCCGCCCAAGAGGGCTTTTAATTCAGACTTTTCTTTGCCCGAGGGGGCTTTTAATTTCTTTTCAGACTTTTGTTGCCCGAGGGGGCTTTGTTCAAACTCGAGGACATTGTGTCCTCTTTTTTTTTTTGAACTTGCTTTTTAAATCTTTCATGCCTTAGCATAGATTTCATTGTTTTTATGCCTTAACATAAAATCTGAGCCATTGTGGCGATTCGAACCTCTCTAGAGGAACCGAGCAGATAACTTATCGTGAGCTGCCTTAGAAGGTCCGTTGCGAACTTTTAAGTCAGTTGCATTTGAGCTCGAGCTCTTTGCTAGGAATAGTGTGAGGTGCGACTACTTCGTAATGTAAGATTCGGGCTTAATTGCTGAATCGAAAAGAGAAGCATTAAGTGTGAGATCGAATTGAAGTGAACTTACAAAGATCCGGTTTGGAGTGTGTGTAGAGGTTGCATGCTTGAATTGTCGATCTCGTTATTTTGCTTGAGGAGTGGGGTAGCCCCCCGATTCTTTTAATCCGCATAAGGTTTAGAAGAATTGTATTTTATTTTTTTTGGAGAGATCATTCTTGATCTCTTTCTTTGGGACGATCATTTCAGTTCGTTCGAAGCGGGAGGACCGTTCTAGGTCGCTTGTTTTTGGGACGATCATTTCAGTTCGTTCGAAGCGGGAGGACCGTTCTAGGTCGTTTTTTTTGAAGGGATAATTTCATATCACTTTGATTTTGTGGGAGACCGTCTGAGGTCTCTTGGAAAGGATAATTTCATATCGCTTGATTTTAGGAGAGATAATTTCATATCACTTTAGCTTTTAGAGAGGCCATTTCAGGTCGCTTGGAAGGGATACTTTCATATCGCTTTGATTTAGAAGAGATAATTTCATATCTTTCGTTTCGGAAGAGATAATTTCATATCCTTCGTTTTGGAAGAGATAATTTCATATCTTTCGTTTTGGGAATGTTATGACAAGGTATTTCGCCATGATTCTAACTTTTACGACAGAAAGAAACATTGGATTAAGGGACTTATTTTGATTTCACAAAGATAAGTCGGTGTAACTTCGTCAGAAGCTGTTGAGCTCGTGAGCTTTGTTTTTTTTGGGGGGGCGGCTGCGCTCGAAGTCGAGCTGCCTACGTACCCTTTTTAAGGGGATCAAGCCATTTCGTAGTTCGATTATGTTGATGTATTCCTAGTGGAAATACTTTTTGAGGTTGATGATGTTCCAAGGTCGTAGTTCGGGCTTCTGGGTTTCTACCGACTTGAGTCGGTAGACCCCGTCCCTTACGACGTCGGTGACCTGGTAAGGACCTTCCCACTTCGCTCCTAATTTTCCAGCGTGTTCTTCCTTTTTATGGTCGAACACTTTCCGCAAGACGAGCTCTCCTACTTGAAACCTTCGAGTTTTGATTCGGGAATCATAGTAGCGAGCCGCGGCTTGTTGGTAATTCTGGAGTCGAGCTAATGCGAGGTTCCTTCTTTCGTCGACGAGGTCGAGCTCGTCAGTTATCATCTTGTTATTGAGTTCCTCTTGTCGCGGGCATTCTTCCTTGCGAATGCTTGACACGAGAATTTCAGCTGGTACTACTGCTTCGATCCCGTAAGCCAGCGAGAAGGGAGTCTCGCCAGTGGATTTGCGGGGGGTAGTCTGGTAGGCCCAGAGTACGGCTGGGAGTTCGTCACTCCAAGTTGTTTTGCACTCATTGAGCCTTTTCTTGAGACCGTTCATAATCGCTTTGTTAGCTGCTTCTGCTAGCCCGTTCCCTTGGGGGTAGCGTGGCGTTGAGTAAGTCAGCTTTATGTTCCAAGTTCTGCAGAACTCTTTGAACGTGTTTGATATGAACTGAGATCCGTTATCGGTGACGATCTCGTGGGGTAGTCCATGTCGGCAAACGATGTTTCGCCAGACGAACTTCTTAACGTGAACGTCCTTTATTTTCTGATATGACTCTGCTTCAATCCACTTGGTGAAGTAGTCCGTCATCACCAACAGGTGTGTGGCTTTCTTTTTGCCAGATGCGACCAACGGTCCCACGATGTCCATTCCCCACCGCATGAATGGGTATGGTGATGAGATAGAGGAGAGTTTCTCCGACGCTTGGTGGATAATTGGGGCATGCTTTTGGCAGTTATCTCACTTGTTGGAGAAAGATTCGCATTCGGTGGCCATTGTAGGCCAATAGTAGCCTTGCCTTTTGATTCGCACGGCCAATGCTCGTCCTCCGGAATGGCTCCCGCATGATCCGTCATGTGTTTGTGTAATCACGGCTAGGGCTTGCTTTTTGTCAAGGCATTTAAGGTAAGGTCCGGAGAGGCTTCTTTTAAAGAGCTCCCCTTGTGTGACACAGTACCTCACACTCTGTGTTTTAAGCTTCCGCGCCTCCCATTTGCCGTCGGGAACTTCGCCGTTTGTGATGTATCGAATGATCGGAGTTCTCCTATCTTCGTCGTTGTTAGGCTCAGGTCCCTGACTAGTGGATGCGGTTTGAATTGGTCCGTCGGGGACGTTCGCGACGTATACGGTGTTTCTAGGATCGAGATCATCATCAATCTCGATGATGTCGCTACTAGTGTCTCCGGGACACTCTTTGCGTTTGACATCGTCCTTCACAGCGGGCCCGTCCTCTTTCAAGGACAGAGCTTTGAGAGCTATGTCGATGCTTGGTTTTTATATCCCTTCGACTGGTATGATCCTTTTGAGGTTAGGATCTGATGTCGATGCTAATGCGGCTAGCGCATCGGCTGCAGTGTTTTCACCTCGTGGGATTCGTGTTAGATCGAAGAATTCGATCTGTTCGGCCAATGTATGGACTACCCGTAGGTATGCTTCCATTCGTTCGTCCTTGGCCTCGTAGTCGCCATGATATTGGCTCGTGACTAGTTGGGAATCACTGAAGGCGTTTACTTCCTGGGCTCCTATGGCTATCGCGAGTCTGAGCCCGGCTATTAACGCTTCATATTCAGCCTCGTTATTCGATGCGGCGAAGCCCAATCTAAACGAATGTTCTAGTACTTCACCCGTTGGGGAGACTAATTTCACTCCGACTCCGGACCCTTGTCTTGAGGAAGCTCCATCGACGTAGAGTTTCCATCTTTGGGCCGAAGTCGGGTCGAGTTCTATAGTCGGAGGGAGCTCGATTATGAAATCTGCCAGTACTTGTGCTTTTAGGCATGTTCGAGCTTTGTATTCAATGTCGTACTCGCTAAGTTCGATAGCCCATTTGACCAATCGACCTGATTGGCTTGGACTGTGAAGAATGGTTCTCAGTGGCTGAGAGGTCATCACTATGATCGAGTGCGATTGAAAGTACGGTCGGAGTTTCCGAGCCGATGTTACTAGCGCTAAGGCGAGTTTTTCCATGGCGGGGTATCTGGTTTCAGCATCGATCAAGGTCTTACTGATGTAATACACCGGCCGTTGTTCGTTTTGTTCCTCGCGAACCAGGACTCCACTTACTGCTGCCGTCGAGACAGCTAGGTAGAGGTAAAGGGGTTCTCCTTCTACTGGTTTCGCCAGTATGGGTGGTTCGCTTAAGTAAGCTTTGAGCTGAGTGAATGCCTCTTCGCACTTTTCGTCCCAAAGGAACTTTTTGTTTGCTTTGAGCAAGTGATAGAAGGGTAGACATTTATCAGTCGACCTTGAGATGAAGCGATTCAGAGCAGCTATTTTGCCGGTTAGGCGCTGGACTTCTCGCGTTGTTCTGGGATATTTCATCTCTATGAACGTTGCGATCTGTTTGGGGTTCGCTTCGATCCCTCTTTCGGTCACCAAGTAACCGAGGAACTCTCCTGAAGGGACCCCGAAGGTACATTTAGCCGGGTTGAGTTTCATCCCATACTTATTAAGAATGGTAAAGCATTCTTTTAGTTGGGGGATGTGATCCTCGTACCTGGAAGATTTTACCAGCATATCATCGATGTAGACTTCCATGGTTTTGCCTAGGAGTCCTGAAAACATCTTGTTGACGAGGCGCTGGTAAGTTTCTCCCGCGTTTTTTAGTCCGAAGGGCATGACTTTGTAGCAGTACGTGCCTCGATCAGTTATGAACGAAGTCTTTTCTTGGTCTTCAGGGTTCATCAATATTTGATTGTACCCTGAGAACGCGTCCATAAAGGATAGCGGCTGATGTCCAGCGGTGGCCTCGACCAGTCAGTCGATGTGCGGGAGTGGGAAGCTGTCCTTTGGACATGCTTTGTTGAGATCCGTGAAGTCTACACAGACCCTCCACTTTCCGTTCTTTTTCTTAACCACCACGGGGTTCGCGAGCCAGTCGGGATACTTGACCTCTCTGATCGATCCGATTTTTAATAATCGATCGACCTCGTCATTGACGGCTTTGGCCTGCTCAGGACCTAGTTTTCGACGCTTTTATCTTACCGGTTTGTAGGTTGGGTCGACATTCAGCTCGTGGCTGGTTACGTCGATATTGATCCCTTTCATGTCTGCTGAAGACCAGGCGAAGGAGTCGACGTTCTTTTTTGAGAAAAGAGACCAGTTCGTTCTTAATCGGCTCTGATAGGTCGATTCCGATGCCAACGAGTCTTTCGGGATGAGCCTCGTCTATGCAGACCTGAGTCGTGAGGTCCTTTGGGGGTCCTATTTAACTGGGGTCGTTCGACCTTTTGGTCTGCATGGTGGCGAGCTCCTCCTCTTTCTGTAATTGCTACGCAGGGGATTTCTCGATCTGCTTGTATCCGTTCATGTAGCAATGACGGGAAATCTTTTGACTTCCGTAAATGGTTTTGATCCCTTTGGGAGTCGGGAACTTTACGCATTGGTGGTAGGTCGATGGTACCGCTTTCATGTCGTATATCCATGGTCGACCTAGGATTGCGTTATAGGGAGCTGGCCGATCTACTATGACGAACTCCGTCATTCTCCGAACTCCTCCAGCAATTACTGGGGCGAAGACAGAGCCCATCGAGTATGTCGTTTCGCCAGCGAAACCTACTAGTGGTGTCTTTTCTTCCACAATCTCGGAGTCGTTGAAGTCCATCTTTTTGAACGCGTCGTAAAAGAGGACATCTACCGAACTTCCTGTGTCAATCATTATTCTTGAGAGTTCGACATCTCCCACTACTAGACAAACGAGGAGGGCGTCGTCGTGTGGTTTGTCGAGATTACTTGTCTCGCTCTCGTAGAAAACGATTTCGTGGTCTGGACCAAACATTGGGGTTTTCCCCCCTCTGTCGGTCTCGACTCTTCTTTGAAGAGCTTGGATCGAATTGAACGAGTCGCGGCAAAGCTTGGAGCCACCGAAGATGAAGTCGATTCGTTTAGGGGGTATAGCCCGTACACCCCCCCCCCCCCCCCCCCCGCGCAGAGACGAGGGAGATTGATTCTTGAGCGTAAACGTTTGGTAGGAGCCGGAGGCGGGGATAGCGCCGAACCTCCCGGAGTGCCGCTCAGGTTAAGCTCGCCGAGGATGAACTTGACTCGCTTCAGCGACCCTTGAGGGAGTGTTTCGGGAGATTCCCGCTCTTTTGATCGTTCCTGTTTGTTCTGAGAGTGCTTTTTGGAGTTCGACTCCTTGGTCTGTTTGTTTTCCTTTTTGTCGGACAGAGTTTCCTCCTCGACTTCGGAGTCTTTTTTGCTTTCGGACTCTTGTTTTTGAGCCTCTGCTTTAGCTCGAGTATAGCAATCCTCGGTCGAGTGTCCTCTTTTATTGTGGAAATCACAGAATTTTTCCTTGTCGAACTCGAATTTCTTCGAGCTCTTTGGGCTCTCGACCGCGTTGACGTTCCCTGATTTACGGGAATCCTTTTTCGAGTTCGGATTTTGCGAGCCCGACGTGTTCCTTTCTTTCTGGTGTTTTTCCCTGAGGGCCGTGGTTTCGTCCTCGAGGCGAGCAAAGGCCGATGCGCGATGGAGGGCGTCATCGAGCGTTTGAGGTTCGCGGACTGTTATTTCCTCGCGGAATCTGGTTGAGAACCATAGTCCCCGTCTTAACGCTTCTATAGCTACCTCGTCTCGTGGGTTCGCGATTTTGGATTTTATTTCCTTAAATCGGTCGATGTACGAGCGAAGTGTTTCGTCGGGTTTTTGAGAGACACCAAATAGGGCTACCTCGGTAGTCTTTTCCTCGATGAAAACGGAGTATTGCTTGAGGAAAGCCGTCATGAACTGGGTGAAGTTATCAATGGACCTTTCTTCCAGTCCGGCAAACCATTCAAGGGCAGAGCCTGATAGGTTTTCTGCGAAGAGCCTGCAGAAGGCTTGCTCCCTCTCCTCATCGGTAAGGTACACCCTTGCCATCGCTAGTCGGAATGCCCTGATGTGGGCTTTCGGGTCTGATTTCCCAGAGAATTCTGGAAACTTAGTTTTCTTGATCTCTCGGATCCTTACAAACGCAATCCGATCTGTGAACGGCGTTTGTTGTGTTTCCTCTATCACTCGATCGATGTCAGGAGCCGCGCTCGTCGCCATGTGAACCTTCGAGCTCAGACTGTCGAACTGGGCTTTAGCCTTCTCAATGTATTGTCTAAGCATATCGTGTTCATCGCCCTCTGCGGGTGCGAACTGGACTTGTGCCCGACCTGACGTTTGTTCCGGAAAAATAGGGTCGAGGAGATCGATCGTTGGGATCAACCTCGTCTGATCGACCTGGGGCGTTCGGAATTGGACTGAGTTTGATCCGTTAAGGAGTCCCGAGCTCGAGGCGAAGGCAGAACCTCCTAGTTGCCTCGGTCGGATGTTAGAGTCATTCGGGAAAGGTGGTGGCCCGGGTAATGGTCGGTTTCTTGATCCGGTTGGATCTGTGACCATTGAACTCGAACCAAATGGGGTCGGTATCGCGATAGGGGTCATTGTAGGGCGGAAGCCGCTATTTGACGCATTACCGAAATTTTCCGACGTTCCCGGAGGAGTTACTACCTGGGAGAAGTCCAAGCGGGTACACGGTGGAGGACTTATGGGAGTTCTCGTTGGTCTGCCCCCTTGGCTTTGACTGGCGAGCTCTTCAAGACGGGCGTTCAGGCGCCGCTCTTGTTCGTCGAGCTGCGCTGCCAGAAAACGGTTCGCGATCTCTTGGGCCCTTGCACTTTCCTCGTTGTTTCTCGTTCGATCTACCAGCAGGCTTAGCATCGAACGGATCTCGGCAAGATCGCTTGGCCCTTGTCTCTGTGGAGCAGAAGGTAGTGGCGAATTAGGTCTGGTTATTCCAGATCCACCTCCTGGGGTGGGTATTGAGTCATTTCTCATCCACACCCAGTTTCTGCTCGGATCATTAGTTCCTGACAAAACATTTGTCGGAGTCTGGCTTGTCGCGATTGTTTGAGCGACGGAGCCGGCTGGTGTCGAGGTCGTGGAGACTGAGGCAGAGCTCGTCAACACGCCGTCGGTCTGGCCCATGTTTCTTACCCCGATAGTGTTCTGAGGAACGTTGTCGACCGTTTGACGGCGGTCAACTGGTGGTGTGGCGCTGGGAGAGCCAGTTTGGTCGGGATTCATCTCGATCTATCGGATCTAGGATCTGATTCTTAAGATAGGAAAGGCTATAGAATGTCCCCACAGTCGGCGCCAAATGTGAGATCCGGGATTCACACTAAGAATTTGTATTCATGGATTTGGAATTTTGGATATAGAAATGGTATAGTTTCCTATGAATCAAAGACTTTATTGAGATTGATCGTCGAGATAGAACCAACACAGTCGAGAAGAGAGTACAAAGTATAAAATCGAGCTATCTAATCGAAGTGTTCTTAGCCTAGGTCGGAATTATCTTAATGGGTCGCCACTTCTCTTCTTAAATAGTCTCGACTCTGATCTCTTTGTCCCGATATTTCGGCCTCGTCATCGTAACGATCTCCGAGATTTATGCGGATCAGTTGAACTGGCGAAGACCGAGTTGCTCTATCTCCACATCATCTTCTGCCGAGCTCGAGCTCGGTTGTCTCCGGCTTCGGCATCGTTTGGGCCTTGCCAGGGCGTTTGTTTCACTTGGGCCCATCGAAGGAGTCAGCTCTTTTGTCTGTCTTTGGTTCTGGAACGGGCTCGTAATTATGGGCCTCTGTCTTGTCTGTTAATGGGCCGGATTTCCTAGAGGGAAATCCAGTACCAACAATATCCCGCAATGGAGAAACTGGCCTTCGCAGTCGTCATCTCTGCACGAAAGCTACGACCCTATTTTCAATCGCATCCAATCGCCGTATTAAGTAGCCAGTCTCTTCGGACAATCATGCAAAGCCCAGGACAGTCTGGTCGCCTGGCCAAATGGGCGATAGAGCTAAGCGAGTACGACATTGAATACAGAAACAGGACAACCGCCAAGTCGCAGGTAATAGCTGATTTCCTTGTCGAATTATCACCTGAATTGGATGTCGGTACCGAGATAGAAGACAAAAATTGGAAGTTGTTCGTCGACGGGGCTTCATCGAAAAAAGGAGCCGGTATAGGGATACGCCTCATATCACCAACCGGCGAAATATTAGAACAGTCATTCAAGTTGGGTTTCACGGCATTTAACAACACAACTGAGTATGAAGCTCTGTTAGCCGGCCTCAGACTAGCCAGAGAAATCGGAGTACGACATCTCTTGGCCCACTGCGATTCCATGCTTGTAGGAAACCAAATCAATGGAGACTATGAAGCTAAGAACGAGCGGATGGAGGCTTACCGAAAGACGGCATTAGAGCTCACCAGTTCCCTCGAATTCTTTGACATTATCCAGATACCAAGGAAAGAAAATGCCCCAGCAGATGCACTCTCGTCGCTGGCATCAAATCCCGATCTCTGTCGACGGATCCCGGTAGAAACGATCCACGAACCAAGCATCCCGCCCCCCGAAAGTGATCAAGAAGAACCTGACGAAACGATCCAGAGTGGCGAGGACGATATGTGCTGTAACATTCAAGCAAAGAACACCGATCTCATTGCTTTCCTAACTGACGACAATGAGGATTGGCGACTTCCAATAAGAGCATATTTGACAGAAGGAAAGCTCCCAGAAGACAAATGGGAAGCGCGACGACTTAAAGTCAAGAGTGCACAATACACTATACATAACGGTATCCTTTATAAATACTCGGCTAATAAAACCCTCCTCAGATGCATACATGGAGACGAAGTAAGTCGAGTTCTCGAAGAGACGCACTCTGGAACATGCGGCAACCACTCCGTAGGCAGGTCTATGGCCCTCAAAATCAAGCTGAACGGTTACTATTGGCCGACTATGACAACCGATTGCGAGACCTATTCCAACAAGTGTGAAAAGTGTCAGCGACATGCGCCATTCATACATCGACCTACAGAACTGCTTACGACATCGACCGCAGCTTATCCATTCATGAGATGGGCGATGGATATCGTTGGACCGTTACCATCATCCAATCAAAGGCGTTTTCTACTCATCATGACCGACTACTTCACAAAGTGGGTAGAGGCCAAGGCTTACGTCGCGATCCACGATGTCCAGGTCCAAAATTTCGTCTGGAAATACATAATATGTCGTTTTGGGCTGCCTTACGAGATCGTCACAGATAACGGATCGCAATTCACCTCAAAGGTATTCGAAGGGTTTTGCAAGAAGTGGGATATACGTCTTAGCAAGTCGACGCCAAGGTATCCTCAGGGAAACGGGCAGGCCGAAGCTACGAATAAAACCATCATCGCCGGCATCAAAAAGCGCCTTGAGAGCAAAAAAGGAGTTTGGGCAGACGAGCTAGATGGTGTCCTCTGGTCGCATAGAACGACCCCCCGCAGCGCAACAGGAGCCACCCCATTCTCCTTAGCCTTTGGCGTAGAAGAAATGGTACCGGCCGAAGCTAACATTTACACTCTCCGCCGGTCTCTCATGCCGCATCATACCGAGATCAATGAAAAAATGCTAATCCAGGCTCTCGACACCTTAGAAGAAGAACGGGATCGAGCCCTACTCAGGATTCAAAATTACCAACAACTCGCAGCTCGGTACTACAACCAGAAAGTCAAGGAGCGACACTTTCAAGTCGGTGACTACGTCCTCCGCAAAGTTTACGAAAACACCAGAGAGTGGAGAGCAGGCAAACTCGGGGCGAAATGGGAAGGACCTTACAAAGTCACGAAAGTCGTCAAGCCGGGAGTCTACGAGCTTGAGTCAATGAAAGGCAAAGCTTTACCGCGATCCTGGAATTCGGCAAGTCTGAAAGAGTACTTCTAAGACGGCAAGGCTATCGCCAAAAAAAAAAAAAAAAAGATGTATTATGAACTACGAGTGACTTGATTCTTCCTCGGGAGATACGTAGGCAGCCTTTACCGGCACAGTCACAAATCTAATAAAAATTTCATTTTTCAGTTAATTTGCCGCCTTGAAAGCCCTGTAAAAACCAAAACAGGTAAGTCCTTTCATTAAGTATTTAAATATTCTTAATACTAACAAAGCCGAGTTCTAACTCGCAAAAACAAGTCGAGTCAAAGCTACTCGCAGAAAGCCGAGCATCTAATAAAGACTCGCACTAGCATCACGCCTCCTGGCCAGGGGTGTGGTCTTCCTTGCGCACGAGGTGCACATCGTGGTAAGGAAAAGCCGGGATCCGTCCCGCAAATTCTTCGCGGTAGGAGATAACAAATAAGTCGAGCACAAAAGACTCGCACATTCTCCCGCCCTTAGGATGAAGCCGAGCATCTATAAGTCTCGCAAACCGCCTTATGGCAAGAGTCGCTAAATTGTTTGAGCTGGACAACAAGTTTCAATACAAGATCGTTTCGATCTGGTTACCAAGTACGTATTCCAAGTCACGGAACCGACTAAAACTCAGAGCAAGCTTAATACAAGATTAGTACGACTCAATACAAACTGAAGTCGCTATCTGATTAAACCTGTCAAAGACGAGTTTAAAACAAGAATAGTCTGACTCAGTTAAAGTCGCTATCTGATTAAACCTGTCAAAGACAAGTTTAAAACAAGAATAGTCCGACTCAGTTAAAGTCGCTATCTGATTAAACCTGTCAAAGACGAGTTTTAGACAAGAATAGTCCGACTCAGTTAAAGTCGCTATCTGATTAAACCTGTCAAAGACGAGTTTAAAACAAGAATAGTCCGACTCAGTTAAAATCGCTCTGTCAAAGACAAGTTTAAGGCAAAAATAGCCCGACTCAGTAAAAGTCGCTACTTGTTTTAATTAGTACAGTAGCGCGAATTAGTGATAAAAGTCGCTACAAGTTTAAATACAGTGGCACGACTTGGTCACTATATTCCAATCATTAAGTTTGATAAAAGCTTTAAAATAAAGATAGAATGATTTAAATCACTATCGGGCTTAAAGCAAACTTGATATGATTAAACCAAAAGGATGAAAGTTTGCGAAAATAAATAAGAGTTATTACAAAGCCAATACAAATAAAATATTAAACAGCCCCCACTGATGACTACTCAGGCTCGTTAATCCCCTCGGTACCATCTTTCTCCACCCGGTCGTGCACCTTAGGAACGCCATCTATAGCTGCGATCTCCGAACGGACAGACTGGACGAGATCAGCAGGAACCACCTCCGGAATTATTCCGCGATTCGTTCCGAATTGGTCGACATGCTGCGGGACAGGAGGAGGAGAGTCATGGGAACGGTTAAGGAGAGGATGGTGAATTGGTGAGAGGACAAACGTAAGCTCCTCTTTCGTTACAACATTCATGTCATCTAACTCCGTGTTGGCCGCGACCTCATCGGCAGTAATCTTGTCCAAGATGGCTTGAGGAACCAACACGCCTTGCCCGCTAAGCTTCACCAGACACTTTTTAAGCCCAGAAATCTGAGTCTGCTTGACCTGCATCGCAACGGCGTTCTCTTGATCGCTGATATAACGTTGAATAAGGTCGAAATGGGACTGCGCCTTCGTCCTAGCGGCGGCCTCGACTCTCTCTCTCTCTCCTTTTGAACTAGATCAAGATAAGACTTTTGTAGCTGTTTCCTCTCCAACTGAAATTTAAGGAAATCAGCCTTCGACTTCTCCTCGGCCTCCTTCAACTTTCCTTCAAGAGCCAGATTACTCGCCTCCAAGGCCTTCTTCTCTTCCTTGATTTTCTTGAGAAGATCATCCCGTTTGGTGACCGCAGCAGCCATCTTCTTTGCGCTCCAGGAACTCTCCAGAGCCACACGGTTAGAGGCCGCGATCAGCTAAAAACAACAAAGAACCTCAATGAAATCGGTTGAATGAAACAAAGAATCAGGCAGAGGGGAACTTATGTTAGCTTCGGCATGTTTCATCTTGAGAATGGCATCTGAATGAGGCAGCTCCTCTAATACCGGCCAATCTGATTCATTCCCCCTGACGCATGTCAGCATGTCGAAACAGGCTCGTGGATTGTTGATGAAGGGGATCTCGCTCGCATATTGGTAAGCAAAATTATGGATTGACGGACGAACTTCCCCCTCTTTCACTTCACGCCTTGGTCGCACCAAAACGAGTTCCTTGTTAGAAACGAAAGGCTTGAGGTTACCGGACGAATCAGGAACGGTCCCGTTAAACGTGTAGAACCATTTCCACGGATCTTTCTGCTTGGCAGGTTCTCCAGAAGCCAGCGCCTCAGTAACAGTATCATCGGCCGGCTTGCTCTTTAGGGACAACTTCTTTGCCGACTTTTCCTGAGCCGGTTTATCTTCTGCAGGCCTTTTCCTCGAAGGAACCTTGGGCGGCAGATTGGGAAGATTCGCCACCGGTGCAGTCGACTTCTCGTCAATTTCAGAAGATTGGCTACCGCCTTGAGTGAGCGGAAGCTCACCCTTGTCTGTCGACGGCTTGACAGAAGAAGAGGGATCGGATGAGATCTCCTTGGAATAGTCAACGGAACTGATTCGCTTCACTTTGCCCATCCTTCTTGGCCTAATAAGTTGATCGGGAGTAACTTTTGCCTTGGTGTTCCACTTAACTGAAACAAAACAAGAGTCAGAACAAGCAAGAAGAAGACTGTCACGAAAGACGGTAAACGAACCTGCAGAGATCCGCGGGAGGAACTTGTTAATGCGCTCACGAGTAAGGTCTGACCACTTGCGTATACCAAGAGCCTGAATCTGCTCGAGGATGGGGAAGTAGTTATCGGGATACGGCGGAAGGAAAGGGTGTTGCACTGCAAAGACAAAAAAGAATTAAGTAAATTGTCACGTTCGAAAGATAGCAAATTTAGGACGACATCTACCATAATCTGTATTCCAAGACGTCCTGATGAGTTCCTTATGCTCGTCAGGAAAGACTAATGAGGATAATTCAACAAAGAAGTAGGATCGTTGCCAGTTGTTGATCTTCTTGGGCGCATCTGTCAGGACGCGGTTGCCACTTTTGAATTTAACTGCAAAACACCCTGGGCTAGTAGCCTTCATATGATTGATCGACGTCATCTCCTCAAAAATCTGAGCGGTTATTGTAATGCCGGCCTCAGCCCCTAGCACTAGAAGACCGACCATGTGGCGAACCGCAACGGCTGAAAGTTGGGAGATGGCAATCTCACGACGATGGCAGTACGAAATCAACAAGTCGGGTAGCGGAAACCAACAACGACAACCCCCAATATCAGTGTTAATGAAATACGATTCGTAAAGTGTCATGTATCCCGTAGGAGGACTCCAGGGACGGTCAAGCGGAAAGGGATGATGACCTTGATCCTTGAATCCGCTCCGCAGTCTCAAAGCATGGATCTCACCGAAGTCGCATTAGATTTGGTCCCGAAAACGTTCCTAAACATTTCGCTAGGATCAGCCGGCAATGCAGGAGGAACGTTATCTTCAGAACCATCCTGACCAACATCGATGTCGTCCTTATCGTCATCAGAATCTCGTAATTGAGGAATGATCAAACCTTCCCGGCCAGAACTCTCGGCAGCATCGGTCTGACGGGATGCCTCACAACGACGTCAGAGCTCTTCTATTTCAAAATAGATGGAATGATTCCTCAAGTCGAACGAAGTACTCGAAGACGAGGAAGCAGAAGAAATAGACTGACGACTTGGTGAATCTTCCGCAGACGAGACAGTAACAATTTCCTTGTCTTTACTCAATGAACAACGGATCAAAGACATGATTTGTCGAAGAACAATGAAGAACACGAGAGAAAAAACGAAGATTTGATCTAAAAACCTATAGAGCCTAAGAAGGAGCAGCGGCGGAGTGATAATCGGAAAATAAATATCGAGAGAGAGAGGACTACCTTCCGAACTTCTTCACTTGAGCGAAATGAGGAAGTAAGAAGCAAGAAGGAACTACTTATAGTGAAAATGACGGCGCAGGAATCAAGGCACATCATTACCTAGGCGACGATTCGCGTTTCACACCTACCCGGTGACTAAACCGAGAATCAATTCCGGTTTCGCCGGATCACCATCGGTTCTAAAAACCGGTTCGCTTAAATCTCACTGTTCCGGGCCAAGCTGGATCAGCCCGATAAGGATATGGGCCTAAACAGTACTAGAAATCGCCAGACGAATATGGGCCCAACCAAATCATTTCTTAAACCATAGGTTAACTCCTCGTAATGACGACTTGAGTTCAAGTCGCCACACTGGGGGGGGGGGGGGGGCTTATTGTTGGAGTCAAGATTAGCACTTTCCTAAGAAGGCCTATTCATGAGTTTAGGTCGGCCCAGAATGGAAAGTCGGTAATAAAAGCCCAAGGCGGTAAAACTTAGGTTAAACCGAACTAGGGATGACCGGCTTACATTAGGGTTTGGAAGGCGTTAAGGTAAAGGCGCCGCGCGACGACATCAACAACTCGGAAATATTCCATATAAGGATGAAGGCGAGATTCTAGGAAATATTTCATATTTATCTTGTATTTCCTTATATGATAAACCGACTTGTAATCCTATATAAGGGAACTCAATAACATTGAATAAGATACGCTTTTTATTATTACTTCGTACTTGAGAGACTTTTAGAGCGAATTTAACCTAAATATCTCTCCGGCGACTTTTATAGCATTCTTTACCGGCTTCCACCTCGGAAACGCCGGCATATAAACCCTAAATTCCCAAATTTCACCGTGTTCCCAAATTCTTTTTTTAGAATCCCTAATTTCAAACCTAAAACTCTTGCTATCTTTGGATAGACCGAGTTACGATCTTACAGATACATAGACTATATATTAAGAAAGATAATAACAATGAATTTGATGATGTTTTATGCATTCTAATAATTTTTTTTTACATTTTTAAATATATTAATTGAGTGAAAAGTTGATTATTTTTAAGAATTGATTTTTAAAACATGGAACTCGTATTTTCATTTAATAAAAAGGAAATGAATATTAGTAAAACTTGGAAACAATTTTTTTTATCAACAACTTGGAAACAATTAAACTATAGAAAAAGTCAAGAAAATAATTTGACTTTTTTTTTTTTTTTTTTTTTTTTTTTTTGTTCAGACTGACTTTTCCATTCAAATTGAAACTAAGAGTTTACAACAGTTTGAGTTTCGGATTGCCAAAGAGCGGATTTAGCCAACTCATCAGCTTTCCTGTTCTCAAATCTTGGTACATATTCAAATATGCATCTAATAAAGGATTTTGACATAATTAAAATGTCGCAGATAGTCCCGAAGCACTCGGGGAAAGGTTTGTTGTTGTTGATTGCTTCAATCAGTGAGCTGGAATCTGATGCAAATCTAATCTTTTGGAAATTGGATCTTTTTGCTTCAGTGATAGCCTCCAGGAGTGCGCTTGCTTCCGCCATTAAGGGGCTTGCGATAAAGTTGCAAGTGGTCTTGTTTTGTTTGAAGCTTTCCGAGTTCCTCGTCGTGTACACCCAGCCTAGACCTGCTCGATTCGACTCTTTGGCCCAAGCTGCATCTGTATTACATCGGATTTCATCCTCCTCAAGCTCTGGTAAGTCCATTCCTCTCTTGATTTGATCGCTTTTCTGGGTTTCCTCTGCTTGCGCCTCTATCCATTCACGAGCTGAATTCACTGCCTTTGTGATTATCTCCTGCGTGTTGCTTGATTTCTTCTCAAAGATTTGCTTGTTTCTTGCTTTCCATAGTTCCCAACAAATCCATGGGAAGAGTGGGCTTGTGCTCAATCCAGTAGGTGGTAGGCTAACTAGTCGTTTTGCTGTTGTCAGTGTTGTTTTTAGCTCATCCTCCTCTCTTACCTTGAATTCATTGCTCAGTGGTGCCAATTTCCATACTTCCTTGGCAAATCTGCAGTTGAAAAGTATGTGATTTGAAGTCTCCATTTCCTTGCATCTTGCGCATTCACCATTAGTAGTTATCTTCCTCTTCACCAGATTCTCTCCTGTTGGTAGTGCTCCTCTAGCTGTTTTCCAGAGAAAAAGCCTGATTTTGGGGCTAGTTTTCATTTTCCAGACCTCCTCAACCCAGTTGAATCCGTCTGTGTTCCTCTCTTCATGTGCTTCTAGCTTTTCCAATGCTGCGTGATACCCTGATTTTGTTGAGTATACGCCATCTTTTGTTCCCATCCAATAATACTCATCTTCTGCTTTGCATTTACTTGGTCTTATGCATAGGATTCTCTCGCTTTGGTTTGGGAAAATTTCTTTGACCAGCTCTTGTTTCCACTCCATAGATTCCTCATCAATCAGTTCAGCCACGGTCCATCCAATTGTTGTAGCTGTTGCTGGTCCTGTGATCATGTTTTGCTTGTCCATTGTCAGCCATTTATCTTCCCACAATTTTGTATCTTTTCCATTCCCAATCGTTTTCCCCAGATTTTCCATCAGTAGATCTCTTCCCTTCATTACTCCCCTCCAGCCATGGGAGGCATTAGTTGTTAGAGTTGTTTGCAGGAAGTGTTGCTTAGAGCAGTATTTGCCTAATAGGATCCTTGCCACCAGACTCTTTGGTTGTTTTAGGATTCTCCAGCTTGTCTTCGCTAGTAGGGCTTCGTTGAAACTCTGGATCTCTCTAAAGCCAATACCCCCTCTTGCTTTTGATTGTGCTAGTTTGCTCCAGGATAGCCAGCACATTTTCTTATTTTCAGCATTGTTGTCCCACCAAAAGCGTGTCAAAGCAGACTGAATTCTCTTACACAAACCTTTTGGTAGTTGAAAGCTGGTCATGGTGTAAGATGGTATTGCGGTTAGCACAGACTTGAGCATAACTAGTTTCCCAGCACTTGATAAGCGTGATGATGACCAGCTAACAGCTTTTTGTTTTATCCTGTCAACTATAGCTGAGAAAAGGTCTTTCTTTTTCCTCCCAAACAATTCAGGTAAGCCAAGATACTTTCCATTGCCACCTTCCTTTTGGATCCCAAGCTGATTTTTGGCTCTGATTCTAGTATCCAAGCTTGTCTTCGATGAAAAGGTTACCGAGGATTTGTCTTTGTTTATTGCCTGTCCTGAGACTTTCCCATACTCATCAAGTATTCTCATCAGTTCACCACAGCTCTGCTCATCCGTCTTGGTGAAAATCATTGTGTCATCAGCAAATAATACATGGTTGATTCTCTGTGCTTTTCTCCCAACTTTTATTCCCACCATATTCCCATCTCTTTCAGCTTTATTACACAGTCCACTCAAGACTTCACTACAAATTATGAACAGGAAAGGGGAGAGTGGGTCACCCTGTCTGATGCCTCTGCTTGGTCTCACTCTTCCCCTTGCTTCTCCATTGATAATGAAAGAGTAAGTCACTGTTGTGACACATTGCATGATCCAGTTAATGATCTTCTCATGGAATCCCATTTTTTTTAAGACTGCCTCAATAAATTTCCATTCCAATCTGTCATAAGCCTTGCTCATATCTGTTTTCACAGCCATAGTGCATCTCTTTGTTGCCTTTGAGTTCTTCAAGTAGTGTAGGACTTCATGGGTTATCAACACATTGTCTGTTATGATTCTCTTTGGTACAAAGGCTGACTGGTTTTCCGAGATGATAGCATCAAGAGTCGGTTGCAATCTCCTTGTTATGATCTTGGAGAACACTTTGTAATATACATTACAGAGGGCCAGAGGTCTGTACTCTTTTATCTTCTTAGGAGCGTGTACCTTCGGGATAAGTCTAATGTGCGTGTGGTTGATCGTGTCAGGGAGCCTTCCACTTGTGAAGAAATCTTGTATTTCCTTTACCATCTCTTCTTTCAGATGCTTCCAGTTTGATTGGTGAAAGCATGCAGAGAAGCCATCCGCCCCTGGAGCCTTATCTTTATGAATTGAGAACAGAGCTCTTTTGATTTCATTCTCAGTAGGAATTGCAGTCAGCTGTTTATTCATTTCTTCTGTTATCACTTTCTTTATGGCCTTATTGACCACTTCAGTTGGGTCAGCTGGTTCTGTCGTGAACAGGTCTGCAAAGTACTTGGTAATTGCCTTAGCCATTTGATCATCTTCAAATACAGGGGTTCCTGTTTCATCTTCAATGACTGAGATGCGGTTGATAGCTCTTCTCCCTCTTGTTACTGCAAAAAAATAGCTAGTGTTCTTATCACCCAGGGACAGCCAATTTATTCTACTTCTTTGTCTCCAGTAGGCTTCCTCCTCCTTGTAGGCTTCTCTGAGTTTCAGGTTTAAGTTTGTTACTATCTCTTCCTCTATGCCAGAGTCTGTCATCGCTTCATTTAGCTGCTCCTTCAATTTTTCAATGACTTTGCTGCTATTCTTGTGTTGTTCCTTATTCCATTGGATGATAGCTTCTCTGCATCTTCTTGTTCTTTCTGTGACTGTGCCATTCCCATCTCCTGACCACGCTTTCCTGATTAGATTTATAACTTCCTTGTTGTTCCTCAGGTTTCTATCGTATTTGAACACTCTAGCCTTCTTTAGGACTTTTGGAGCACAGAATGTTATGAGTGGTCTGTGGTCAGATCCAGTGAAGTTCAAATATTGGCTTCTGGCCTTGGGGAAGTTATCTGACCATTCACTATTTGCCATTGATCTGTCCAGTCTGCAGTATACCCTATGATCTCCTCTTCTCCCTCTCCAGGATAGGAAGTTGCCAGAGTACTTCAGATCAAAGAGGTCATTGCCAGCCATAAAGGCTCTAAAGTCTGAGTAGGATCCCTCTGGTCTCACTATTCCTCCCTGCTTCTCAGCTTCATTCAGTATCTCGTTGAAGTCTCCCGTGAGCAACCATGGGCCTGATCTGCCTTCATTCAGTTCTTGTATCTTTCTCCATACTTCCTTTCTTTTATCTCTTTCAGGCGCTCCATAAACAAAGGTAGCATAGAATTTCTCCTTCTTGAATTTTATCTGTGTATCAATGAAGTTGACATTTTTCTCCAATATCTCCATCTCGATGTCCTCTGTCCACGCTAGAGCTAATCCACCACTCGCATTTTCTTGTGGGCTGACTAAGGTGTACTTCTCTAGCTTGACTTCCTTCAGTTTTTCTATAACATACTCATCTTGCTTCTTTGTCTCACTTAAGAATATGATGTTTGGTGTGTTTTTCTTTATTATCTCTTGTAGCCTGCGGAACGTTACTGGGTTGCCCAGACCACAGCAGTTCCAGGCTGCTACCGCTAAGGAAGAGATTGGTCTTGTACCCGAAAATCCTCCCTTGCCTCTTGGTCTTGTTGGATATTCGAGTTCCTGCTGTTCCTATTTTGCCTGATGTCATCATTTCTCGGCTCTTCCCCATCATTGCTAGGGCCAGGAATAGTCTCAGGTCTATCCATTTGTTTTCTCTTCTGTCTCAGAGGCGTCGCTCTTCTCATGGTAGAGCTTTGGTTGTGCAGCATTCTCTGTTTTTTCATGTTCAAAGATCTCACATTAAGAGGGCTATGAGGTGTTACTCTGCGTTTAGGAGCTTTTGGTTGGTTTGGCTGTGCACTTATTCTTGATGATCCTGCACCAATCCCATTTTCCTGTACTCTCACATTCTCTTCTAAGTCTGGTTCCTCTTCTTCATCTCTGAGGGTATATCGTGGAGCTCCCCTCATAGCCTTTGCTTTTGCAGCTTCAATTATAGATGTTGCTGTTTCCTTCATCAGTCCTCTTTCTTCCCCTTCTTGGACCCGTAATGTTCTTGCAGCTCTTTCAGCAGGGTCTTTACAGTTTAAGTACTGTAGAGTTGTTACGTTTAGCTCTTCCATTACTTCTTCCATGGATGGTATTGCATGAACTGGATAGTCAGTTAATTCCAGGTTCCTTTCCAGTGGGAATCCTATCCTTAAGTTTTCATTTATTCCTTCTCTGCTATATAGTGGTGACCTTCCTACCATCATTTGGCTTGGGTTGATCTCCCTTTGCTCAGTCCGAGGGGTTTTCAGCGGTGGTGTGTTCATGCTTCTGTGTAACTCCCCGGGTCTTTCTCTAAACTCTTGGTTTTGACCCTCAGTTCTTTGTACCGTCTTCCCAGTCGGCCTCCACTCGTGGGTGTTTCTGCCTCTCTCTTCTCCTCTAAAGCGGGAGCTGACTTCTTTAAATTGACTTTCTTCTCTGTATTGTCTCGAGTATGATCTAGCTGCATAATAAGCACCATGTCTATCTCTGTTCAGCTGATTTCTTTCCTGTGCTCCTCTCTGAGAGTAGACTGCTCTGTCATCTTTTTTTGGTGGGAGTTCTCTGTCTCTCTTATCTTCTTTCGGGTAGCTTTTCTCAGTTTCCTTTGGCTGAGCATCCGGACAGTTGATGTCTTCATGGGTCAGTTTAAGGCATCTTTTGCAGTATTTTCCCAATCTTTCATACTCCAGGTTTATGATTGATTCCCCTCCTTCTGCATATTCCACTATTGATTCCATTATCAACGGTTGGAGTCCATCCACAGTTACTCTTACTCTCGCCATGGTTGTTGAGATCTCACAGTCTTCCATCTGTCCTATCTCTCTGCCAATGTTCTTCACTAGTTGCTCTTGCCAGTAGTGGAGCGGGAGCCCTCTTATCCGGATCCAAAACGGGATTAAAGATGGAAAAGTTGGCGATAAAGTGGGTTCCCACTTCTGTATTATAACCATCCACCTAGCAAATTGGTAAGGACGGTTATCCAGTACTTGCTTCATGTCTTCCTCAAACTCAAAGCGGAACTGGAAGCAACCCTTTCCCAGATCCGAGCCTGTGGCCTTTCCTTTTAAGTTCCATCTCCTGGATAGTTGTGGAATCATCTCCCACATGTTTTGAGCCTCTGGGTTGGTGAGTCTACCCATTAGAGTGAGTCTGTTTTCCCAGATCTGAGTGGTTGTGTCTAGCTCTGGAGCCCTTATTCTGACTCTGCGTGGTCCTTCTTCTCCTCCTGAAGGTACCATCTTCCCCTTTTCAGCGTAAGAGAAGCGTCTTGCCATTGTTACAGGTTCTGTTCTTTGCCTTAACCTTTCTTGTCCCGTACGTTTTATGTTGCTTAGTGCTACCTTCGGTTTCTTTTGCTTGGTAAAACAGGTTTTTGTTATCTTCTTTCTTCTAGCTTTTCCTTCAGTCCATTACTCTCTTTGCTGAGCTTTCTTGGTTGATGATTCAGTCTTGATGGATTTGCCGTTGTGGTGACTGCTTTTTGCTGTAGGTCGGCGTTGCAACGGTACCTTTGCCTCGTTAAGGTACGCGTCGGCCGAGGTGAGCGGCGGAGACCCGCCGGTCTGAGGAGGCTTTCCTTAAGTAGTAAAGGTTTAAGAAGGGGTTATGTGTTTATCTGGTGGGTAAAGATGGGGTTCTTTCTTCTTTTGTTCAAAAAAACTTTTCAAAAGGGTTTTCTCGAAAAAGTCGCATGGGAAGATATGTTTTCATCTTTGTCTGGAAAAACAACAACAATTTAGTTTATTGAAAATAATTTGACTATATAACTCATATCCATAAAAGAAACTAAATGTAATTTATAATTTAGCCAAGAAAATAAGTGATCTCTCTCCGTTGACGGCTTTGTTAGCTGTTTGCATATAACAAAAAAAATAAAACTATGTACACCGCAATTATCGTATATATATATATTGTTTGTATACATCTCTCTGTCTTTGTGTCGATGCAGTGTTTCTTTGGTCAAATGAGACCAATCTGAAACAAAGAAAAAAATCCAATCTCTCTCAATTCCCTAAAGTCTTTTACATGGCATCATCGTCTTCACTTTGCTCTGAATTCGCCAAGGTCAAGTTCGAATTGTTATTTTTTTCTCTATTAATGATTGAGTTTAACATCAGATTATTGTTTCTTTTCTCTGTGATTTTACAGTGTGTTGAGGGTTTTTGGGTTTGCTGAAATTGGGTCTCGCCGGAAAATTGAACTTTGTGTTTGCTATGGATGAATTAGGGTTTCTACAGTAAAGAGTTGATTCTCTCTTGCGGAGGTCATGGGTTGCATAATCTCTAAGAAGAAGTCTCCAAAGAGAAACCATCCACAACGGAAAGAGCCATCGGAGAAACGTTCATCGAGGATCGATGACTCGAGCCAGAGTAAAGACGAGCAAGATAGATCGAATTGCAGAGTCGCCAAAGTTGGGTTGATCGAATCTGAAAAGTTTAGTTCAACTAGGTTTTCTGAGAAACATCCGGAGATTTCAGAGATTGGTGATACGGATGATGATGAAGACGAAGATACTGAATTGAAGAGAGAGTCTAGTGTTGTTGTTGTTGCTCAACCCGTGCCGAAGGAGGAAGCACAAGTGGCTGCTGCAGGATGGCCTGCTTGGCTAGTCTCAGTGGCTGGTGAAGCACTTGTGGATTGGACTCCACGACGTGCTAGTACCTTTGAGAAATTGGAGAAAGTAAGTATACTCTGTTTTTACGCCTTTTCTATTGATTTGATGATGAACTTATGTTTCTTCTTTGTGTGGGGTATGCAGATTGGTCAAGGTACCTATAGCAATGTATACAGGGCTCGTGATCTTCTTAACAACAAGATTGTTGCTCTTAAAAGAGTCCGGTTTGATCTTAGCGATTTAGAAAGTGTTAAGTTTATGGCTAGAGAGATCATTGTAATGAGAAGGCTTGATCATCCTAATGTACTTAAGTTACAAGGCTTGATCACTGCATCTGTTTCATCTTCTCTTTACTTGGTTTTCGAGTACATGGATCATGACCTCGTCGGACTTGCTTCCATACCCGGCATCAAATTCTCAGAGCCTCAGGTACTAACTAAACTACTCACCTTTAAGCTGCTTCTCAATATATCATACTTGAACTTGTTCTTCTTGTGCTGCTTAGGTTAAATGTTACATGAAACAACTTCTAAGTGGGCTTCATCATTGTCACAGTCGCGGTGTTCTGCATCGTGATATAAAAGGATCAAATCTACTGATTGACAGTAATGGTATCTTGAAGATAGCAGATTTCGGGCTAGCTACGTTTTTCGACCCGCAGAACCGTGTTCCATTGACTAGCCGTGTTGTGACTCTTTGGTATCGACCCCCAGAGCTTCTGCTTGGAGCTTGTCATTATGGTGTTGGTGTTGATTTGTGGAGCACAGGCTGTATCTTAGGCGAACTATACTCCGGGAAACCGATCCTGCCAGGAAAAACCGAGGTACTTACACGCTTAAAACTAATCATCCCATAAGGTAAAAAAAAGCCCCGATTTATATATGATTTTAAGTCTTTTTTTTAGGTGGAGCAACTGCACAAAATCTTCAAGCTATGTGGTTCACCAACAGAAGATTACTGGAGAAAACTGAAGCTACCACCTTCAGGTGCGTTTAGACCCGCGCTTCCTTACGGACGACGTGTAGGAGAGATGTTTAAGGACTTGCCTACGAATGTTATTTCGCTTTTGGAGGCTTTACTATCTATAGATCCCGATCGGAGAGGCTCTGCAGCTAGAGCTCTTGAGAGTGAGGTACTGGTTTAACTTCTGTTTATTTTTATTTTTGTCATCATTCAAGTATTGTGATTGATAACACATAGTTTATTGTGGAGCAGTACTTCAAAACAGAGCCATTTGCTTGTGATCCATCATCTCTACCAAAATATCCCCCAAGCAAAGAGATTGATGCTAAAATCCGCGATGATGCCAAGAGGCAACAACCCGCACAGGAGAAGCATGAAAGACCAGATTCTCAGACAAGACTATCACACGAAAGAAAACTTATCCCGCCGGTAAAAGCTAACCCATCACTCACCGCGGCTATGGAGGTAACAGAGAGGCTTGATCTGCTATGGTTTGGTGTTGCCTCTGATCCATCAGAATATTAACTAAACATAAAAAAAAAAACTTGTTGGCCAATACAGAATCCTTATCTGAGAACATGTGTTCTTGGTAATTCGACAAGACAAATGCAGATTACAAAGGACATGACCAGCAACAATCCAACGAGTGGAAGAGTCTCGCACTCGGGTCCAATGATGAACAACCGGAATCACAGTCGGTTAACATATGTGAAGGACAATGCAGTCCCTAGAATACCTTCTTCGTACAGAGCTAACTCAGCAGGACAAAGCGGTTCACGGGTTGGGTCAGATCAACAAATAATGGATCAGCAAAAGAAGAATTTGAGAGCATTCAACAGAGCTGACACTATGGATAATAGTAAGAGGCAAATCAAAATCCCAAATGACCCATCTTGGGTAAGTGATCTCAGAGATTTCTTTTTTGCGGATAGTTTCACTTACATTGTCATTTATATCTCTCTCCGTGTTTATGTACAGTATGATTCTGGGGATAACAAAATGTACATGTCGGGTCCATTGCTGGCTCAGCCAAGTAAAGTGGATCAGTTGTTGGAAGAACACGACCGCCAGCTCCAGGAATTCACCAGACAGAAGGCCAAACAATCCAGAAACTGAATCATTTACTTATTTTGCCGGGAATGGACGAAACCAGAGAACCAGTTCGAGTCATTGTTGTATCAGAGAGTCTGATGAGCTGTTTATCTGGTTCCTAGATTTTGGAAAATATGTAATAGAGATTTAATATTGTTGGCTTTATAAAAAGCTCAGCTCTGTGTTTACATAGATGTGTATAACATTTATACAGACTCATCATAGAGTTTGATCTTTGTCTATACATATATGTACATTTCTTCATATATTATAGTCTATAGAGATGTGTACAGACATACACATGTTAATACATTTATATTTTGATATTTATTACACGTTATAAACTTTCGTTCAAAAGCTGTCGGTTTTGGGATTAATTTCACTTATCTCATTAAAAAAAAAGTTAAAGATTTGAAAGATTAGATCATTTGGAGAATGAGGTCTGATAGAGTTTGAGCTCCGAATCTTTACTCTTCTCTATCTCAAACTCAATCCGAAACCGATCTCACTTTTATGGAAAGATATGATACCCATATAGCTTTGAATCAAGAACTCTCAAGATCAATCGGCCAAACCCGATATCTCTCACTCACGATACAAGATTGCCTCAAGTCTTTCGACTCACTCCAAATCCAAAGCTGACTACAAATCAGCTCACTCCTCTCTTTGTACACTCTCAACTACTAACAGTAACTCTCGGCTTCTTCTTGTCATTGTCTGTCTGTCTGGTCAACCAATGGTCAACCGTTGCTGTTGACGGTTGCCGTTGAAGGAATGTCCACATCATTCTCTCCTTCTTTTCTCACTTCTTTCCCAGGCGCTTTACCCTTCTTGCGAGCATTGCGGTAGCTTATCAGGATCATACACGGTAAAAAAGTGGGTTTTGGTTTATCTATAGTCATCCACTAGTTCGTTCTCCTCCTCCAGTTTGGGGAAATCAACGAAAAAAATAACTTAAAAAAGATACTAGATACATATGTACTTGTGGAGAGTGATTTTGGGGGCGATCGCAGTGGCTGATAGACTACAAAACAGAGGAATTATGGTGGATCAAACATGCAACTTGTATCATGGTAAGTGGTAACAATTGATCATGTTCTTTTAACCAGAGGCGGACCTACTTATTAAGATAGGGTGTCACATGACACCCCATAAATCATAATATAATTTAAATTGCTCCTAAAACATAAGGAAAATCACTAGCATAATTGGTAAATTTAGCTTATTCCTCCTCTTGACCCCTTTAATAAACTTTTGAACCCTATTAAATTCTATCCTAGGTCCGACACTGTGTTTAACTGTAACATAACGCAATATATGTTATGGTTAGCACATAGTCCATTCTTTTTTTTTGCGAAACTGTAAATATTCATAAAAATGAAAAAGAGTTTATAAAGGTATTGAGCAAATTCTACTGTTACCAAGGCAAAAAAACAGAGTAAGATACTCCAAAAAACAAGGTAACATCAACAAGGACCCAGACAATCTCAATCAATGCAGCCAACGTTGCATAAGATTCCTGAATTTCTTTCTATCTCTTCTGGCATGTAAGGTGTTTCGGATGATCCTGTCAATTTCCCTGAAAAGCTGGATCGGCGGCTTTGAGGTTGAGGAGAAGATCCTTTGGTTACGCTCAATCCAAATTGTATAAGCAGTCGTGTGGGCAATGATTTTCCTTAGCATTGAAGGTGCTCGATCCGATCTTAGTTTCACCCAGCCTATAAGCGCAGTCCAGGACTGGAAGAAGAAAGGTGAATGTCCAATTCTTGACAGTACCGCGGACCAGATTTCCTTAGCAAAATCTCAGTGGAGCAACACATGGTCCCTTGATTCTGAGGATACCGAGCAGAAGGTACAAGTTTGAGATATGTTGACACCCCAGCTGGCTAGTCTAGCACGAGTAGGTAGCCTATCCCAAGTCGCTGTCCAGAAGAAGAAAGCTAGCTTCGGCGTGTGGCCTTTGCACCAGACTTCATCATTCCATGTTACCTCTTGTTCTCTATGCCTCAATACATTCCACATTTCTTTAGCTGAGTAAGAGGCTTGGGCAGTGCCGTCGATAGACCAGTAGAAAAGGTCCTCCTGCATATCATCCAACGGCAGCTCATTGTTGTTAGCGCTGCACATATATCAACCGCGGGTTCACTTCTAGGATCTGAGATAATCCAGCTGGGACCATCACAAGCATCCATGACTCTTGACTTCAACGGAATTCTTGTAGTTGATGGACCTGCACTGCCCATTATCGAGAGGAAAGGACCCGACAGACACCATGAGTCGTACCAGAAC
The DNA here is from genome assembly GCA_030180135.1 of Orychophragmus violaceus. NCBI lineage: Eukaryota > Viridiplantae > Streptophyta > Magnoliopsida > Brassicales > Brassicaceae > Orychophragmus > Orychophragmus violaceus. Next base: position 32,719,922 of record CM058240.1, read on the forward strand.
CAAGCATTTCTGCCATTCCCTATGACGCACTTGACAAAAGGTCTAGCCACGTCTCGTAGCTTTAGAAGCGATTTCCAAGAACCCGAGTCTTTTGGTTTCTCTTTATAAGCCCAGAATCTGACATCCCGCAGGTGGTGGTGTTTATGCCATCTTACCCACAGGGAGCCACTGTTCGAAAACAAGAGCCAAATGAGTCGCATGCATAGCGCCATGTTCCAGGTTGCAAATCTCTGAAGACCCATACCACCTTCTTTATGAGGCAGACAAACAGTGCGCCAAGCGATTTTAGTCATAAACTTTCCGTCCTTTGACCCCACCCAAAGGTATCTGTTACACTGAGATTCAATCCTCCTAATGCATCCAAGCGGGAGAACAAAAGTAGAGATCCAGAAGTTAACTTGGCCCGTTATGACAGTTGAGATCAGCTGTCTTCTTCCGGCAAAGGAGAGAGAGCGAGAGGACCACGACCTGAATGATTTGGAGATTTTATCAAAGAGGGGAGCATATTTGCAGATTTTCAACTTTCTAGTCATAAGAGGCAGCCCCAAGTATCTGATGGGGAAAGAACCAGTTTTGAATCCGTAGTTGGAGATATCATTTGATTCAATTTGGTTCAGTCCCGCACAAAATAGCCGTCTTATCTTGATTCATACGCAGTCCGGACCAGCTTGCGAAATCATCCAGGGTCTCTACTATGCCATGAAGAGATGAGCCCGACCCATCAAAAAAAATCATCACGTCGTCTGCAAACATGAGGTGAGAGACGTTAACAATCTCCGCATTTGGGTGATAGTGGATCAGTCCAGCAGAGAATCGGGATTTAAGTAGCTTGGAAAATATCTCCATAACAAGTACAAATAGGTATGGCGATAAGGGATCACCTTGGCGGAGTCCCTTCGTGCTTTTGAAATAGCCACTTTGCTGCCCATTGACGCACACCGAGAAAGAGGGTGAAGTAATACATTCCTCAATCCAATTGATGAACTTATCGGGGATGTTAAGCCCCTTTAGAGTAGCGATGACAAAATCCCAGCGCACTGAATCGAACGCTTTGCGGAGATCGACTTTCAACATTGCTCTAGGGTCTATGTTCTTCCAATTATAGCCATTGACGAGCTCCGTTGCTAGCAGGACATTCTCTGATAGAAGCCGACCAGGCATGAATGCCGTCTGAGAAGCAGAGACGACTGAGTCAAGCAAAACCTTTAGCCGAGATGCAAGGAGCTTTGAAATCACTTTATACAAAGTGTTCAGGCAGACAATCAGGTAAAAATCTGTTGTTCTTGAAGCATTTGGGATTTTCGGGATGAGAACCAACGTGGTTGCATTCCATTGCTTGAGCAATTTTCCTGATCTGAAAAATTCTCCAACCGCGTCAACTACTTCTGGCCCAATAATATTCCAACAACCTATGAAGAATTCTGACGAGTACCCATCTGGGCCGCAGGTTTTGTTCTTGGGAAGGGAAAAGAAAGCTTCCTTTATATCCGAGGCAGAGAAGTTTCTGTTCAACTCTTGACTCTGGGAGTTAGAACAACTGAAGTTTAGCAGAAGCGAAATGTCCTCCTGCTCGAATATCTTGATTGAAACAGGACCTCCGAGCAGAGATTCAAAGTAATCCGAGCAGTTTTTCTGGATGTCCTCAGGAGCCTCCAACCGGGAGCCATCGTCAGTGTCCAAATACAGGATGTGGTTTGCAGCTCTACGCGCTGACATCAATCGATGGAAGTATGCAGAACCGCAGTCACCTTCCCTAATCCAGTTAACACACGATTTCTGCAGCAGGAAACTTTCTTCCGCCCTTTGGAGAGATTGCCATTTAGATGAGGCTTCAGCCTCCCTTTCCGCGTTGGCAATGGAAGGGTCTGCTAGCAGTTCAGCTTGAAGAGAAAGGACATTGTTATGAGCTTCCTCAGTTCTCAGCTCAATGCCCGGGTAAATTGCTTTGCACAAAGTGCGGATTGGTCCTTTAAGAGCTTTTAGCTTTTTGGATACTCTGAGCATTGCTGAACCCATTGCGTTGAAGGAGAACCAATTAAAGGCTACCAGAGGCAAGAAATCTTCGTTTTTAAGCAGCAAGTTCAGGAACTTGAATGGCTTCCTTGCTCTCTGATGGACCGGGTTCATAGATACAGAGCTTGGAGCATGATCAGAGAAGTCCGAGATCCAAAAAAGCCCATCGCAGCCGGGAACTGAGCCTGCCATACATCGTTAACCAAAATCCGATCGAGCTTTTTGGCAATTGGAGCGGCTCTGCGCTTGTTCCACCAGGTAAATGTGGTTCCTCTAAAGGTTAAGTCCGCTAGAGATGCGTTGTTAAGGCAATCGTCAAGCTCCCTCATATGAAGGTCAGTATTACCAGTAACTGAATTGGAGATTTCAGAGGGCCTTAAAGACTGGTTAAAGTCCCCAACAATGCACCATGCTTTTCCTGCAACCAATTCATTTTCCGAGCAGTCCGCTATTTCCTGCCACAATACTCTTCGCAAATCAGCAGTATTGGCCGCATAGACGAAGGAAATCACAAAAGCTTCTGACTGATGTGGCATCTTCACAACACATGATATCATTTGCAGAGATTTGTAAAAAACAGTTACCTTTACACTTGGATGCCAAAAGACCCAAATCTTTCCTAGATCAGAGTGATCATAATTATCCGAGTAAAGCCAGCCCGAGAGGAGAGAATTCAAAAATTTCCCTTGCTTAGGCTTCTGTACATGAGTCTCAAAGAGACTCCCGAAAAGAGGATTGTGCTGCTTCATCCATTTTTAAAACCCGTACGGTGGCTATGCTTATTAAATCCACGTACATTCCAGCCAAAAAAGTCTGTACACATAATTATTAGATGTTTTTGGGGCCCCTGCCCCGCGCAATACAACGTTGTCTGCTAGACTGAACATCAATGAAGGGTTCTTCCTGATCTCTGATCTCTCCCTCTTCTTCGGAATCACTGGATACCACATCAGAGGAATCTGATTCGGCTTCTGAAGTTTGAGAGAGCTTCTGTTTGTCTTTGGATTGCTTCTGACCCGCTAGATATTTCTGAATCGCAGCTCTGGTGTCAGCTCTTAAGATCTTTGGCGTAGAGAAGGATATTCCCTTCTGCGCCTTTGTCTGAGTATGAGAGCCTACTGCGGTCTTGGACAGTACTATAGGCGCTGAAGCAGATGGCTCACCAACGACAGAAGCAGAGGCAGCCGGATGGTGAGGCAGAGGAATATCGCTATGCTTGGGAGGGTCTGTCTGCGTAGCTTTTGCGGGAATAGGGACATGCTTCGGGACAAACTTAAGAGCAGTTTTTGATTTCTTGGATGGCCTTGTGCACTTAGCTGTATCATGAGCAGTAGATTTACAAGTGGTGCAAGTGATTGGAGCTCGCTTACAACGTTTTATGTTGTGGCCAATCTCCTTACAAAAAGCACATATCGGAGGCATCCAAGGACTAGATACCTCCACTCTACGGATTTCTCCGGATTGAAACCTGGCATTGACAGCTTCCGGTAGAGGAATCCTTGGGTCTATGATTGTGAACACCTTGGAAACCTCTAAATCGGATTTGTTTGCTGTCGATGGGTGGAGGAAACGCGGATCTCCAACAAGACCAGCTATTCTTTCCAGACCATCATCATGGAAAAACTGAAGCGGAACCTTTCGAAGCTCCAGCCAAATCGGGGCAGATGTTAATTCAGGTTTAGAGTGGACAAATCCGGGCTCCCAATCCGCGACAAACATAGTCTGGCCTTCGATTGTCCATAGTCTTTGGTTGAGGACACGATTTCTTGTGGCGGCATTAGGGATTCTGAATAGAAAATCATTACCTTCAACCTTTGTTACTGTGATATCGCGGAATTGCCGGCTCCATATGCCATTAACGATAGCATGAACAGTTCCCTGTGATGGGGGATCAGAGTAGAATTGACCTATAATGAAACTGGTCCACGCTCCTATGTTTTTCTCAATGATTGAGTTGGGGATTTCTACACAGGCTTCACCTGTTGGAAGCAAGAAACCATCTCTATGCTGCTTTAGTCTCTTAGTTCCACCCTTAAAGAGATCGGACCAAGAATCCTTAGGCTCAGGAGGGAGAGTTTGTTCTGGAGAGGTAACTACATTTGCAGCGGCATCAGTAGTAAGCTCTTGGGTTTTCTAGGCAGTTGTGGTATGAACATCTGCCGGTTTTCCTGGGTTGGCTGGGTTAGCAGCTTTCGCAGATACAAGCTTTTGATTCTGTTTTCCAGTGACAATTTGCACTACCTTGGAACTATCAAGTAGATCCACAACTGGGTCCTGGGGTTTAACGCCAGAAGCCAAAATTAGCGAAGGGGCAGCAGGTGAGGTACCTTTCGCTGTTTCATGAAGAGTAGCACCAACTTGTTTAGGAGACGAATCTGTTGCCAGATCTGTGGATGGGTACTACGCCAGAGGTGTAGTAGCCATAGTTAGGCCCAGAACAGGTGGAGTTACTTCAGGGGCCAAAGCTCGGTTTGCAACGGTGGACAATCTCTCAGCTAGGCCATCGACAGAGTCAAGAGACTCCGACAAGTTGTCGCCGGAAAAGGAAGATGTCGCCGTCGCAGTTTGGGCAAGGGCAGCCTTTGTCACGGTGATGCCATCGACAGAGTTACGAGACTCTGACAAGCAGTCACCGGAAGTAATCGGAGACACAGGTGAAACGGCGTGAGTCGAGGGCGAAGACGGAGGTGGGGATTTCCGATTCGCCAAAGGAGATCGCTTTTTGTTTTTCTTCTTTCCAGCCATGAGTGCCGGAGGCACTGGGTCTGAAACGGTCGTAGCAGCCCGACGTCGAGAGAGACGTCAGCGAATCTCAGCAAAATGTGTCACTGTTAGTAGATCTGGAATCGCACTTTATCTCGTCACTGTTACAGAGCACTCCAATATTTTCCGAGGAATATACTTGTTATTACATAGTCCATTCTTGTGAAGTGGTTTTTTGAATTCTACTGAGGAGAATGTCTTACATGTTTAACCTTATGGATAAACAAGGAGCCTCAGAGAAGATTTATGTATTGATACCATGTGTGTTATAGAGGAACATAAACACTATCGAGTATGCAAGAAATCAAGAAGCACTTCATGTTCTGGTGCTACAAAGAGCTACAGTTTTATGGAAAGCTATGGTGACAAGTAAACTCACCTATGTCGCAAACTCTGTATATTGATTCAGCTATCAGTGGTTTGGATGCTCGTTGGTGCCCGCTATCGAAAGGCATTGTTAAATGCAACGTTTGTTGGAGTACTAATACAAAAACTTCTGAACTATCGTGTGATTTAGAAAAACATCTTTTGTGAAAAGTTGGAATATCATCTTTTTTGAAAGAATATATCGTTAAAAAACACCCTTTTATAAAAAGACACATAGGTTGAGAAGCACCATTTGTGAATTGACATATTGGTTATTTGCTGGAAAAGCACTCTTTAGATTAATATATAGCAACCTCAACCTGGCCAAACATAGTGGAAGAGATACAAAAACAAACAACGACAACTTTCTTCTTTTTCTCTTTAAAATAATTTCTAAAAATACAAAATATAGTTTACAAAGTTTTCCGTAAAGTACATAGTACAAAGATATAAATTCAAAAAGCTATGTACAATATCGTAAAGAATAAGTTATGTCTCAAAAGATTCACTAAACCTTTATCATTCTACAATGTATTTACACATTAAATAAAAAGTAACGGTAAAGTAAAATGAGTTCTTATATCTACTATATATTATTTGCGAAGTCGAATTATTGAATCGACTGATGTGGATGATTCTTGACCAATCAAAACTATGATGTCATTGATGACATGATTTTAATGAAATGTTTTGATTGGTTGAGAGCTTTTTAACATTAAAATAATTCAAAATTCGTTTAGGAAAGTGTTTGATTTAAAAAAAAAAAGCAAAATTCGACAATTAATCTAATTTAAGCATTAAATATGGTTTCCTAAACTTTCGTATTGTAATCTTAACTTCTTTCCATAAATTTAGATTAAATTTTAATTTATTTCATATTTTATTTCCTTACTTTTCAAATTCAAACTAAAGTCCAACCTAAAATTTAACAACTAATAAGTATTGACAATAATTATCAAATTTGAAAAAAAAAATATCCCAAAGAATATACTAATCTTATAATAGAAGATTTCGAAAACTTAGTGCAACCCTAAATATAATGATCCTTATAAATAGAGCCTCTACCAGACTCATAACATCCACATCTCGAAGCATTTCTTTTGTTTGAAAACTTAGGTATGTAACATACCGAGCAAAACGATAGGTAACTATATCACTTACAATTAACATGCTTATAATTTTGTTATGTGATTTTGATCATTTTGCAGGTATGTAACATACCAAGCCATACGATAGGTAACTATATCAATTACAATTAACATGCTTATAATTTTGTTATGTGGTTTTGATCATTTTGCAGGTATGTAACATACCAAGTTAAACGATAGGTAACTATTATCTTACAATTTACATTGTAATAATCATTTTGTGGTTTTGATGAATTGGCAGCTATATTTCAAACCAAGTCAAACGATAGGTATCCATTTCTGTAGTTTTTACATTGTTCGAATCATTTTGTTTGGCTTGGTATGAATTTGCAGCTTGGTTTCATATGAAGCCAAACGCTATGTATGTATCAGCAATTTATTATGAAATTTCTTCGATATCGTGCACATATTAATGTCGAGTGGTGTGTCCAATCGCGAGCCATAAAGTATTTGTTTAAATACATTCATAAAGGTCATGATTATATTGCGGCTACTATTGAAAAAGAGAATGCAGATGGTGTTATTGACGAAACTGAGCACTACTACAACTGCAGGTATTAGACACGTTTGTTTGCACACTATTTATTATTTGTATAACATTTATCATAATATTTTAATACATTTCTTCACACTTTTTGATACCATCCGAAGCAACATGTCGTATATTTGCGTTCCCCACACATTACCGCACTGTAGCTGTTGAGAAACTTGGTTTTCATTTTCCAAACCAGCAAATTGTCTACTTTGATGAATTTGAACCCATTGAGACTCCACTTATCAAAACGACTGCTATTCAATCTGTGTATATCGCTTGGATGGTTGCATGTAGGAAATATCCTAATCTTTTAAAGGATATCACTTATTCTTAGTTCCCAACCATGTTTACATGGGTTTCAAAAGAGAGGTCATGGAAACCAAGGCAGAGAAAGCTTTGGGCTGTGATTGGTAGAATTGCCTATGTGAGTATAGCATGCAGTGAGTTGTATTATTTAAGAATACTTCTTAACTATGTTAAAGCCCGGAATGCTATGAGGATATAAGGACATTTGAAGGTATTGTCTATCCTACTTTTAAAGATGCATGTGATGCTCAGGGTTTGCTAGATGATGACAAAGAATTTATTCTAGCAATTGAAGAAGCAAGTGAATGGGCCAATGGAAATTATCTTCTGGATTATTTTGTTCAGATGTTAATAACCTATATTAGTTCTCATCCTTTGGTTGTGTGGAATTCAACATGGGAATACCTAACTGAAGACATTCTAATCGATGAAAGGAGAAATCGTCGGAATCCTGGTATGTACTAAAAAATCTTTGCCAAAATATTGTTGGTTGGTTTGACTGTTTATATTTGTTTTTTATTTAATTTTTGTGAAACATGCAAATACCTCATGAAGATATAATATTGTTAACATTGTTTTAATCATGCAGATTTGATTTTAAATGATGATCAAAGGAAAAACATAGCATTGACAAGGATACAAAAAAGTTAGAAAGTTATGGTGGATCGCTTACTAAATGGCATGAGATGCCACTACCAGAAGATTATGAAGAGTACAACGGCAACCGTCTCATAGATGATGAGAGGAATTATAACCGTGAGGATATAGTATATGAAACTATATTGGATGCAGTTGTGAATGATAAAGGAGGAATGTTTTTTCTCTATGGGTTCGGAGGTACAGGCAAAACATTCATGTGGAGTCTATTAAGTGCTTCTATTCGTTCTAAAGTTCTTATTGTGATTAATACAGCTTCAAGTGAAATTTCCGCTTTGTTGTTGAAAGGTGGGAGAACAACACATTCAAGATTTGCAATTCCGATCAATCCATATGAGTTCACAAGTTGCAATATGAAGCCAGGATCCGATCTTGCTGAATTAATGAAAGTTGCTAACCTGTTAGTTTGGGATGAAGCTCATATGATGAATAAACATTGTGTGGAAAACTTGGACCGAAGTTTGCGCGATATTATCAGAGAAAAGGAGGACATGCCATTTGGAGGAAAGGTGGTAGTTTTTGGTGGTGATTTTAGGCAGATTCTTCCAGTAGTTCTCGGGGGAGGAAGATCAGAAACAATCTTTGCAACTTTAAACTCTTTCGGAACTATGACAATCATGTGAAGTTCTAACACTTACAAAGAACATGAGATTGCTTGGTGGAATTAGTGATGAAGATGCTGAAGAATTGAAAACATTTTCAGAACGGTTATTGAATATATGTGATGGCAAGATTAATTCTCCAAATGATGGAGTCGTTGAGATCGAAATCCCTGAAGATTTGTTAATAACCGAGTGTGAGAAACCAATTGAGACAATAGTTAACGAAGTTTATGGTCCGGACTTTGTAACTCAACAGATGGTCAAGTATTTAAAAACAGAGCTATACTCAGCCCTACCAACGATAATGTTGATGAGATTAATGATTATATGCTTTCCAAGTTGTCAGGTATATAACAGTCTTACTTATTAGAATATTTTAGCCCTATTCAACTAAATCATCTATAATAGATTGTCTAACCTGTTTTGTTTTTTATTATAGGCAAAGAAGTAACATATGGAAGCTCCGACAGTATTATTCCTTCAGATGCTGCCATAGATGATGATACCAATTATCCTATTGAGTTTTTGAACAACATTAAGGTACCTGGATTACCCAAACATTGTTTGAAGCTAAAGGTTGGTGCTCCAGTTATGTGTTTGCGCAACATTGATCCTAATGGTGGTCTTTGCAATAGAACAAGGTTACTTATTACTCAACTCAGACCTCATTGCATGGAAGTAATGATTTTAACTGGGAATAAATCTGTTATTGGTCGAATGATACTTTTAAACAGAATATATGTAACACCATCATATACAAAGTTTCCATTTAGGAAGATACAAACCGACAATTCATAAACCCTAAACATTAGGATCAAAAGATATGTAAAATATATACCTCCAGAATTTTCAATTATGTTTGATTTTGTCAAAAACTTATGTTTAGTGCTTTGTTTTGTATGTTTGTTGAATTGGTACTATATTTTTGTTTCGTTTAGGACATCTATCAATTTCAAGTACTTAAATTACTATTCTGATTTCTATGTCTCCACAATATAATTTTTATACAGATGTATTAATTTCTAATTAATTTTCAGATTATTAATATTTCATGAATTAAGGTAATAGAAGTGTAAAACAACAAAAACAAACGCAACCACGATATTACTTTAAAAGTTAATTGAAATAGTTACCAAAAATTAAAATTATTGAAATAATTACCAAAATTTAATATAATTATTATACAATTCTACTATATAAAAGAAACAAATAGATATTCACTAGACAACTAATTATATATTCTATCCACTAACTTACATCTTCTAATGTATTTTTTTTTTTTTTTTTGATAAAACATCTTCTAATGTATATAACTAACTATTTATATATTCAAATGGAACTTTTCTCTTAATCAAAATTAAACAATCGTCGACAAAAAAAAAAAAATTCACCCCGCACAAAGTGCGGGTGAGTCATCTACTTATTACATATTTTTGTATTATTTATTAAGAAAACAATCATTTCCCGTAAGTTTGTTTAATTTAAATAAAACTCTAACAATACCTTACATTTTCTATTCACTCTAAAATGTTAATGTGAATTGGAGGAATTCAGTCTTACATAGCTGGTGGATCTTGCATGGGTAAAGATAGTAATGGAGAGGTTCTTTATTATGCTAGGGAAGATTTTACGAGTTCACCAAACATAATGATTGCAGAGTTGAGATGTACTATCCAAAGCTGCTGAGATTTACAAGCTGTTGAAACACTTGCAAAGCCTGCAGAATGGCCGAAGTATCATAGCTTTACCGAGCATGTTCAATTAATACGACATACTTCATTAGTTTTCAATTGGAACTAGGAAACCCAAAAGCTAATATCACTGTGCCGGAGATCTCCAATCGTGTTACACGAGACGAGAGGTTTCATTCATACCTCTCTTAGGTGGTCGAGCTTAGCTTAAAGATCGGATTCAGCGAGAGTTGCGGAGAAACATCTCGATTTCCTCTCGAATTAGAAATTCAGATGTTGGTTCTGATCTTCATTTGGTATTAAAATTTGGATTTAATAACTTAATAAAAAGTTTTAGACGACCAAATACAAAAATCTCCTACTTCTCATTCTTTTTTCTTTCTTCTGCAGCATTAAGCATAGGATCAATTCCACCAAAATTATGATCAGTCTTTTAATCTTTAGTTTTGTAAATACAGAGGAACTGGAACTGATGTCACCTTTCTTAACGATCTTAATCTTAGCCAATGGGCTTAGCAAACTTACGAGACAGAGGTATGTTCTGTGTTTAGTCATATTAATCAGCGCGGTCGGCTTTTTATTATTGCCTTAATATCCTCTCACGACCCACAATAATTAATTAGGAAACTATTTCCCCACTATTATAGGTCAAAATGATAATTTACCCTCATGTTTTATTTCGATCGTTCAGCACCCCAGATAGTGGTGAAATGATTCGGATTACTAAATAAAAAAATCATTATTTATTATTCCGCCAACGAATTAAATGAGAGGCAAAATAAACTTTATATTATTTGAGAAATTGCATGTTGATAAAACGCATTTAGCAGAAAAAGGAAATTCGATTTTATGTTTTGAGTTCAATAGAAATATATATTAAATAAAGAAAATTAGGAAATTACAAAAAGGGGGCCAAATTTCTATTCAAATATTTTCTTCGCCCCGATTTCATTCTCTTGTTTTCCTCTCTCTCTATATCGGCAGCGAACCGAAACACAAACGCAGGCAGCAGAAGAAAAGAGAGACGTAGAGAGAGAGAGAGAGAGAGAGAGAGAGAGAGAAAAAAGTGGAACCTTTTTTTATTTATCTCAGAGAGCTCGTGGAAGATCACTGTCTCCTACAATGCCTGTGGAGAAGAGCTTCTCTGCGGCTGAGATTCCCGATGAGGAAGGGGAAGGTAAAGACCAACGACGCGACCGATTTAACCCGGACACTGAAGAGAACGAAGAAGAGGATCTACAGGAGAAGAAAGACGGAGAAGGAGGAGACGATGATGAAGACAGAGAAGACGTGAAACGCGACGAAGCAGAGGAAGAAGAAGAAGAAGAAGAAGAAGAAGAAGAAGAAGATGGTGATGAAGATGCAGAGGAGAAAGAAGAAGAAGGTAAAGGTTGTTTTGGTTTTGGGTTTCTACTTGTGGAAACGTAATTCACGCTTGTTGTAGTTATGTATATACGTGAGAGTATGTGTGTTTCATTTTGGTTCTCATTTTGTCAGATTCTAAGGAGAAGAGTCCATCTTCGACATCAGGAGAGATATCTGAGTACGATTTCTCTTCTCCCCACTCTCTCTTGCCGTAATGGGTTCTCTTCTCCATTCAGTTTCGGTTTGATGTACATGTGAAAATCTCTCTGCCTGATTTAGTAATCTAATGATTCATCCTCTTAGTTCTTGCATGTTGTAATTACTCTCGTCTTGCTGCTCCAAAAATCCCTAAACTATCTCAGCTCTTGTAGTTTGTATCAGCCACTATGGAAGTTGGTCTCGAGAACAGTTCAACTTAACTTTTCTTGTACAAACTGTCTTAAAACTCTTTTGATTTTCTGTCAGTATATCATCTACAAGTTCCAGTTAAAATCAGCTTTATCTTTATCTGGGTTTTTCATGCAGATTTATAGACATTGATCCAGGGGAAATCCGTAAAGACGTTCAGTGTCCGATATGCTTAGGTACTTAATTTCTTCGACTACTTGCAGCATCCTTAAATGGGAATGAAACTTATCCTAAAGCTCCAATGTTGTTTCTTTCTTCAACTAGCATGAAATTCATCGTCTTCTTGTAGATATGATATGATTTGATTTGCAGTTTTAAACTGCCAACTTTCTCATAATCCTACTAGTGCAGTATGAGTATGCTAATTAATAGGAGTTTCTTGTTTTACATCTTTCCAGGAATTATAAAGAGAACAAGGACTGTGATGGGATGCCTGCACCGGTTCTGCAGGGAATGTATTGATAAGTCAATGAGATTGGGGTATGCCTTCAAACTGTTTTGTTCATTTTCTTTGCTTACTTTCTAGTTACATGTTGGGAGCCATAGGTGTTGGCTTGTATAAAGCTTTGTTTTGAGTTTATTGCTGTTGCAGGAACAAAGAATGTCCTGCTTGCAGGAAACATTGTGCAAGCCGGCGTTCTTTAAGAGACGACCCCAAATTTGATGCTCTTATTGCAGCTTTATTCACAAATATTGATAGTTATGAGGAAGAGGTAAAGCTTCAATTTTTCTTTTGTTTTCCTGAGAGATTGTTGCTGTTAAAAGCTTTTCATTTTTTTTTTATCAGGAATTTTCCTTTCACGAAGATGACAAGGCTCGTAATAAGCAGGTCGGATATCTGAGACAATCTGTGCTATGAAGAATGTAGTCATTTACCTTTTTCTTTTGATTTTACTGGAGCAGTTTTTTTACCGGAGTTATGGCTTTTGTGTAGATTCAAGCATCTATAGCTGAAATATCTCAGAGACAATCTGAGGCTCTTGTGAAAAGACGATCTTTTGGTAAAGAGGCAGTAGCTTTAACGAGATCGCAGCGTAGTGCTAGTGGCTCCAGAAGGAGAAGGAACTGCAGAAACATGGAACAAAACACAGGTGAATCCCATGACGATGAGAATGACAACAACAACAACGGAGGAAACAAAGATTCGTCTTCAGATGAGCGTGGTGCAGAAGTCCGGCTGAGAAAACGAAGAAAACGGTCTACAAGTCGTTCAACACAGCACCCTTCTTCTTCAGGAGCAAACAACAACGGTAACTGCGCAGATAACGACACAGAAGTGTACAGCAAAGGAATATCTCCCGGGCTTGTGTGGAATCCGGAGATGTTTGCTTGGGGAAGAGGAGGTACAAGGAGTAACACAAGGCATGGGAATAATACACCAGGAGGTAGTTGTAGTAGGAGTGCAAGGAATGCTCGCGTGAATAGACTTGTGGAATATATACGCAGCAACGTAGATGGTAACAGTGTTGAGGTACCAACAAAAAGAAAGACATGATTCTCCTTCTTGATGATGACTTGAGTTTCAGATTGCAGTTTTCTTGGATTTTGATTAGACTTACCCTCTTTATCTCTTTGCAGCTGGATATTCATCTCAAGCTTGTCTCACTGGACACAAGATGTGTACCAGACTTACCGCAGCCATATCTCTGTTGCAGACCCACTTTACTTGTCAAACAACTCCGTGAAGTGAGTACTCTTCTCTCTCTCTCTCTCTCTCTCTCTCCCTTGACAGCAGACTTGCACGGTAGAAAGTAGTTAGTCTTCAATTTTCACTTCATATATAGAAGGTTTGTAACATAACAAAGATAATTGTTGTTTTCTCAATGTTGAACAGTTTGTAGCACTTGAGATGAATTTGAAGATTGAAGAGGTTGAATTGTTGGTAACAAGAGAATTAGTAGGAGGAGAAGATAAGGCAATGGAGAATAATCTTCCTGTAGTGGCTTCAGATTCAGCAGAAGCATCCAAAGATGAGATGCAAAGTCTGGAAGACTATGAAACATTGTCAAGGCTCAAAGTCGATTTCATTTCAAACCATGAACAACAATTGGTAGCATCACCGATAACAATAATCTGTTTTAATATATATATTCATTATTCAGAATGATTCAACTTTGTGAAACTTGATCCTTATTTGGTTTGTTCCTTTCAGATCATAGGTTACAGGCAGAAGCAAACCGAGTGAAGAAACTTGGAGCCGTTCTGCAAACAAACGTATATAAATAAATTTATCCGTTTGCTAGATTATATATCTCAGTTGGTCTTTTTTAATATGGAGTTTTACAGTCTTTTTTCTTTTCTTCTTCTACTCGTTGTAGACGTTTTACGGAGCAAGGAAACCCTTTTTCTTTTCTTCCAACTATAATATATCAGTCAAGTTTTTCAAAACACAGAAGATTTTAAAATTTTATAAGAAGAAGCCATCATTGTTTTCCTCTCGTTTCTTCTGACCACTCTAAGCTTCGGTGACTTTGGCTTGAGGAAGAACCATTGTCCTTGTCAGCTCTCTCTTCCTCTACCTCTTCAAAGTATCAGTCTTATCTTGGCAGTAAATATATAGAAATGTATTTCTATTATTATACCGTTTTTGCGGCTTCAATCTCTTGTACATAATACAATATAACAAGTTGGTGGAGTGATTAAAGAAGTTGTGCAACAAACTTGCTTTTAGTTTGATGTAGAGGAAGCTGAAATGAAATTCTGCTGATAAACAGTTGCTCTATAATCACTGCCTGTGCTCTCAAGACTCTTTTTGGGACTCTCTAACTTGAACGGTTCTGGTTTTGGTGGGAACTGAATTCGAGACTTGTTTCCGTTTAAGATTACGAAATGGAAAGAAGAAACTTTGGACTGGATATGGGGTTGCTTTGGGAGGTTGTGATCTTTTCAGCCTCTATCTGACTTCTTCTCTTTCTCAGCACCTCGTTCCTGGATTTAATCATTACCAAACATCTTTCAGAAAAAATATATATTCCTTATTGTAGCTACCTATGAGAGTAAAGAGATTGGTTTTTGTTGGTGATGTTACGTACTTGTGTCCTGAGAAGGAAAGGGTTTGGTGTAGTGCTCCTTTGTAGAGGCTTTTCACGGCAAGTATCAGAGTTCAATGAGAGCTGTCAAGTACTTTGAAATTTCAAAATATGCACAACTTAGACTCGTCAAAGTACCTTGTCGAATAGATCTAGGCCGTTAAATCCTCTCATGTGCGAGCAAATGAAACTCTTGAGATATGTTCATATGCTTTTTTTGTGTTGCAAAATATTCCCATCTTGACGAATGAGCAACTTTAAATGATAGGTAACATATTCTTTTGGCACCTTCTTGAGCTCCTCTTGCTCAATTTCAGTACAAGTTGTTTTTGCTTTAATAGGACGAGCTCTCAGCATCGTTTGAAGCAAAAGGGATCTTTAATAGGACGAGCTCTCACCTGGGCATTTTTATCTGGACTCGAGGACCCGACCTGGAACCGATCCGAAAAATTCGGACCGGGTCGGGTCCGGATCCATGTATATTAATCTGTTGGGTCCAACATTTGAAGATTCGCGGGTATAGATTCAGATCTGAGTATTACCCGCGGATCTTTCGGATACCCATATAAATTTGTATATATATATATATATTAATAATTTATTATGAACCTGTATATATATATTAATAACCTGTTTCGAATCTGTTCTTAACTTATTCTGAACCTGTTCCTAATTTATTCTAAACCTGTTCTGAACCTGTTCCAAACCTGTTCCGAGCCTGTTCGAACCTATATTCGAACTTGACCCGATTAATATCCGAATAAAAATGGGTATTGGCAGGTAAGCTACTTTAAGATTTGACCCGACCCAGACCCGGCAGTATCCGACCCGAACCCGACCCAAAACTAGCATGTCTTTAAATAGATCCTTCATTTCTTCTACCCGATGAATCTGGACCCGACCGAGACTCGACCCGAACCCGATCCGAAGACCTGAATGCCCATGCTTATATCAAATTGTTAAGAGTCTTCAACGTGTCGATTTAATATAATGACTTGGCATCAGTGTCAATATCATTTTATTAAAGAAAAAAATGTATTTTCAGTTTTTGACTAATGCTTGAGAAAAAACTATAAAAGGGAGCTTTCCTTGCTTTTTCAAAACATTTTCACAATCTACAAAAAAAAGATTCTAACAATCTCTATTTCTTTTCTTCTCTTAAAAGTAAGTCCTCGCTTCCAGAGTATAGCGTAGATACTAAGTTTGTAGATTCCATTCTCGAGTTTTGTGAGTCGGTCTCACTTGATTGTATCTTAGGATTCAAAATCGATGTTTTAGCCGTCATACTACAGGTGATTTATTGAGTTAAGAAAAGATATAAAGTTTCGCCTTCACGACCTGTTTCTCGAAAAAATTGTTTCCAACATCTCGTTTTTAATTGCTTTCTGTTAACTATTGTTTCATTGTCGGCACATTAATGCTCTCAATTAAAAAGGGGTGCGATCTGCATTTATATGTGCTTGGGCGAGAGTAGTTCTAGGATGGATGACCTCCAGAGAAGTCCTCGTGTTGAAACTCCTTTTAAATTAAGTCAAGATTTTAGGACCGCTAAAATCTAGAAATAAAAAATATGATCAAAATACTTTTATAAAAAATTTATATACGATGAATAAAGAAGCAACGGTTAATCGAAAAAATTAATAACAAGATTTTGAAAACGATTTCGAAAACAAACCGTGAGGCGAGAATGCATATATTTTCTTAACTCAATAAATCGTCCGTAGTGTGACAGTTAAAACGGCGATTCTTGAATCCTAGAATAAAATCACATGAGACGGCACGCAACACTCGAGAACGGAATCTACAAACTTAGTATCTATGATATACTCTCAAAGACCAGACTTACTTTTGAGAAAAGGAAGAAAATAGAGATTGTTGGAAATTTTCTTGTGAATTGTGAATATATATTTTTGAGGAAGTAAGACAAATTCATTTTTATAACATTTTCTCAAGCATTAGTCAAAAGATACATTTTCCTAATAACATGATCTTATACTAATGCCAAATCTTATCATTAAAACCATACGTTGAGTTCTCGTAAATTAAAAAAAATAGAAAGCAATCATTATGCATCAATTGACAATGAATATAATGTCAATCTTGAAAATTTGATTATAACGTTTTTTATATATTTTTGAAATTAATTATGAAATATTTTTGTTTTGTGTTAAACATAACTAAACACAAAATCAAAATGAAGTTGGCCAACTGGATATATGATCAAAGTACCAAATTCAAATTCATATCCTAGACTCATTCCAAGTCATTTGGCTAAATATATTTTTTGTAAATTATATCATAATGTACAAAAGAATGAAGCCTTACAAATCTTTTAAATTGTGATCCAACAATTAGATATTGTAGGGCCGCTAAAATATAGAAATGAAAAATACAATCAAAATGCTTTTATAAGTAATTATAAATGGTATATAAAGAAATAATAGTTAACATAAATAAATTAATAAAATGATTTTGAAAAATATTTTTAAAACAAACCGTGAAGGTGATACTTTATGTATTTCTTTAACTCAATAAATCTTCTGTAGTGTGACGGTTAATACAACGATTCTTGAATCTCAAGATACAATCACATGAGACCGGATCGCAACATTCGATGACGGAATCTACGGACCTAGTATCTACGCTATACTCTCGAAGACAAGACTTACTTTTGAGAGAAGAAGAAAAGAGAGATTGCTGAAAAAAATTCTTATGAATTGTGAATGTATTTTTTTTTTTGAATAAGTAAGACAAACTACTTTTTATAACATTTTCTAAAGCACTAGTTAAACGATATATTTTCTTAATAAAATGATTTTGATACTAATGTGAAATATTATCAAAGAAGCAATAGTTTTCTTTTGTCACAGAAAGAAACAATAGTTAATGAAAAGAAATTAACAAAGAGATTTTGAAAACGATTTTGAAAACAAACAAGAAATGCGAGAATTCATCTCTTACCTTAACTCAATAAATCGCCTGTAGTGTGCCAGTTAAAACAACGATTATTGAATCCTAGGATATAATCACATGAGACTGGCTCGCAACACTCGACAACGAAATCTACGAACTTAGTATCCAAAAAATACTCTGAAAGACAAGACTTACTTTTGAAATCAAAAGAAAAAGAGAATGCTGGAAAATCTTATTGTGAATTGTTAATGTATTTTTTTGAAGAAGTAATACAAACTCCCTTTTATAAATTTTTCTCAAGCACTAGTTAAAGGATACATTTTCTTAATAAAATGATCTTGATACTAATGTCAAATCTTGTCACTGAAATCATACATTGACCTCTTGTGAAAAAATTAAAAGGAAAACGTATGCATCAATTTACAATGAATGACAATTTGATTTCAACTTTTTGTTTTGTTTTTCCTTTTTTTTTTTAATTTAGTTAGAAGATATTTTTGTTTGTGTGTTAAACATAATTAAACATAAAATCAAAATAAATTAGACCTATTGACTCTATAATCAAATTACCAAATTCAAATCAATATCCTAATCTCATTCGAAGTCATTTGGCTAGACATGTCTTTTCTAAATTACATCATAATGTGATTTTTACATGAACCCAATAACTTATTTTTTTATTCACAATCATTAATTTTTGATAAAATAATGAAGCCTTATAAAGGTTTTAAAGACAAGAGATCAATCTAAAGAGCTAGAGGTAAAACAAAAAGTAGAAAGGGGAGGGGGAGGGGGGGAGGGGGGAGAGGGGGTAAGAAAAAATGAGAGGAAAAGTGAAAAAAATTGGCACTCATTTTTCATTAAGTACTTAGCCAGAAAACGAAAAAAAAAAATTTTCCGCCTGAACTAAGCACAACTTTTTAAACATTACACGTGCTATCTAAGATAGGCTTCCAAAAAGCGTTAATAAGATTAAAATCCGACAAACAATGCAGAGCATTTGAATTTTGGCAAACACTATCTTAAATTGAGGGTTATGTCATTAAATCTTCCGTAGTGTGAAGGTTAATACAACGATTCTTGAATCCTATGATACAATCACATGAGACCGGCTTGCAACACTCGAAAACAAAATCTACAAACTTAGTATCTACGCTATATTCTCGACGACAAGACTTAAATTTGAAATCAAAAGAAAAGAGAGATTGCTGAAATTTTTTCTTGTGAATTGTAAATGTATTTTTTTGAAGAAGTAAGACAAATTCCCTTTTATAACATTTTTTCAAGCACTAATCAAAGGGTACATTTTCTTAATAAAATTTTCTTGACACTAATGTCAATATTGTCACGAAAACAATACCTTGAGCTCTCGTAGAGAAAAAAAATAAAGGCAAATGTTACGTATCAGTTGACAGTGAATGTTATCTTAACAATTTAATTCCAAAGTTTTGTTTTTATTTCCTTTTTTATATTTTTTATGAAATTAATAAGGAGAAATTTTTGTTTTATGTTAAATATAATTAAACACAAAATAAAAATGAATTTGGCTCATTGTAGCTATGACCAAATTACCTAAGTCAAATTGAGTTCTAATCTCATTCCAAGTCATTTGGCTAGACATATCTTTTCAAAATTACATCATAATATAATTTTTCCGTGAGCCCAATGACTTATTTTTTATTCACAATCATTCAATTTTTGACAAAATAATGAATCCTTACAAAGCTTTTAAAATTTGATCTAACAATTAGACATTATAGGACCGCTAAATCTAGAAATGAAAAATACGATCAAATTTTTTTTATAAGCAATTACAAACGATAAATAAAAAAGCAATAGTTAACAAAAATAAATAAAGAAAGAGATATTGAAAATGATTTCGAAAACAAACCAGGAATGCAAGAATTCATCTCTTTCTTTAACTCAATAAATATCTTGTCGTATGACGGTTCAAAGAGCGATTCTTGAATCCAATGATACAATCACGTGCAACCATCTCGCTACACTCAAGAACGAAATATACGAACTTAGTATATATTATATACTCTCGAAGACAAGACTTACTTTTGAGAGAATACGGAAAGAGAGATTACTGGAAAAATTTCTTGTGAATGTATATTTTTTTAAAGTAAGACAAACTCCATTTTATAACATTTTCTCAAACACTAGTCAAAGTATACATTTTCTTAATAAAATGATATTGATACTAATTAATGGCTAATCATGTCTTTAAAACAATACATTGAGATCTCGTAAAGAAATAAAATAATGGCAAATGCTATGCACCAATTGACAATGAATGTCAAACTTGAAAATTTAATTCCAATTTTGTTTTCTTTTTCATTTTTTTGAAATTAATTAGGAGATATTTTTGTTTTGTGTTAACATAATTAAACACAAAATCAAAATGAATTTAGATCATTGGATCTATGATCAAATTATCAAATTCAAATCCATATCCTAGTCTCATTCAAAGTCATATGGCTAGACATGTCTTTTCTAAATTACATCATAATGTAATTTTCCATGATCTAACTTTTTATTCAAAATCATTTAATTTTTCACCAAAGAATGAATCCTTACGAAGTTTTTAAAAATTGATCCAAAAATTAGATATTGTAGGACCGCTAAAATCTATAAATGATTATAAATGATAAATAAAGAAACAATAGTTAACAGAAAGAATCTAATAAAGAGATTTGGAAAAAGATTTTGAAAACAAAACGTTAAGGTGAGACTTCATCTCTTTCCTTAACTCAATAAATCGCATGTAGTGTGGTGGTTAAAACATTGATTCTTGAATCCCAAGATACAATCACGTGAGACTGGCTCGCAACACTCGAGAACGGAATCTACGAACTTAGTATGTACACTATATTCTTAAAGAGAAGACTTACTTTTGAGAGAAGAAGAAAATAGAGATTGCTGAAAAAAAATTCTTGTAAACTGTGAATGTATATTTTCTTAGAGAAGTAAAACAAGCTCCCTTTTATAGCATTTTATCAAGATCTGGTCAAATGATGCATTTTCTTAATAAAATGATATTGATACTAATCTCAAATCTTGTCATTAGAATCATATGGTTAGCTCTCATAAAGAGAAATTAAAGGCAAATGTTATGCATCAATTGACAATGAATATAATGTCAATCTTGACAACTTGATTCCAACATTTTGTTTTGTTTTTCCTTTTTTCTTTCATTTAAAAATTAGTTAGGAGATATTTTTTGTTTTAAACATAATTAAACACAAAATCAATTTGAATTAACCCATTAGGTCTATGATCAAATTACCTAATTTAAATTGTATCCTAGTCTTATTCCAAGTCATTTGGCTAGAGATATCTTTTCTAAATTACATTATGATGTAATTTATTCATGAGTCCAATAGCTCATTTTTATTTATAATTATTCAATATATGATAAAATAATGAAGTCTTACAAAGCTTTTTAAAATTTATCAAACAATTAGATATTGTAGGTTCGCTAAAATATAAAAATGAAATATACGATCAAAAGACTTTTATAAGTAATTATAAACGATAAATAAAAAAGCAATAGTTAACGGAAATAAATTAATAAAATGATTTTGAAAACGATTCGAAAACAAACCGTGAAGGCGAGACTTCATCTGTTTCCTTAACTCAATAAATCGTTCATAGTTTGACAGTTAAAACAAAGATTCTTGAATCCCAGGATAAAAGCACGTAAGACCGTCTCGCAACAATCGAGAACAAAATTTATAAACTTTTTATCTACGCCATACTATCGAAGATAACTTTCTTTTTAGAGAAAAAAGAAAAGAAAGATTGCTGGAAAATTTTCTTGTGAATTATGAATGTATATTTTTGAATAAATAAGACAAAATCCTTTTTATAACATTTTCTCAAGCACTAGTCAAATGATATATTTTCTTAGTAAAATTATATTTATACTAATGTCAAATTTTTCATTAAAACGTACACTGAGCTCTCGTAAAGAAAAAATAAAAGGAAAACGTTATACATCAACTGACAATGAATGTCGATATTGACAATCTGATTCCAACATTTTTTTTTCTCTGTGGACAATGCCACTTTAATTCGTTTTTAGTCATTCCTTTTTTATTTTTTATGAAATTAATTTGGATAATTTTTGTGTGTGTGTTAAACATAATTAAACACAAAATCAAAATGAATCTGGCCCATTGTATCTATGATTAAATTACCAAATTCAAATCCATATCATAATCTCATTCCAAGTCATTTACTAGGTATATATTTTCTAAATTATATCATAATGTAATTTTTCTATGAGCCCAATGACTCATTTTTATTGACAATCATTCAGTGGTTAACAAAATAATGAAGCTTTACAAAGCCTTTAAAATTTGATCCAATAATTAGATATTGTAAGACCGCTAAAATCTAGAAATGAAAAATGCTATCAAAAAACTTTTATAAGAAATTATAATGGATAAATAAAGAAGCATAAGTTAACGTAAAGAAATTAATTAAGAGATATTGAAAACGATGTCGGAAAAAACGGGAAGGCTAGAATACATCTCTTTCCCTAACTCAATAAATTGTCCATCGTGTGACGATTAAAACAGCGATTCTTGAATCTTATGATACAATCACGTGAGACCGGCTTGCAACACTTGATAATTGAATCTATGAACTTAGTATCTACACTATATTCTCGAAGACAATACTTACTTTTGATAGAAGAAGAAAAAAAGACATTTCTGGAAATATTTCTTGTGAATGTATATTTTTGAAAGTAAGAGAAACTCCGTTTTATAAAAATTTCTCAAGCACTAGTCAAAGGATATATTTTCTTAATAAAATGATCTAGGATATATTGTCACTAAAACAATACATTGATCGTAAAGAAAAGAGGGCAAATGTTATGCATCAACTGACAATGAATATCAATCTTGACAATTTAATTCCTACGTTTTGCATTTTTCATTTTTTTCTTTTTTGAAATTAATTAGGAGATATTTTTGTTTTGTATTAAACATAATTAAACACAAAATCAAATGAATTTAGCCTATTGAATCTATGATCAAATTACCAAATTCATTCCATATTCTAATCTCATTCCAAGTCATTCGGCTAGACATATATTTTATAAATTACATTATGATGTAATTTTTCCATGAGACCAATAACTATTTTTTATTCAAAATCATTCATTTTTTCACCGAATAATGAAGCTTTACAAAGCTTTTAAAAATAATTCAAAATTAGATATTATAGGACCTTGAAAATCTATAAATGATAAGTACGATCAAAATACTTTTATAAGAAATTATAAACAATTTATGTCTTAGAAATAGTTAACATAAAGTAAATAAAGATATATTGAAACGATATCGAAAAGAATCCGAGAAGGCGATAATTCATCTCTTTCCTTAAATCAATAAACCATCCATGTGAGACCGTCTCGCAACACTCGAAAATGCAATCTATGAACTTATTATCTACGATATACTCTCAAAGACAAGACTTACTTTTGAGAAAAGAAGAAAATAGAGATTGCTGGAAATAGTTCTTGTGAATGTATTTATACTATTAAAACATGAAAGTTTTTTGAAACTAACCTTTTTCTGACGTGTTATTTAAAAGGCATGCCATTGTAAATTATGAGTAATTAAATAGATTCATTAAAGGTATAAATGTCTTATTAAATAATCCAAATGGAAAAACAATGCGCGGATCTAAAAGTTATTAAATACACTATTATGAAAATTATTAAATGCATTTTATTTTGAATATGAAAGTCCACCAAAGCCCATGATAGAAGAAGCACAACCCAGCAGCATCGTGACGTGTCCACGTTTCTTATATTCATATCAAATAATTTATATTGTTTCTTTTAATTAAAATCAACATATATTATACTAGACGATTTAGCTTGCAGTGTGATAGAACTTTAAAAAAGGTTACATTGACGATCAATGTGTAATTGCATCTGAACAACATATTTTACCTGAACCCAAATATTAATATGAGGATCTCAGAGTTTAAGAAAGGGAAATCAAATTATTCAGCTTTGTAAAAAAAAGTAAGGATTGTGTATGTAAATGGTATGTTCTTTCAATAAACTCATTTAAGGGAAATATTTACTACACATTCGATTTTTCAATAAACAATTTATCTAGAATATACTTTGGAATCAAGATATCCCATAACAACAAAATCTAAAATCTAAAAACTGAATTCTTTTTTTTCTCTTAACTTTGGGATAAAAAGAATGGGAAGATATTGTGGTTTTGAAATATAAATGAACCACATCGGAAAAAAATTTCCCAGAAACTTTAAATCTCTTATAAATATGAGTAGAATTTGTTGATGTCAACAAATGTCTTGGATTTAGACAAAATAACCCATATAATTCTATATTTTTTACGGGTCTCAATACAAGAAGCCCAAAAAAAAACATATTATGTTTTGTGTCATTGTAATTCATAGGTTTTCTCATTAACATTATCATTTTATTCAAACTATATTCATAATATTTTGTAGAATCTTATTTTGTTTTAAAATGAACCTTCCTTAACCATGTTATTTATAGGGTATTCCATTGGAAATTAAGAAAATTTAATTAATTCATTAAGGGTGTTTTCGGAACTAATTAAAACGTGAAGCGGGATCTGACCCGATCCACTATTTAAAATCACCATCGTCGGCTTTTATTTGATAATCTGGTCCGCTGATATTAACTGTTTTTAACCCAGTTTAAAATGAATAAAAGCTCTTATATATTAAAAAGATTTCACTAATGTCCACATGTCAAGCCCACGTTTTTAGGGATTTTGATTTTTTTTTCTAATTCAAGTTTTTATCTTTTATGAATTTTTTTAATTCTAATAAGTATGTCTTCAGCTACTAAGTATGTCATTAGATTGTTTTACAACATTTTATCATAAGCTATAAACGAATTATGGACTACGACCAACATTAAATGTAAGCATTAAAGAGGTGTCTCTATGTTTCTACGAATATGTGGACACAATGAAGTTCAAAGGGATGTTGGATTGCGATTCGGTCGAACGCAAGAAATTTTTTGGAAGTGCTTACAGCGACTGAGTTGCTTGCTTGTGATTATATCAAAACTCCAACAACACAAGAGCTACTCAGGATTCTCGACCGATTCCTAATGGATTCAAAATATTGGTCATATTTTAGTGGATTTTTCGAAGCAATGGATGGGGTTCATGTTTGCGTGAAGGTGAAGCCAGAATTACAAGGAATTTATTGGAATCGGCATGATAAAACATCTTTTAACATCATGGAAATTTGTGATTTAAACATGTTGTTCACATATGTTTGGAATATAGCACTGGGATGTTGTCATGATACTGCAAATCTCATGATGGTGCAAGACAATGACTCTGAATTTCCTTTGCTTCCGGCAGTTAAGTATTATGTAGTTAATTCTGGCTATCCAAATAAACAAAATTTCTTACTCCATATAGATATTCATGCAATATGGTTGTTCAATATCATATGTCAAAATTCCACAATGGTCCTCCTCTTCGAAATAAGAACAAATTGTTTAATTGATGACATACATCATTATGTTATTTTATTGAGAGAACATTTGGAGTTTGGAAGAAGAAATGGAGGATTCTTTGTGAATTCCTAGATATAATATTCATATACAAAAAGAGTGGTAATTTTATCAGAATTTCATATTTTCGATGAAGATTTTGTAGAAATAATAGGACATACTGAGATTAACAACACAAATTCTGAAACTGATCAAGATGGCGTAGAAGCACCGGAGACAGCTGAGGGAAATCCAATGGTGAACATCACAGAATATATTACAAATATGTTATGAGAAAATCGAAATACTCATATCTTAATTTTGTTTCTTATTCGTGTATTGTAAATGAATTATTTTATGTATAATATACATATTTGTAACCATAAACATATTTATTATTTTATATTTATTTTATGTACCGCTTTTTCATTCAGTCTTATACTTTGAACCTTCTGATCCGCTTAATCCGCACTTGTACCGCCTGATTAGCCTGATCCGCATTTGATCTGCTTAATCCGCCTAAACTGCTTGATCCACAACGCTCGATCCATTTTCTTTATTCGAAGCCTAAGAATAGTATCAATATTTATTGCATTACACGATTTCTAACTTAATTTATAAATATTTAATAAATATACATTATATAATTTTCAAAATTATGATATTTAGACATATATGTATATGACTAATTTAATATATTTTATATATATTTTTGTCAAAGTATAAATTAGTATTGATTCCTAATAAATGTTATGGCTGGCTCTGCCACTATATGTAATATATATTTAAAAAATAGAAGTTTATACATTTAGTTTAGCATCATTTGAGCAACACATTTTATATATTACGTATTATTGTAGTAAGTTTAATTTTCATCCTATTATTTCAGTATGACAGACAATATGCCTTAAGATTGTTTGAACAAATGAGTATATGTATCTATTAATGTTAATCCCAAAAAGCTGGCGTTCTACAATAATAGGTGCGAGCACAAAGTAATATTTGCTACTTCATTTGTCTTGTGTTTATACAAATTTATACTTATATCTGATTTTTTTTTTTTTTTTTTTGCGGCATATTTGATTTGTTAAAAACGAATATTTACAACTTCAAATACTTGTTGAAAATGGCGTACTTGTAAATTACTTATCTCATTTTATAATTACTACATGTGAAATAATTTTGAATTACTTGTAAACTATTTGAGAATTATTTGCAAATTATTTTTTCTTTTATTTATTTGATTATATATATATATAATATTTGAAAGAAAAAACGAATAATAGGTTAAAAAAATTGGGTAATGAATAAATTTTAATACATTTTACTTAAATTATAATTACAAATATCTAAATTTTGTTATCTACCATTTGCCTTGACATTATCGAATATTTGATTTTTCAAGTCGAATAATTTACAAGTAGTTATAGGATATAAGTAACGAGTACATGACAAATATTCCTATAAGTAACGAGTACCGAGTACGGGACAAATATCAAATATGTATGCCCATTCCTATAGAATCAACACCATAATAGAGCTTGTGCTTCTTGTTGACACCTCAGCTTCCTTAAGAGCTCTGGTATTGACACATCAATAAATGAAAAAACTCTACTGACCAATCAGATTAAAACAATCCTCCACATCTGATGCTGAGTCATTTTTATTCTTTCTTTTGGTTTTAATTTTTTTCTGTATCATTACTCTAAAAAGCCGTAGCCCTAGCGGCGATGCCTCGATTTTGATTCTCTTCCCGATTCTCTTTTCCTATATCATCGACCTCCAGCTTCGTCGTCGAGCTCAACGGAGAGGCGTAGATGGCACCAAGAACTGCGATTCGTCGTCGCCTGAGGGTTCCGGTGCAACCCATAACCGTGACAGATGAAGAGAGCTTCCCCGATGTCGAACCCGTTCGCCGGAAGACACTCCCTACTATCAATCCTGCTACCGAGGACATCATCGGTTCGTTTTCTTTTCCAACATCTCTTTATTCAGGGAAAACTTTGTCTTCTGCTCACTATTATGAACTGGATCATTGAACTTTTCGAGTTTCGATTTAATCATGAAATTGGTACTACAAATTTCCCGATCTAATGCATACACAGAGAGCTTTGAACTTTTGTCTGCTTAAGATGTTCGGAAGCTGTTTTTGCATTATATCTGTTTGATTATTATATAGGAGGATAATATATCTTGTTGAAATTTTGGTTCTCCTCTTATGCTGATGGAGTTCGTTGTGGGTGTTTTAAGTTTCTTAAATTAAAGTGGGGATTTGACGTGTTTTATATCGACTCGTTAGTTTGAATAGGATTTGGGGGCCTTTTGTGTCTATGTCACTTATTCAGATCATAAGCAGTGCATTTGATTATCATTATGAGAACTTTTCATTGTAAGCAATGCATTTGAGTGAATTATTATTGTTGTGATTGTTACTTTAGCAAAACGACAAATTTTGTTTTCTGGGTTTATTTTAGTTCTTGGATTTGGATTTGACTTGTTAGTTTGTAGAGGATTTGGGGGCTTTTGTCTATATCACTGATTCGGAAGCTACAACAACATTGGAACTTTTGTCATTGAAAGCAATGCGTTCGAGTGAATGTTTGTTGATTGTGATTGTAACAGGAAGAGTTGAAGAGCACAACCATTAAAATGGCAGAGGAGAGTAAAGTACTTAACACACCTGGTGCTGAGAAACAGACTAAACGAGAACTATTTGATGCTCTTCGCCAAGAACTCGAGTAAGATTCTTCTTTTACTTTCAGTCTGATTTCGTCAATTGCTTTTTGGTTAGGTAGCTCTGTGTATGATCACTTATTTGTAAAATCCTTTCTCTGTTTTCTTGCAAACTAATGTATGGATATCGGTTTCCTTAGGCAGCTAATAATCTATATTTTGCTTGAAGGAATTATCCTTTACTGATGGCTGTCTGAAAAGTCGCTCCTGCACTTGCTGCTGGGTGCACGGCAATATTGAAACCTTCAGAGTTGGCCTCAGTGTGCGTATTTAATTTCTGTTGAGATGATAGCTTGCTGTCCATTAGTTCATGAACTCGCCAATCTCATTTGGTTTTACTACATGACATGTTTGGAGCTCGCTGATATTTGCCGTGAGGTGGCCCAGGTGGGTCTACCACCTGGTGTTCTTAATATTCTGACTGGTCTAGGAACTGAAGCAGGTGCTCCACTGGCATTGCATCCAGGCGTTAACAAGGTCTGATCAGTCATTATCTTTACCAGTATCCTGAAAGTCAAACAAATTGAAGATAGAGCTTTTATTCCTTGCTTTTCTGGTTGGTTGAGGTAGTGACATTTTGTCGGAAAAAAGTATTGATATTTAGCCTTCGCTAGATTGTTTTCACTGGAAGCACGATAACTGGAAGCAACATAATGACTTCTGCTGCCCGATTGGTTAAAGTAAGTCCAAGTGTCCTTGTTGATTTCCTTTGGAACAAGTACCATCTGGGTTTTGTTTATTTGACCTATTTTCAAAGTCTATATATGAATCTACCACATAATTTAAACACATGCTTTTCTGTTCTAATACTAAACATAAAAAAACAATAGGTGAAGAAAATCCAGAGCGCAACGACGACTGGCGAAAGTTGAAGGAAAGAGAAGAAAAAAGACATACAAAAATCGGACATACGATTTAATTTAAACTGTCTATTTCGGATGATACTTTTATCTATACAAACATTCGCAAACAATTGGTGTAATTATTCTTCAAACGAGTAGGAGACAATACATTGAAAAAATAATATTTATAAAAAATCTGCTGCGTAGCGCGGGTATTTATCTAGTGTATCTAAATCAGATAGATCCAACCATCTACGTTTAGCTAGGTTCATTCGATTTGTATTGTTTTCATCGGTATATACGTATACGATTACCCAACCATCTACCAAACCAAAAAGTCATGAAACAAACGTGACTAATGCTTTATTTTTATAGGGATTAATACTAAAAACTTATATATTCCTTCTTAATTATACATTAAATTAATCTACGTTAATTTATCTCATTCACATCAATTCGAAGTTTAGAAATGAATAAACACACGACAACATTAGCCGTGCTTTCACTACTTCTCGTGATCTCCGATCACACAAGGTTAATAATTCGAGTTCACTCGTACGTACCGTTCTGTGCATATACATATGATTATTTTTCTTACTGTCTTGTATTTCTCACGGGCAATTATTACAAACCCGGTAAGAAATGTTGTGTCCACATCGCAAAACTTAACATAATTGCCAAGCACAAAAAAGAGAATCCGAGGCTTTTGTGTAATTGTGTTGAGATGATGACGAGAGGTTATACGCCTCCGATGTTGGCTGATAAGATCCAACAGCTTCCTCTTCTTTGCAACACACATCTCAGCTTCCCTATCTCCTCTAGCATGGACTGCTCAACGTAAGTACACAAACATTACTTTTTATTCTAAATGGCAAAAAGGTCATTGTGTAGTTATGTATATTATATAGTCAAAACCCATGCTTTAAAACACGACTGCAGAAACCGCCTAAGCGCCGGAAAAACGTTCGGCGGCTCCGAGCCATCACGATTTGTGTTCAATCGGCCAACAAATCGGCAACCTCAATTTTTTTTTTACTTTTTGTAAATTTTCAGTTAGAAATTAGATATTTGGTTATAAATATGTTATAATTTGGCTAAAATCATAAGGAAAACAACAAAATCGAACCAAATCGTGTGAATAAAAACTGGGACGGCGGAATTTAGGTTAATGTTGGTGTAGGAGCAAAGGAAGAAGATGGGGGATAATATGGTAACTTCAGAGATTTATTAAAAAAAAAAGGACTTCTCATATCTGAACTCGCGTCTTATGCGTTGCTATAAACATAAAAACCACTGGACCAAAATATATTCACGCTATTAATACTCATATGTATATATAATAAAATTACCTAAAATCTAGATTCCGATTAATCTCCGTGTAGTCTCCGATTTTTCTATTATGCGTTAGATCTAATCTCACCGTTCAATTAGCGTCTAACGTGTACTTGAACGCTAGTCAAAACTAACTAATATCATGTGCTTTGATGATTTTTGATGCAGGGTTTAAGTCTAGAGAGGTTCAGTGACTAATTTTGTTTTGGAAGGTTCAACAAAAATGGATCATTAATGTGTGTATGAGTATTCAATTTTTTTTCCTAATTGATTTTGGTTCAATGTTTTGTTTAGAGAATGTGGCTGCCAAAATTATATTATTGAATATAGTCTTGGTGTAACTTTATTCAATTTTGAATTCAGTCCTCTTACAAAAAAATATTATATGTTTAAACTAACATATATTTTTTAAAATTAAGTTGGGTCACTTGAATTGTTTTTCTTTAATTTTAAACTTTTGAAACCACATAGACGACGAGAAAACATACAAATCAAAAAAAAAAAAAAAACTAATGTAGATAATATCTGCATACTGCATGTTCTTATTATATAGAAAATATTAATGTGGATTAAAAAGTAGAAAAATGTTAAAATATTATAAAGATATATTTTATTGAAAATATCTTGTATAAGCCAACGTAAAAGGTCGGTTTTCTACACTATATAATATAGAAAGATCTAGAATATCATATATAATATTGTGAATATTATGTAATTATGATTTAAAGATATTTACATTTATTTGTATCTATCTAGAATAGGAAATACCTATAGTATAAATATTTATGTAACCCCAATCATTATTCTCATGAGAGTAAATACAATTTTTCCATCATAAGCTCTCATCACTTCTATATGGTATCAGAGCAGGTTATGCTCGAGTTTCGATCCAACGATAAAACTCGACTTTTCTTTATCTTTTAATTTTCTTTTTAAGCCACTGAGCTTCTTTTGTTTCCCCTAAGCCACCGTGCTTCTTCAAGCCTAGAGCTTCCATAAACTATCATGCTTCTTCAATAAGCCATAGAGCTTCCCAAGCCATCGAGCTTCTTTCACAAGCTATAATGCTTTCTCTGCAAGCCATTGTGCTTCTTGTTTTAAGTTTTAATGTTTCCACAATTTTTTTTCTGTTTTTCTTCTCTATTTAAAGATTTTCCAATCGATATAAAAAAAAAAAATGCGAGTTTGCAAAATTTCTAGCCATTCATGCTTCTTTAAACTTTTCCTTTATACTTTGTCTCACTCCAAAAAAAAAAAAAAAAAGAAGCTTTTTGTAATTGTTTTCTTCTCTCTAGAGATCTCGGTTTCAACCTTGAGACACAAAACCATGATAACTCTCTTTTCTCTTAATTTGTTTCCTTAAATATTCTTTTTTTCTTCCAGTAAAAAAAAACAAACAAACAATCAAAGTTTCACGTTCTCTGTTTAATCAGAAAAAAAAACAAAGTTGATCTTCTACTCCACGAGAAGAGGTCTTCATCATCATGAGAAACCATCATCGTTTCTGTCAAACCGATGGTCACAACCCACAATGTCAACAAAACAACATCTTTAATCTGCGATGCACCATGAACAGCAACACTCTCTCCAAGAAGTCTTCGCCGCTTCGTCGCCATGTTTTGTCAAGATCTTCTACAAAGTCCAAAGACAACGCCAAGCTTTAGTTGATCAATTCAAGTCAATCTCAAGCCGTTCATTCTGTGATGTATCCATTACCAGCTTGAGTTTGAGGAGGCGTATAGAAAGATCTAGAATATCATATATAATATTGTGAATATTATGTAATTATGATTTAAAGATATTTACATTTATTTGTATCTATCTAGAATAGGAAATACCTATAGTATAAATATTTATGTAACCCCAATCATTATTCTCATGAGAGTAAATACAATTTTTCCATCATAAGCTCTCATCACTTCTATATATAAAGAGGTGTTGTAACAAGAGTAGAGATATAAATAAATTCGGGTTCTGTACAATACTGCATTTCTAATAAATAATCAGAAGTCGCCGCTTCTTTCTCTTCTTTAGAGAGAGAAATTTCTCTCGTTTTCTCCGCTTCTTTCCTTCTTCCCACTCTTCGATTTTTCAAAAGGAGATTTGGAGATTCGAGATCGGCGGCGTTGGTTGTTGGTTTGAATTTCCGGTGAGCCGGCGATTCGTGTTTATATTTCTCCTCTTTGCTTGCAATCGATCCAGGTTTCGTTCTTTTCTCTTCATCTTTGATCGATTGGTTTTGTTTTGCTTTCGGGTTTGCTCTAATAAATCCGATTTCATGTCTCGGGCTGGCTGAATCTTCTCCGATATCGGAGCTTACCGGATTATCCGGTCTCTCGGCTTTCGCCGATGATCTCGCCCCCTTTCAATTGCCTCGCCGTTTCTCCCTGCGTTGATTCCCGATTCGCTTCCGATTCTCTGATTTTCCGAGATTAATATCGTCTCTGTTCACCGCTTTGAGGAAAGCATATGGTGTATACCGATGGGATTCTTAATCCCATCAGCAAAGGCGCCTCTTAGGGTTAGAAGTTTCCGGCGGCGTTTGAGTGGCTGTGTTTTTGGTTGCAGGGTTCTCACGGTGGTCTCGGGTGGTGCTGATCAGCAAATGGTTTCCGCTCCTGCAAAGAGTTGGTCCGGTGTGGTTCTGCGGCGTCTTCCTCCCCGTCCGCCGGTTGCTTACCGGCGTTGCTCCTTTCTCCGACGCGTGTCGACGGGTGTCTTCGTGCATGCCTCTTCAACACACGGCAAAGCCACGTGGAAGGCTTATCTTTCGGGTGGGCCTAGCTGGGCTTAACTGCTTTGTTTTCGTCGGATCTCTTTGTTGGGCTTCGGCCCATTTGTAATTTCATAAGGCATTGGCCCGTTAATGAAATCGTTGACCAAAAAAAAAAAACAAGAGTAGAGATAGACGAGTTAATATAAAAACATCACTTTAACTCATCTCTCCCTTACGCTCTCGTTTTCTTTCTTCTTTCTTTAATCATTTTTTTTTCTTTAACAACACGTTATCAGTTATCAGCACGACCGTCTCTCGATCCGGTCAAATACCAAAAAGGTAAGGTTTAATTATAACCAATTTATTTTACAAAAAAGAGCTATGTCTTTTATATTTCCGTTTATATATTATTTGAGAAAGATAGGCATTGCCTTCTCCAAATCGATCGTTATGGTAGACTATGCCTCCTCGATTATGATCACATAGCAAACTATGTCTCCTCATATCATATTTATTGAGTGGTAGGTTAAGCTTCCTCCCTATCATTATGGTAGGCTATGCCTTCACGATTTGATCACATGGTAGACTATGTCACCTCATATCATATTTATAGAGTGAGAGATTATGCCTCCTCCTTGAATTTATGGTAGGCGTTGCCTCCTCGATTATTCTAATCTAACTTTTTTAATTATGCATTTAAATTCCACATTTATATTTATGCGCTTCAATTTATGCATTTATATTTCGCATTTATATTTATGTGTTTAAATTTATGCATTTAAATTTATGCATTTAAATTTATGCAATTAAATTTATGCATTTAATTTATGCATTTAAATTTATGCATCTAAACTTATGCATTTAAATGAATCATATTTCTTGGGGAAAAAAATCACATGGATGTCGTCGTCCTGAGATGATTTTTTAAAGTTATGTTGAATTATTGTCGGAGTGGAAGGTTTTGCCTCCTCCTGAATCGAGTCGTAGGCTATGCCTCCTCTATCGAATAAATGATATTTTACGTCACCACTTACATGATGGCTTGAAAGATAATGAACCATCATGCTCGTCCAACTGGATTGGCTCCATTCTCAAAAGTTTCATTATCAAAAGTGAATGTCGTAGCAACCAGTAATTGTAATAATTTCGATGACGAGAATGCAGACACGGTAGAATCCGTAGTTGCGCCTATGAATAAGGTGGTAGACATGGACGTGGAAAGAGATTCCAGTCGCATAATTTCAATGAAAAAATTGTGTAATGAAAACACAAACGAGAATGTTTGTTACATATTTGGCATAACATGAAATTGGATATGTACATGTCGTATTCCAAAATGTTTAGCCAATCTGTATGAAAAATTACATAAGACATGAGAAACGATATTGATGTCACAAGTTTCTTGTTGATAGTATCAACAAAGAGCTTAGGTCGACATGACATGAGGTCATGAATATGAATTCAGGATGGAGATATGTATCTGGCAGATAATGCTACAACACACATTATCGACGATATTTCTCCTGTTTCAAAAATAAAGGAATCCGCCGTAAGCGTGAGTATCATATTGGTAATACAAAAATTATGAAAGGCATGGATGAGCCGATTTTCAATGCTGAGAGGAACCAAATGTTATATTCTCCTAAAATCTCACGGACTTTTGTTAAGTTCCGGAGATATATCGAAAAGGATAAAATGACATTGAAAATATTTGTATTACATCGGAGAGAAAACATACATTGGAAGAGTGCCAATGACGTCCTCCGAATTATAAATATGACTGAATCATATGGTTTATGGTCAAATCACTATTTTGGTAGAAATAGCTCATTGTGTATGATGGTTTAATGAAAGTGAATTCCCCGCGTTAGGGGGAGGATTGAGAGAATCACTAAATGATAACACCTAGTGTATACACTCTTTGGCTTATCTTGATCCTCCTACTAATCACGCGGAGTGAAAGTTCAAAAAGGATCCAAGTAAGTAATTCATGACCAATGTTGTTGATCCTAGAATGGGATTCATGCGAGATGGATATATTGTATGAGTTATCATCTCGAGGGGGAGAATTAACGAATCCCACATCGACAGTAAGTTGATACTGTTGGTAAAATGAAATCCTAGATTTGAGCACTCTGGTGAGTTCATGTTATGCAATTTGTCACTTATTGTCGATGAGATAAATTTATGCATACAGATAATTATGTTCACACTCAAAATGAGCTTATTTATAAGCAAATCCAAGGGATTGCAATGACCAATTATGGTGAATTTAATCTCCATGTTTTAGCATGGGTGTAAGATATGTGCTTTCCACACCGCATATAAGTAACATCCACAGAGGATGAAACGTAAGAGCTGGAGATGAGTCTCGCTCTAATAATGTTGAGCTATCACTTGGTGATGTGCTCGTTGTAAGATTTGCATATTATCATTGTGGTGAGAATTTTCTCCCATCATTATAAAGAGAATTGTGAATACTTGGAATCCTTGAACAAATGAATGTGAACTTGAGGTTCAAAGTTTCAAAGGATCATTATTCAGATATATTGCAAATCTTATGCAAATGCTGATGGATGAGATTTTATTGTGATTCTTGCATAAATGAATAATGAACTTAAAGTTCAAAGAAATCTCATATTTCAGCTAAGAATGCTCCTATAATAATAGTGTGTCAATGGCACGTGAGGAACGTGATAGACCCCTTGGTTCCAAAGCTAAAGTAAATCCTCATAAGAAAAAGGAGCAAATGATTATTGAAAAGAGGATTAAACTCCCGAAGAGGAGGAGTAATAAGAACGTAGCCATGGTTAATAATAAGATCAGGTACCTGAATGAAATCCATGATATTGATAAAGAGATCTCGATTAACCATGTCATTACTGGGGAAATATGGACCAAAGACAGAAATGATTGTCGACAAGATAAATGATATAGCGCGCATGAATCTCCACTCTGCAGTTAAGCGTAGAGAGAAAATGAGGATCACGAGTCTCCGCTCCGAAGATGAGTGTAGAGAGATAATGAATATTATGAGTCTCCGCTCCAAACATGAGTGTAGAGAGATAATGAATATTATGAGTCTCCGCTCCAAAGATGAGTGTAGAGAGAGAAATATTGGCCAAATGAAATATGTTTCCGGAAACTCTATTAGAGCGAAACTTATGAAAAGTTGTCGCAAGTTAATAAAGATAATTAGGGGGAGAAAAGGCTTTGAAGAGACAAGATTGTCCTCAAGCATCCCAACTAATAAACCTTGTGAAAGGTGAGTTATTTTAAATAATAGGAATTCGTCTAGAAGACGAATATGATGCAGAAAAGTATGAGAATTTCATTAACTTCGCCCAACATGGAAAATTATGGGTTAGAAATGAAATAGAAGATAATGATGGAATGTTCTCCTTTTCTGTATCCAAAGAACTTAAAAATGAAAATGATCCAGGACCAAGGTCTGTATCGGAGTGCCATAAAAGGCCCGATTGGGAGAAATGGCGAATAGCCATCAAAGATTCCAGAAAAAATTTGAGAAATTTTATTCGGTCAAATTACAGCGATCACTTTACGGATTAAAACAATCCGAACGCATGTGGTGTAATCGCTTATGTGAATTTTTGTTGAAGAAAGGATTTATAAAT
Source organism: Orychophragmus violaceus (assembly GCA_030180135.1). NCBI lineage: Eukaryota > Viridiplantae > Streptophyta > Magnoliopsida > Brassicales > Brassicaceae > Orychophragmus > Orychophragmus violaceus. The sequence continues at coordinate 32,756,513 of CM058240.1, forward strand.
AATACGATATGCCCTTGCGTATTTATAAGGAAATCCTCTTCAGGATTTGTGATCATTGTTGTTTATGTTGATGACCTGAACATTATTGGAACTCAAAATGAAGTTGATGATGCAAGAACTCATGTGAAAGATCTTGGAAAGACAAAATTTTGTCTTGGGCTCCACATAGAGCATTTCCAAGATGGTATATTTGTGCATCAATCAAATTACACCATAAAGGTGTTGAAACGCTTTATTATGGACAGAGCAAATACTTTGAGTTCCAATAATCAGTAGATCACTTATTATTGACAAGGATCCATTTCGACCTTGTAAAGATAACGAGGAAATATTAGGTCCATAAATACTTTATATGAGCGCTATATGTGCACTCATGTATCTTGCAAACTGTACTAGACCAGATATAGCTTTTGCTACTAATCTGCTTGCAATATACAATTCATCTCCTGCGCAGAGACATTGGACCGGGATCTTCGATATCTCCGAGGTACGATTGACTTGGAATTATATTATCCTCAAAATTCTGCGCTTGGTCTATTTGTTTTTGCAGATGCAAGATATTTATCTGATCCACATAAAGCTCGATCGCAAACCGGATATGTTTTCACAATGGGAGAAACTGCGATCTTGTGGCGTTCTCAAAACAAACTCTAGTCGCCACTTATTCAAATTATGTGGAGACAATTGCGCTTCATGTGGCATGTCGAGAATGTATATGGTTGAGATCTATGACTCATCATATACAAGAAGCTAGCGGAATAATTACGAACAAGGATTCAACATTAGTATTTGAAGACAATTCTGCAGGCAGTGTTCTAAAACGCGGCCTATGCGGTGGTTGAGCGTCCCGATTTTACACTATGCGGAGAGTTAGGCGGTTTAAAAAAATCGGACGCCTAATAACGTCTAGGCGGCCATTACGCGGCCTAGACGGGTGCCTAGGCGGATTCTAGGCGGGTGCCTAGGCGGCTGTTTTGAAATTTTTTTAAAAACAAATTGTATAATTATATTTTATTGTGTATGTCAAGACTATTTAGTTTGAATAATATTTATTATAAGTTTTTAGACTAAGAAAATTTAATTCATTTTGGGAGTAAGTTTAAAAACTATATATCCTTATTTTATTTATTTATAAAGATTATGATTTTTTATTATCGTTGGAGATCATTTATATATTTTAAAATTATATTTTTACTTTAATTTATCAAAGTTTATTCAATTTGTTATCTGAGTCTATGTTTTATTCCTTTTCTAAAACTAAATATATAAAATATTTATTCCCTATAAAAATTATATATATATATATATATATATATTATCCGCATAGGCCCCGTTTAGGCGTCCGCATATACGGCTAGGCGCTAGGCGTTCGTCCACCGCCTAGCGAGCGCCTAGCGCGTTTTAGAACACTATCTGCAGGTGTTGCTCAACTCAAAGAAGACTATATCAAGAGCGACAGAATAAAACACATTCCCCCCAAGATTTTTCTCTTATGTTCAAGAGCTCGAGAAAAATCAAGAAGTGGACGTCCAGTATATCCGCTCAAACGATAATGCAGCAGATCTTTTTACAAAGGCGCTTCCCACTACAACATTCAAGAAACATATTCAAAGCATAGGAATGCGCCATTTGTGAGATTTATGAAGATCTATTATTTTCAGGGGAGTTTACGGCACTGTATTCTTTTCTTTGTAATGATTTTTATCCCACTGGATTTTCCATGATAAAATTTTTAACGAAGCAGTACGTAATATAAAATAATTATTTAAGGAAAAGTGTTAAAATATTATAAATATATATTTTATTGAAAATATCTTGTATAAGCCATAAAAGGTCGATTATCTACACTATATAAAGAGATGTTGTAACAAGAGTAGAGATAGACGAGTTAATATAAAAATATTGTTAAAATAATAAATATCTATTGTAAATATCTTTAACCAAACCGACTTATTAAGTCGGTTGGTGCACTATATATATGTGCTACTGGTTTGTAAAGGGAGACACAAGAACAGCACAATAATAATAACACTCAAGACATAAGTCTCTCATCTCTCTCTCTCGCTCTCCATATACTCTCTCTCATCTTATATAATATACTTATATATATATACCAAACACATGTTTCATCTATTATTATACAACACGTTATCAGCACGACCGTCTCTCGATCCGGTCATATACCAAAAAGGTGAGGTTAAATTATGACAAATTTATTTTACAAAAAAAATATTATATCTTTTATATTTCCGTTTATATATATTATTTCGGGAAGATAGGCACTGCTTTCCCTGAACCGATCGCTATGGTAGGCTATGCCTTCACGATCATGATCATATGGTAGACTATATCACCTCAGATCATATTTATGGAGTGGTAGGTTAAGCCTCCTTCGTATAATTATGGTAGGCTATGCCTACACGAATTGATCATATGGTAGACTATGTCGCCTCATATCATATTTATGGAGTGAGAGATTATGCCTCCTCCTTGAATTTATGGTAGGCGCTGCCTCCTCGATTACTAATCTAACTTTTCAATTTATGCATTTAAATTCCACATTTATATTTATGCACTTCAATTTATGCATTTAATTTATGCATTTAAATTTATGCATTTAAATTTTGCATTTATATTTATGCGTTTAATTTTATGTATTTAAATTATGAATTTAAATTTATGCATTTCAATTTATGCATTTAAATTTATCATTTCTTGAGAAAAAAAATCACATGGATGTTGTCGTCCTGAGATGATTTTTTTATGTTGAATTATTTCTGGAGTAGAAGGTTTTGCTTCCTCCTGAATCGAGTCGTAGGCTATGCATCCTCCAAAACAACATCGAATGAAATGATATTTTACGTCACCACTTACATGATGGCTTGAAAGATAATGAACCATCATGCTCGTCCAACTGGATTGGCTCCATTCTCAAAAGTTTCATTATCAAAAGTGAATGTCGTAGCAACCAGTAATTGTAATAATTTCGATGACGAGAATGCAGACACGGTAGAATCCGTAGTTGCGCCTATGAATAAGGTGGTAGACATGGACGTGGAAAGAGATTCCAGTCTCATAATTTCAATGAAAAAATTGTGTAATGAAAACACAAACGAGAATGTTTGTTACATATTTGGCATAACATGAATTTGGATATGTACATGTCGTATTCCAAAATGTTTAGCCAATCTGTATGAAAAATTACATAAGACATGAGAAACGATATTGATGTCACAAGTTTCTTGTTGATAGTATCAACAAAGAGCTTAGGTCGACATGACATGAGGTCATGAATATGAATTCAGGATGGAGATATGTATTTGGCAGATAATGCTACAACACGCATTATTGACGATATTTCTCCTGTTTCAAAAATAAAGGAATCCGCCGTAAGCGTGAGTATCATATTGGTAATGCAAAAATTATGAAAGGCATGGATGAGCCGATTTTCAATGCTGAGAGGAACCAAATGTTATATTCACCTAAAATCTCACGGACTTTTGTTAAGTTCCGGAGATATATCGAAAAGAGATAAAATGACATTGAAAATATTTGCATTACATCGGAGAGAAAAACATACATTGGAAGAGTGCCAATGACGTCCTCCGAATTATAAATATGACTGAATCATATGGTTTATGGTCAAATCACTATTTTGGTAGAAATAGCTCATTGTGTATGATGGTTTAATGAAAGTGAATACAGACACGGTAGAGACCGTGATC